>VWPU01003268.1:0-133790 GCA_013398955.1 Callaeas wilsoni | reverse complement strand
CCGTCGACCCCCGAGCTCTCCCCTCCTCCCCCCCCCTCCCCCCTCCCCCTCTCTCCTCTCCTCTCCTCCCCTCTCCTCTCCTCTCCTCTCCTCTCCTCTCCTCTCCTCTCCTCTCCTCTGTCACCTTTTGACTGAATCAGTTCTCCTAAGAGGTTCATAATGCAATTTTATGATGGGAGTCTAAGCATCATACAAGACAGACTAAATGCAAAATTTTGAGAAGATTCAAGTTGAGATTAACACCATGTTATTTGTAAGGTTATGACTGGGAAAGAAATAGAGAAGAGGAAGGAGAAACTATTTAATTTCATGTAGTTTTTTCAAGGACTATTAACCCTGAGATGCAAATGCATTTTGAGGTAGTCTGCCTACCCCTTCTTCTGCTTGGTGACCTCTGTCTCCCCTCTTTACCTTCGTTCCCTGCAGTAATGTGACCTTGACAAAATGAAGTGAGTCATGCACAAATTCTCACCACAATGAAGAGGCTAAAAGGGAAAAAGGGCTAGGGAAGAATTTAAAAGTAAGCCGTGTGAGAAGGAACAGTTGCAAAACTGCAGGGAGGACCCGCACAATTTGCTTGAAGTATTGAATACATCTCTTTTCTGACTGGTGCCCCAGTGTCCCAGTAATAACTAAAGAAAAGCAATGGTTTTGCCTCAAAAGCAAGCAATGGATATGAAGGGATTTCTTTTGTTTTGGAACTATTTGTTAGTTTTTGCCTTCATGTCTTAAATCTATTTATGTTTCTTCATGATCAGCTGTTGCAGTCCTTAATTTGGGCACTTAACTCTTTGATCTGGTCCTAAAACCAGATAGATTTTAGAGTTAATCAAATTTTGACCTTGTGATCAGAAAACTCACAAACCCAGCAAGAAAACCTTGATGTTCCACTCACTCCTTGACAAAAGTGGCGTTTTGACTGAGACAATTCTGCCTCACAATTTTCTGCTGCCAGACTTTGACCACCATCAATCATTTTAGTATCTCACTCCACTTCAGGTGGACTATGCCGTAACAGGGACAAGTGAGAAAGAACTTGGGCATTCAGTGGCTGCAGGTAGAGGAGGGATGAAAGAAATTACTCCCAGTGAAGCAGCTCAGATTTTTCTCTCATTAGTTTAATACTCCTCGACCTCCAGAAAGGTGTTACTAAATCTAATCCACTTCTTAAACAGGATCCTGATTGCATGCATGTGGGTGCAACCCCAGAATAGTTCTGTTGGAGCTCCCATCACTGCTGTATTCACTTGATTTGGGCAACTTTTATTCACTTGAACACATCTAGAACATGTTACTTGCATGAATAGCTCCAGATTTGTTCCTAGGCTGGCAGTCTCAGAACCAGGTTCAGACACCTGCATTCACTTGGCTGTAATGTAGGTGCTGTGAACCTGGTGTACAAGCTCCTGCTGTACAGTGAAGAGCTGGGCCCTGATTAGTTCCCTTCATATCAATGTTTGGCAGGGCCAAAATCATCTTTGATTACCCTTGATTGCCTAATCTCACTGAATACTTAAATTCAAGCAACAGACCTGAGCCCTGCTCAGCCCAGCCAGTGGAGCTGGGATTCAGAGGCATAGGTGTGACTCCGACCCCTTGGACTGTACTGTCTGGGTGACAACAGGAGCCTGAGCATGCAGCAGGCACGTAGAGCACCTGAGCCTTTTCCAGACGAGTTAAGGGTAGGTCTGTGCTCACACAGAGTGAGCTAAAGCCGGGTAGGCAGGTGAGGGAGATGCTCTGCACCTGGCAGCACACACACCGACTCCCTGCAGGGTGTGTTAATTTAGGCTCGGCAGGCTGTGCTCAGCAGAACCAGCTCATGACTGCCTGCAAATGCCAAGCAGACATACACTAGGAATTTAGTATCTTTTCCATCTTTTTTATTTAGAAATTTGACCAGATGATCATTATTTAAATAAGTTCAGTTTTCCATGTAATCAAATGTAAATAAAAACCATTTATTTTCCTTAGTGTTGAGGGATTAGGATAGGTTCTGTCTCTTTCACAGCAGTTTGTAGAAGGGTGTTCATTACTATAATTTGTTTTTCTAGCACATTCTTTCTGTCTGCCAGGTTTGACAGTTTGGGGCCTTATTTGCTCTGCAGTGTTATCTCTTAAATCTATCCCTGGCTATATACTGTCTTTTTAATTTTCAAACTGCATCAGAAGGATCCTTGAAGAGCTCAGGCTGACATCCAAAAAATATTTCCCACCTAGTGCCCCCAGAGCAACTAAGAGCCTTGAGAGCAATAGGACTTTTATTCTAAAATTCTTTCTCCAGTTAATACAAGTATTGAATTTGTTCTTTTCTGTCTTTCAGAAGAACAAAAACATGTCCATGAGGAAAAATACTCTGAAACATTTTGATTTCAAAATATCCATTTATTTAATTTTGGTCTGTTTGATCGACATGAGTTCCATTTCAGGTCATCTCAGGGTTGAACTGGATTTCTCTGTTGGGGTCCATTGCCTTGTGAAGTTGGGGGGAACCTGACGCTCTTATTTTCCCATGGAAAACAGTTTGACCATGCTTTGCTTTCCTTAATAAGACCTTCTCATAGGTGTTATTTGGCAACTGTTGGCCTTAAGAGACTCCATCCCAAAGCAAAATAGAAGTGCTTGTTCTTGTGTATCTAAATGATATGAAAAGAAGGTTAAAATTTATGAGACTTGAAATTAAACCTCCTGAGCACAATCTTCTGAATTAAGCTGATCTTTTCTTTAAAAACCCCAAAAATTGAAAAAATTAAATAAAGTTTCCTACTGACTGACTGTGGCACAACAGGTGATTCTAGAATGTGTAAGTCATGCACCAAGCATAAAGACAAGTTTATTGTTGAGGAAATACAGGCTTATTTACAACCCCTTATAAATGTCATATCAACTCTTCATATGCAAGACCAACAAAGCCAAGCTACATTTTAATAAAAGCATAAATATATCCTCTGTGGCAATCAAATATGTTGCAAGATGCAAATATGTTACTTGTAGATTTGAAGTCATCTATTAAAATTTATCAAACTCATTTTAGATTAATTTTATCCTGCTTTATCTTATGTGAATACTTCTTAAGACAACACTATCATTGACAAGATAAAGCATTTCAGAAGTCTAAAATTTCTGAAATACTGAAAATTTCAGATAACTGAGTGTATAGGGAAATATTACTGCCTGCCCAGACACAATGGGACTCATGCTTGCCACCCACATTTTTTTCCCTGAGCAACTATCATTCAGTTTCGCTTTTCCCAAGTCCTGAGTAGACACATTCACAGTAATTGCCACTTTATGAATTGTCACTTCATGTCTGTGTAAAGGATGGCATAATTACAGAGTCATATTACAGATAATGTTATTTATTGGAGAGTCTTTCCTAGACACCTGTCAGTAAATAGCTCTTCTTATGGCTTTTTCTCTGTGGATGCATTTCATAAATACATCTTCAGCAGGCACTGCATATCAGATCTTTTGATTTTCTATCTCCAGGTATTTGTGGGTCTTCTAAATCTAAGCTCTTGAAGATGCATAAAAAGGGGAGGATCACTAGAAGTAAAGGTTGATTTCAGGAAACCTTTGCAAAAGAAAGAAGTTTAAAGAAAGAAAGAAATTCTGAACAAACAAATGCCCAAATAAACAAACATACAAAATAGAAAGCTTTTTTTATTAATCTGACATTTTACTGACTAGACTAACATTTTATTTTAAATTTTTCTCTTGTTCTTAGAAAAATGCTCAGTCCAATTACAGTGGCACAGAAAGGTATGTGGTAGTTGTGGTTTGACACTGGCTGGATGCCACGGAAGGGCATGGCATTCATGAGTGAGACATCAAGTGACTTTCCTGTGCAGGGGCTTCGGCTGGAGCAGTTCACAATCCCATTGCCTTGGATGAAGTTACTGCCCATAGCTGGACAAAGAGGCCCCAAAAAACCTTCAGCAAAAGGATTCTGGAGACCCTTCTCCATAGTCCCAGGCATGGTGCTAATTCACAGTCATTTGTGACAGGACTACACAGCTTCATTACCTGGCCACTGTCCCTCTGCAGCTCTGAGACGGCTACCTAGGCTGAGGTATTCAACAAGTTTTTTGCTTCAGTCTTCAATGACAGCGTCTTTTCCCACACCTCTCAAATGAGTTGACTGCAAGACAAGGGTTGGGGAAGCAGAGTGCTTCCCACTGTAAGTAAATATCAGGTGCATGGCCACATGTGGAACCTGATTGTACATGAGTCTATGGGATCTGATGAGATTCATCCCAGAATCCTGAGGGAATTGGCTGATGTAGTTGTCAAGCCACTCTCCATGCTATTCAAAAATCATGGCAGTCAGGTGAAGTCCCAGGTGACTGGGAAAAGGGAAACATTGTACCCATCTTTTAAAAAGATCAAAAGTAATATCCTGGGAGCTACCAGCAAGCCATTCTCACCTCTGTGCCTGTGAAGATCATGGAACAGATCCTCCTAGAGGCTGTACAAAGGCACATGGAGGACTGGGAGGTGATTCAAGGCACCCAGAATGGCTTCACCAAGGGAAGTCCTGCCTTAAGAACTCAGTGGCCTTCTATGATGGAGAGATTACGTCAGTGGACAAGGGAAGGGCTATAGATGTCATTTGTCTGGAATTCTGCAAAGCCTTTGATGTAGTTGCCCATAACATCCTTCTCTACAAATTTGAGAGAGAAAGATTTGATAGACTGTTCAGTGGATAAGGAATATGCCGGATGGTCACATTCAGAGGGATGTGATCAATGGTTCAGAGTCCCAAAGGACATCAGTGACAAGTGGTGTCCCTCAGAGGTCCTTACTGGGACCAGTGTTATTTAATATCTTCATCAATGATATAGAAAAAGGGATCAAGTGTACCCTCAGAAAGTTTGCAGATGACACCAAGCCCAGTGGTGCAGCTGACACTCCTAAGGGATGAGATCCATCCAGAAGGACCTGGACAGGCTCAAGAAATGGGCCCACAGGAATCTTGTGAGCTTTAACAAGACCAAGTGCAAGGGTGCTGCACCTGAGTCAGAGCAAGCCCCTGAATTTTCCTGACACCCCCATGTCAATACAGGCTGGGAGATGAACAGATCGAGAGCAGCCCTGCTGAGAAGGATTTGGCAGTGCTGGTGGGTGAGAGGTTGGACACGAGCCAGCAGTGTGTACTCAGAGCCCAGAGACCCAACTGTATACTGGGCTGCATCAAAAGCAGTGTGACCAGCAGATTGAAGGAAGTGATTCTCCCCCTCTACTCCACTCTCATGAGACCTCATCTGGAGCCCTGCATCCTGCTCTGGGGTCTCCAGCACAGGAAGGACGTGGGCCTTTTAAAGCAAGTCCAGAAGAGGGCTAGTAAGATGATGAGAGAGATGGAGAACTTCTATGAGAAAAGTATGTGAAACCGGGGTTGTTCAGGCTGGAGAAGAGAAGGCTCCAGGGTGACCTTATTGCAGCCTTTCAGCACCTGAAGTGATCCTCCTAGGAAGCCAGAGAGGGATTTTTTACAAAGGTTTGTAGTGATAGGACAAGGAGGAATGTCTTTAAACTGAAAGACAGTAGGTTTAGATCAGATATTAGGAAGAAACTCTTGACTGTGAGAGTGGTGAGGCACTGGAACAGGTTGTCCAGAGAAGTTGTGGATACCCCATCCTTGAAAGCATTTAAGGTCAGGCTGGGTGGAGGGAGCTCTGAGCAATCTAGTCTAGCAGAAGGTGTCCCTGCCCATGGCAGGGGCATTGGAACTAGATGATTTATAAGGTCCCTTCCGACCCAAACCAGTCTATGATTCTGCGATTCTACATACACCAAGACAAAGAGACGTATATAGAACATATGGAGGAGCTACAGAGGAGAGTGACAGAAGCAGGATCTCCTCTGGCTTCTCCCATTTAACAGGCCACTGTAATGTTCCAGTTTCCACTGCTTTGAACCTCAGAGCACTTTTGGCCAGTGTGTATATTTTGTAGTTTGAAGATCAGAGAGAGAATCTGCCATGCTGTATTTGTTCCAGTGGCTGATCTCCTTCACTATTAAAAAATGTGTTTCCTACATCAGAATAACCCCTACCTTAAAAAATAGAAGATATATTAGTTGGAGACAGTTAAATATGACCTTAGTAAAACACTAGAGTGATTGAGCTGTCCCCATTCCAAAACAATATTTTTGCCCACCAAATATCAAATATTATTTCTTCTGGCAGTATCTATCTCTGAAATAAAAGGACCTCAATTTAAAGAATTGCTTAGTCACATAAACAATGATGGGATATTAAAAAATACATGAGAACTGAAGGCTCCATCTGTCTTGTAAAAATAAGTCTCACATAGCCACATGTTACTGCGTAGGCTTCCTGGTGGGAAAGCCCTTGCTCAGCTGGGGAGGATCACTTGTCATTGCTAGGGAGAGGAAAGAGACAGTCTGTCCTGGTCTGGCTGGTTTGCTGGGTAGAACAGCTTTATGGTGATAGGGATCACAGTTATCACAATTTGTGAAGGACTCGAGATTATTGCATTGTGCTGCTGACCTTGTGGCAGAGCACACCACCATGCACAAGGCTACAATCCTTCCCACAGTTTGAAGCACAGATAATGCCATTGTCACTAACCTGCCCTTGCATATGTGTGTTTTTCTCTTCACCTCCTTCTACAGCCATCACATAACCTCCTTGGAGCAGGCAGTGTGCCCCACTGTTTGTTCAGTACATAGAGGAACAAGGCCTGTCCCTGCTGTGCAAATAGTTACACATATTAAATATCGATGTTGGCTTCTGTCATGCCATTGCTCACCAACAAACTGTCACTGTTTTGAAACTGCAATACATTGAATGGACTAAACAGTTAAGCTCATGGAAATCGGACATTTTGCTCCAGCACTTCCCCTTCCTTTTTTTTTTAAACTCACTTTCCTGTTATATGTTATCCTGTCCCCTACCTCACCCCCAGTGCTGGCTGCTGACCTAGTGCTTGCTTGTGCATGGAAGCACAGAGGCTTTCCTCCAGGAGCAGCACTTTTCTCCACAGCAAGGCTTGGTGGTGCTGAGACATTTCAATGCCATTCGCGCTGTCTTCCTGGAAAGGACGGCATTCTGCAGACTCAATGCCCTTGGCCTGGAAACCCCAAAATCCAACCCTGCATCTCCCACCACCATTCCTCCTCAGGGTCAGGAATCATAGAATCATAGGTTTAGTAAGGTTAGAACAGACCTCTAAGATCATTAAGTTCAAATGTTAATGCAGCATTGCCAAGTCCACCACTAAATCACGTCCCCAAGTGCCCCATCCAAACATTTTTTGAACACTTACAGGCAAGGTGATTCCACCTCTTCCCTGCAGAGCCTGTTCCAATGCCTGATCATCCTTCAATGAAGAAATTTTGCTTAATACCTAATCTAAACCTTCCCTGTTGCAATTTGAGGCCTCTTCCTCTTGTGCTGTCGCTTGTTACCTGGGAGAAGAGACCAACAGCCATCTTGCTACAGCCTCTTTTCAGGTTGTTGTAGAGACCAAAAGAGTCCTCCCTAAGGGACCTCAGCCTCCTCTTCTCTAGGCTAAACAATCCCAACTCCATCAGAAGGTCCTCATAAGACTTCTGCTCCAGACCCTTCACCAGCTCTGTTGGTGAAGGAAGGAGATGGCTGCAGCACTCCTCTGTTCATGCAGCTGATGCATCTGTGGACACTTATTTCTAACCCATGTGTCTGCATACAGCATGTTAGGAGGAACATCAGGAGCATATCCAGCTGACATCCACTGAACTGCAATGGAGAGACCAAATGGCCATAAACAGGTAGTAGTCTTCCCGGGCAGATACGCTGCCATAGTGAAAGGGGAACACAGAGCAGGTTGGGACATGCAGGAATGGTAGGAAATCTTGGTGGAAGCAGCAATGAGATCTTGGCCCCAAGCTGGTGGGATGGGCTTTTTTGGAATGGGTTGGCAAGAGAGAACAGCTACTGGTCAGGGCTGCCAGACTTGATGCTGTCTTGGGTGTGGAGGGAGAGTAGGTGCTTGAGCAGTCGAGGAGGAACTGTAAGAGCCATTTTGGAAAGGAAATGAGGACTGAAGGAAAGCAGGCTCCCTGTTTGGAAAGCAAAGTAATAAAGCTCTGAGGGAGCTGAAACAATAAATGGCTGTTGCTCATTAGTTTCCTGGTCATTACTTGCTGACCATTACTTACATTTGAAAACAAATGTATGTTATGGGAAATGGAGGGGATTTTCTTGAAAGGTCTGGGAATCAGGAGGACATAGAAACGGGAAAGGAGGAAAGGAGAAAGGCTTGCAGCAGCTGCTTCCCTGAAAATGTCAGATGCATGGATGTTCCTGTCTCCTGGCAGGTATGCTCCATTGCTCAGGGGCAAATGACTTGTATGGGAGCAGAGGGGTGGAGTGGAGGATCCAACCCCACTGTCTGGATGCAGAAAAACACCCCAAATTTCACAGCCTGTTACAGAGGTGTGCTGCTCAGGTGGACGTCAGGAACTGGCTGAGGGAAAGCACTGTGTAAACCCTACAGTTTCTTGGCCCATATCGTCAATTCTGATGGAGAAATGAGGGCTGCTTTTTCTGGCAGATCTGCTTAGAAAGCAGCAAGGAGAATTCGGTATTGTAACAAACCTTCAAGCCTGGTAATAGGCACTAACATATTGTCTTCAAGATTTTTCCTTACTCCTGTGACCAGACTTGGGACATATTACAAATTTCAACCTTCCCCTGAAATATCAAAGGTGTGTTTAATATAATATTTCCCGCCAGTTAAATCAGACTGGGGAAAAAATCTGCCTATATTTGGCAACAGAGTTAATTCATTTCCCAAGCTCAGTAGCAACCTGACTAATCAACTGGCATATTCTTGATTACAGGGCACTACTTGCTTTTAAAGACAGACTTATCTCTGCAAATTGGGTGATTCTTTGAAGTTCTGTATTTAAAAGAAGAAAATGAGCAAGAAAGGATTTATTCCTGTCTTTGCTTAGTAGATAGCAGAAGTGAATGATCCTTTGTTTGTCTTTCTTTCTTTCTGTCAGCTCCTTCCCTTATTTAGAATAATTTACATTAAAACATAGATGTATCTGTCTGTGTAAATATAGACAAATACCTTGCAGGACAATGGCTTAACAATGCTGATAAACAGCAAAACCAGAGCCATGGTGTTACAGTTTTTTTATCAATTTGCTTTAACAATTTATATACAGGCACTTACTTGCCCATTTTCATAGCTCAGACTCATATTAGTGCAATGAATACAATTTCCATAAAGCAGAAATGCACACATTGCTTTTCACTTTTAGAATGAAAGATGTTTGTTTAGGAAGATGAGGAGTTATGTGAAGGAATTAATTGGACAAAAAGCTGAAATTCCCAGCTGGCTCTCCCTTTCCCTTTTCAAGCATGGGAATCAGCAAATATGGAGAAAAAAGAGTTAATATTCACATGAAAACTATGTCTGTGATTAGTCAATGTGATTTAAGGTTTCTGGAATGAAGCAAGTGCTATGCCAAATATGGGGAGTTCCTTTCTAAATTGCATCATAGTGGCTTGTAGAGGTTATTTGCAGTTAGAATAAAAGGATTGGGGGTTAACTTTAGAGTGTCTTAAAAGACAGTGGCTGAGCTCTGTTCTCTTTAGGCTGGCAAGTTTGGTTTTTACTCTCTTTGAGCTGAAGTTTGGTAGCTAAAGAAGGAAGATATGTAGTGATGCTTGTGAACCAGCTGATGCATAGATTCCCTTGCTGATTCTGAGGTATGGAGGAGCGTGGGTGACACATGGGACATGTGTTCACTCATTCTGCGTGGTTATCTGGGTTATATTTTTCCATTTTTCTCTTGGGACCCAGCTTCCTGATAATTATACAAATGAAAAAGTGCCATCTGAGGAAAATAAAAGAAGGGTTCAGTGGTACTGGTGAAGAAGTATCACTCTAAAACAGAATTCAGAGATGATGAGTAAGGCTTAAATGTGCTGATGAAATATGAATGAACGTGTCAACGACATGTCAATTGCCTTCTTGTTATTGCACGCATTTTGAATCAGGTCTTGGCGATATTTTCTCACTTGAGAATTTGTTCCTTCACTTTCCTGATACCAGAGAATCACCTCAGTAGAATTAGGGCTTGCAGAATCAGGGAAACCATTCCCTCAGAGCAAAGAACGAGGCACTTGCTTAGGGGAACACTACCAGGCAGAGAACTGGTTTCTGCTTGGTTGTAGAGACAAAGTGAATTTTCCTACCAGACAGAAAATTCTGATTTAAGCCAATTTGGTTTTAGCGGTTAGGCAGGGATAAGGCAGGGATGCAAAAGAAGGGGCTCCTCAAGCTTTTGCTATTTTGTTCCTGCTTTCCCACGGTTTTCTTTAGAATTCAAGCAACCTCATGTAGCTGGACACTTTCATTACCTATATTTGTACGGCTTCATAAGACACACAGAACCTTGCATATAGGGGAAAGCTGTGCCAAACAAATAGCAGGTGTCCATCACTGAGAGTAAATATGAATGGGGAAACATTCAAACCTAGAAAGCCTGATGAGCTTGTAATTTGAAAGCAAGAGCAGCAATATTTCGACAACATTTTACAGAAGTCTGGCATCCATCTGCACCCTGTTCTGTCATTCCTGTGCATGTGTAACTTGTACAGACACTAATGTGTGTTTTATGGGTGTAATTGAAGGACACTGGAATTCTTTCTATTGACCTTAAAGGGCTTTAAATCAGATACCATTATAGCCAGGATTTGCCAATTGTTAGTGACTTTAGATTACCCTTAACATTTGGGAAATCTATTTGTGTCAGAGCTCATGACAGGCACAGTTAAGTTTGAAATATATGTAAATAAAACACACATGCACAAAGTGTGCCTATCAGTGCTAAAAAGCCAATTTATATCCGCTCTTTGCAAAGAAAATTCTGTTCTGTTACAAAATAAATTCCAGCTACTAAAATGACATTTGGAGGACAAAAGAAGATGGACTTGTCGGCAGAGAGCAGAATGGGTTAATCAGGAAACAGGATACACTGACAGCTTTCTTCATTATCTCTGTTATTTGGCTGCATTTAGCAGGAAGCCTCCAAGAAGGCTTCTAGAACATTTGGTTTTGTCCCAGATTTTCTTCTGGATGAAGTATTTTTCTGTATTCTCCACTTCATTTGCAGCCCTAGGATTTAGGCCTGCCTATCCTGCACCTCTGTGCAGCACTGCAGGAGGACAGGGAACCCATCTCTTGTGCAACCCAGAGATGGGTTTGGCCTCTACCCTGTAAGAGATATATCAGGCATGTACCTTCATGTTTATTTTAAAAAAACTCAAGCTGATCACTCTGCTCTGCAGAGCATCATGTAGTGATTAGTACGTGGAAGCGTACATCAAACACTGTGTCTCTGAACACCCACCCACCCTCCACCCACTGAAAAATGTCTTCTGCTGCAGGGACTTGAGCGGCCTGACACAGCAGCTGAACCACGACCTCTCAAAAGGAGCTCACATGAGAAACTGAAGATTATAATAGGAGATTACTGTGCAAACAGTTGTGGACATTTACAATGTGCCTGCTCTGCTGACAAGGGTGACTTTCCCACAGCAGGTTGGCAGAAGGACTGGTGTACCTGAGCCTCAGCTGCTGCATTCCCTTACCTGGGCCTCTATGGATGTGGTTTTGTATTACACCTCAACTAAATAGGAGACCTTCCATAGGTCCTGCTTCTTGGCCTTAGCCTCTGTCCCAAACTGGACCTAGCAGCTGTCTGGATAGAGGATGAGAGGACGTAGCAGCTGAGCTAATGAAAAATATTTTCATCCCCGTGCCTCCTGTTTTGCACAGATTATCCTTTCCAGCTCAGGCAGCTGAACTGACTCACCCTGCAAGGTCTGGAACCCCCACCAGAACAGGCAGGAGGGACCAGGTAGGAACAGAATAGCTGCTTTCCACTGTAGCTATTTCTGCTACAATATTAGGTGTAACTCAAAACCAAAAACTTACTTCAATGCCACTTTTAACAAGCATCTAAACTACTACATCTGGAGGTGGACTGTTAACTTTTTTTTTTTTTTTTATTATTTTATTTTATTTTTAAAGTAACATCCAGCTCACTTTGGGTCAGGCTTGATCTGCCAAGTTCCCTCTTTGGCCTGTCTTGCTGGCGACTGCTGTTTTTTTTTTTTTTTTGCCAGGGTTATCACAAAATTGATCACAAGGAGGACATGGATCAGGTGAAGAGTGGTCAGTCCTGCTGCCTGCTCTCTGTTGTTGCTCCCTGGTCTGAAGCCTGGGCCCAAGAGCAGGATGTAACTGGAACCTGTCCCATGACCTTCTGCAGGTATCCTCCGTCTTACTTGGTGACACATCTTTCACATGGTAGGAGGTCCCCTGTGCCTTGGTGACAGGTTTAGTGGAGGTCACCTGCCCTACTAGCACAGCCACCCATGTCCTGTGACAGGAATTATCTGTTCTGGCTACAGCAGAGGTGGACAGTGAGTCAAAAGGACCAGGCTGCATGAGCTGCCCAAGAAGCTGCTACTCTCACATCAAACATGAAGCCTTGACAGCAAATTAGAGTGTGGTGATGTCCCATCCACCACATATTTTAAATAACTAAAGGTTTGGCTGATTGTGTGTTGTGTGAGGTAGACTGAGTTCAGTTCATCCACTTTACCTGTGTAACACCCTTTGCATTTCAGTCTTTGCAGTCATCTTAATTTATCAGCAGGGGTTATCAGCAGGTCCCAACCTGAATAACCTGAGCTTTGAAAAATGAAGAGTGGGAATTCCCTCAGGTTAAGGAGCAAACTGGATACAAGAAAAGGCTGCCGTGGATGTCTCAGGTGCAGAGCACACTGAGTCTGCAGCTTATATACATCAGATCATGGATATCCATTGCAGCCCTCTGCCAGTCTTTCTTGAAAGGCTGACCTTACCTTTCAGGTGCCCAGGTACTTGGGGCAGATGTAGCTGAACTCTCACTAAGAATGAAGAACTTCTTGATAAAATCAGAAATCCCTCAATATATGCCACAGTGAAGAGAAAGGGAAATGGCTAGGAAAAGCAGGCAGAAATTATCCCTGAGCCCAAGGAGAGCATATAACAAAAGGAAGTAGTAGTTTTTGTATAAGTGTTTTAAATTAATGAAGTATTTGAATTCCATAAGGATCCTGGCACTAAGCATCAAGCATGTCCAAGGTAAACCTGCCTGACCTGGCTTTCTCAAGGGAGGAAAGAGGAGGAATACTTTGACTCTAAAATGGGCTTAGGGAACAGGTATGTGCCCTGTTGCTCAGTCTAATCAGGACTAGGATACTGCTGAAGAGAGGGAGCTAGACTTGAAGCACTTGGAGAATTTCACATGGATAGAGCAAAGTATCTATGAAATTTAACAGTCTCTATGCTATAAGGTGACTGAGCAAGAGTTTCTGGATTTTGTTTCAAAGATTTAAACATTTAATAGAAAGACACTGAAGTGTATTCATTCTTTCACCATCCCATGAAGGATGCTGTAGGTGAAACTAAGTATCAAGATCCCAAAGCAAGCTCTAGGTCTAACTCGAGGGCTTTATGCCATAGAGGTTAAAACAACTGGCAGAACTATTACATACCACTACTGCAGAGCGGTGTCTGACTGACTGTCCCCCACCCAACGGAGCTGAACATTTCATGTTTCTCTGAGTAGTGCTGGCTTCATTTAATAATGAGTCAAGTGACACTTCTCTCAGTTTTAGAGGTTCTGGGATCAAGGCTAAAAAAAATGGGTAAGTGCTGTTCTCTTGTCGGCAGAGGTAGATAATGCTTCACACAGATGCTCAGTCTCACTTCCCTTACACCAGCAGGTCAGGGTATGTTTAGCTCTCGGATTCTGTAAACTAGTACTTTTTTTTCCAGTCTCGTGATGGAAAATAGCAGAGAAGCTTGTGGCGACACAAATTTTAAGTGATCCAGTCCCAGCCTTGCTTCGTGCTTTCTGCTGGAGAAAGGTGACGGGGTGCTGTAGCCTCATCAAGTGACAGCTATCTTCTTCAGCTCCTTAGAACAGCTCTTTTTGGAAGCAGTGCCATTTCCTTCCTGCCTGTTTTGAAAGGTGTATGTACCGGTACGGTCTCCTTGCATTTCTCTGGAACACCTGCCTGAAGCACTGACAAACAGAAACCTCAAAGCCATGGTAGCAGCATCCCCAGCGGGACTTCATGTGAGGGAAGACGAGGTGATTCTTATCTCCAAGGCAATTTATATCAGAGCAACTTCCTTGACGTCAGCTCTGGGCACGAGCTTACGGGGTGAACATCAGAGCTGCAGTGCAGAGCCCGTGCAGGTGAACATGTGCGTGCAGGTCCCTGTGCAGTCCGTGTCCCACCTGTCCCCACCCCAGTGTCTCTGCACTGCCACAGCCGCTCCTCTGTGGCGCTTTGCTTAGGGGCTCCCTGCACATCCCCACCCAGGGCAGGCAGGGCACCCTCTGCACTGCTGGCACACACTCACTCGCATCTGCTTCTCCCTCTCATGCCTGAGGTGCCTCTGGTTTCCAGGGGGAACAATATGAAGAGAAGCCATTACGAGAGGATAGTGCAGGGGATGCAATCCACCGCAGTAGAAAGATTACTGTGCTGCAATGACATTCTCTTTTTGTGGCTGCTACCTACCAGCCTTTGCTCCGATCTGAAGCATGGCCATGTTCATAATTTTAGTGAGGCTGTACTAGGCACCACAGATACCCATATCTTGTGCTCTTATGGTTTTTTTTCTTTTTTTTTTTTAGGAGGTGGGATGATGCTTTTTGTGCCAAATGGCTTTAATTATTCTGAGAAGTTATAAGCGGTAGTTGAAATTGAGTTAATTGTAGATCCTTCAGTGTAGTCATACTAGAAATCAACTGCTGTAAAGAACTGAGCTCATGCTGTGTGCAACCTTTATCTTGAACCATGAGCAACAGGAAACCTGTGTAGGTTTTTTTGCAACAGCCCAACACATATAGTTGCCTTAGGAGCAGCAGCTAGGGAGATTATGCAGCCATGTACCACAGCTCTCAAAAGGGAAAATTTATCAGACAGGCTCCTGTCCAGCATTTGAGAGTCACTGCAATTTACCAGGATCAACTCTTCAGTCTCAAGATGAAATTTGGAGTCAGCTCTGGAGAGTAGCCTGAAACCTCCTTAGGTGCACCAAGGACCTGCATTTCCCAGTCCACATATTCATGATTTGGCAGTTCTTTCCTCGCTGTTATCCAATGGGACCCTAAGGAAACAAAATCTGCCTTTCCTCCCACTCTGCACAGGCCAAAGAAAGGACTAAGGATTACGAGTACTCCCACTTGCCTCTCACCCTCTGCTGCCAGCCAATAGTCTGTATCATAATTGCCATAATCTCTCTAAACTGAGGAAGTACTGCCTGGGGATGGGCACTTTCAAGAAAGCCTTTCTTAATGCATTACTTTCTAGTTGTCATGCTTGGCTGCTTACTGAGGGTTAAAAATGAGTCTTGATAGCAGAGATTAGAGTGGCTATGAAGAGATTGTTTAGGGAGTCTACAGTTTTTCTTTCCTCGTTTTCTTTTTTTTTTAAGTTGTGGGAAAGGTATTTGCCCAGGGAAGAAAAGTAATGAAACAGACTGGAACAGCATATAACAGTTTTTGCATGTTGCTATGTGTGCTATTAGCACACATTTGTGCTTAGTGTCACTAAATTTTCATTTGAAAAGTAGTTGGTGTTCTTTTTGACAGTTTGGGCTTTGGAGTTTTCTGACAAATAGAAGAAAACTATGAAAAACTGGAGTTCCTCCTGAAGAACACAATTTTAAAGGAAGTTTTTCTTAATAAGGATTTGAAACTCTTTTTCTGTTAGATCTTTCATCTCACAGTGCCTAGTCCTATAACTGCAGACAGCTTTTCAAATAGGCTCATCTTCCATTGCCACACTAGATACAAGTGTCCATGAATGTGACTAGCTGAGAGTACTGAGGGTTTGGCATATTTTGAGGTCTGGCTACAGTCTCTACTTGAAAGTGCAGAACACCTGAGAAAGTAGTTTCATATCTGAAAGCCAGCTCTTTCTGAATTGCAAACTGAGGAACTAAATAGCCAATAAGGTGTATGCATGGGCTCACTTTTCTGCTATTTGGTTGTATTTCCTGCAGAATTGCTTCCCACCCAAATCCAGCCTTCATCAACCTTCGGAAATTGCAAAGACATCTTTGCTTCCATCTTGACAGATACACGAACTGAAGTTGAAAAATGAATTACCCAAAACTGAAAAAATGAAAGAGGAGTCTTTTTATCTTAAATTGTACTGTTTGATTTTGTCTTAGAAGTACTGGAGGAAAAATAAAAAGCCCAATACAAGAAGACCTCCAGGTCTGAAACTGATGTTAAGACACAGGATATCAGGTCCAGTTTTCCAGATGAAACAGTTCAATTGTCTAAATGTTCAATTGTTTGGTGTAAAAATCTTCCTGGTAGAAGGGCCAGAAAGTGCCCCAAGTGTATTTATGTACTGAAGGTGGGAGCAGGGGGAACTGCAGAGGTGTAACCAACCCCTCTTGAAGGCTGTACTGGCTGAGCCCCTGACAGAGCTCAGGGGAGGAGCTAAGGGTAGCAAAGTGCCTCTTCAGTTTCAAATCTGCACAGGAAGCACATGATGCTCTTTCCTGATTTCAAAAGGCCTTGTGCAAGCTCTCTGTGGGGCAGCCTGTGGCATGCCTCTGAGAGGGACTTCCTGCCTGCTTGCGACGGTGATTTGGACACTGAAGCTTCTTATGAAGTCCTCAGTTTTTTCTCCTGTCTTTAATAGTCACGGAGCCCACACTGTAGAGCAGGCAGGCAGCTTTTTGTCAAATACATAGCGCAGTTTCAAATACCTTCATGAGAGGTAAGCAGTAGCTCTGAAAGCATAATTAATTAAAAAGAAAGACAGAAAGAAAGGAAAAAATATGGAAAGGCTAAGGAGCTGATAAATGGTTGTAAGCATAAGCAAACGGCAAGTAACCACTGGAATAGAATGCTGTAAGCCCTGATTTGAAGCCTGGACAAGGTGGAGACTCCAGAGTGCTGGGTGGCATGCATAATGGCTGCTGTCTTCCCTGCAGGGTTACATGGAAACTGCAGTGCCTGGCTGCCCTTCCCAGGGATGCTGTTGCATCCCAGCTGCCCCTTGGAATGCACAACCTTCGCTCATTTTCCTGCCAGGAGTCAGGGGAAGTCTGGGCAGCTGGGAATGGCACTGCTCTTCAACAAGCCCCCTGTTCTGTCTGCTTGGGGAGTCAGGGCTGTGAGGCACAGAGCTGAGCACAAGTCCAAACAGCCTGGAAGAGCACTGGCTTCCCCAGTCAGGCTATCACCATCCTTTTCCCAGCCAGTCTGGGTCATAACAACCTTCCCTAATGCTGGCGGTGCTCTCAGGATGCCTGTCATTTTCTGTTCACAGATAATTGCATCTGGGCTTTGAGGAGAGCACAACTGATGATATCAGAGCAGCTAAGCTTTGGATGCATCGATGCACCCAGAAAACAAACCGGTTCCTAATTCAGCTAAGTGGAAACTACAACTGCAAGGAAGTTTTGTGTTACTTGCTGTATCAGGCTCTTCCTCTGGCTGCCGTTTGCAAGACCCTTCCAACACGCTGCCAGGCTTTTTGTCTCCAGTTGGAAGGAAGAAAGTGAATTGGCTTTTCAGTCAGCAGCTGTCTCTTGACTACTGGTGAGCAACAGGATCCATGAGTGCTGATGGCAGTATTTCCCCGTGCTTTCTCAGTCTTGTCTTCTGTGTTCTCTAAAGTATGTAGAGACTGTTGAATTTTATGTGTAGATGTTTGGACTCCCAACTCAGTTTACATTATGAATAATAAGTCATCAACATTTCATCATTAAAAAAAATATGACTAAAGCTGACTCCAAAAATTATTTACATATTTTGCAATACCACAGAAATTTGGTGGTTTATTATGTCAGATCTGTCAGGATAGGATTATTCCTGTACATGTCACATTCTGGGTTCCTGCACAGCCATAGCAAATTAACTGTAAGAACAAAACCAAATGTGCCTGCTATTTAAAACTGAGCCAATTCTCTAGAAAAAGCTCCTCATTTTGCTGATTCCCTCTGAGTACTTTTATTTATATGTAGCTAGGCCTTCTTCCCTCTCAGGAACTATATAAAAAGTAGTAAAAGATATAACAAACCGTAAAAGAGAAATGAAAAATTAGCTTGTGACCAATCTCAGTTCCCTGTGTGGTCTGGGGGCTCCCTCCAAAACTTACCCAATGGAGGCAATGACCCCAGGTGGGGTGAAGGGGGGTGCACTTCCATCAGTGCAGTATTTGGGTGCTTTGGAGAACTATGTCCAGTGGGATTGCATGGCTCACCCTGAGGCAAGCTGTGAGATGTTTTTTTGATTTGTTTTATATTTTTAAATATGGGAAAGCCTGTCAGCCTAACACCTGTTTAAAAATTACCTCTGAGTCCTGGAGGTTCTTTAAAAATTATTGCTTTGCCTCAGTTAGCCTAAATGAAACTAGAACAGATGTTATAGAACTATAACAGATGACTGACATGTGCATAAAGTTGAAGTTATTTGAGCTGCTTATACAGAGTTGAGTCTAAATGAAGCCCTCCATTACTTTCTTTCTATGGTAGGAATAAGTAGCTTTGATTGTAAGAATTAAGCAATGTAAAGTGTCAGAATAAGTAAAAAGAAGCCCTGGTGGTTCAGTGTTGCTTTCAGTTAAATTTATTAAGAAATTCCTTTTGAATTCATTGGAAATTAAATATTCATGAGATATGCTACACACTTTTGATCTGTTGTTTTTAAAATAAAAACAACCACACCTAATTTTCATATAATCAAATACACACATGTAGGATACCTGGAGCTTGTCAGGTTTTGGGTTACTGGGGTTTTTTTAATTGCAAATGCTTTCCATCAGAAAATACTATTTAGACTCAGAAAATTGGGTCCACTCTGACAAGACTAGGAGTAGCTTGTGAGGCCCAGTGATTCCTTGGTAAATAAAAGGGGTTGGGACCTACCCATCTGAGATGGCCAATGGTGCACAGTTAAGATGCCAGAAGCTCAGCACACCTCCAGAGCTCACTCTCCCTGATGGAAATCTGAGCGAGGGACATAAAGAGCTGCACTCCAATTGTAGTAAAATGTGGGCTTATAGTGGGCTACAGACATGTTTTTACATTCTTCATATGCAATTGTTTACTCACAAGAGAATGTCTCCAGAAGAGAAAATAAGGCAGCTGCATGAACTCATTTCAAATAGAGCAATTTGAAATGTTGTTGTGTAAATCAAAGATGGTGCAGGGATTTGAACCCTGGTTGTCTGCACCCTACAGCAGTGTCAAATTAGCTCTAAGGTGCAACGTACTCCAAAAACCAACTTGTGCTTGGCTTCGGGGATTGGTTCACCCATGAGTCCTATTTGGATTTGGTTTCCCCAAGGTTCAGTTCCGCAGCTGGATCACAGCCTTCTGATGGCTGTCAGACTAGAGACTGGCCCTCCTCCACAGCCAATACCATCATCCTTTTCCCCCTTCTTTACAGCAGGGAGGAAAAAAAAGACAATTTGTGGAATTCAGGACATGCCAGACTTTGACTTGTCCCTTTGTTGCTGGGAAGTCACAGATGTCGCCAACGGTGATTATTCTTTGGGCAAAGCTTGTCTGACAAACAGGACTGTTCTCACACCAAGACTTTGACAGAGTGCAATACAAGAGTCACCTCCCTTAGCTGGTACCCAGCCCCCCACTGCAGTCAGCACCAGGTGCCCCAACACTGGTGTAAAATCTCTGTAGTTGGCATTATCATATCTGTGGAGCAGTTTTAATTCTTTTTTACCCACTCCTCCATTTTGTGTTGTTGGTGATTTTAGTACTTGGCTCCATTTTTAATCGCAGCCAAGATCCTCTGAGATCTAAAGGAGACAGCAAATTAGCAATTCCTGATCTGCTTGTGCCCATCTGAGACACCCACTGCAAAGTCTTCTGAGGTTTGGGTTGGAATAAGCAGCAGCCTTCTATAGTTTTACCAAGCACTGTATGTCTTCTGTGCAGTATTTTGGCAGCATCAGACAGAGCAGTCTGTACTGAAGTTCTTCTGCTACCGAATTACTACTAGCACTTCTATAACACCAAGGCCTAGAAGCCAAGATTTCCTGTGATCAGTCTTGAGGCTAGATCAGCTGTTGATGCCCAAACCAAGACCTGAGCGGTGCATTTTTCAGTCTGATGGCCAAATCCCACTATATCTAAAGTACACTTTAAATTGCATGACTTCTTCTAAAAAGTGAGGAGTTTTTGAAGTTGTGCTTTTTAGAAAACAATTATTTTATGTGATCTAAAAGTAAATGTGAAATTCAGTTTTCAGTATTTAAACGCCCTTTATTATTAGCTTATTAATCCAAATGTTGTTTTCAAAAGTACTGAGAATAACATTTTTTTCCTTTTTCTTAGTATTCATTTTCTACCTGGAGAAATCACAAGATCTGTTAAATTCTAGGAATAGTTTCTGTCTTCCTATAAACCATAAGTTTGATGAAGAACACATCTTTCAAAAAAATATCCAAATGTTACCTGGTTTACAGAAAATGTCACAAAGCAGCAAAGTTTTTGCATGCAAAGCTGTTACTTCTTGGATTAATCAGAAAGACCACAGGAAAAATGGAAACTCTGGATGTTATTCAAGATAAAAGCCTTGTGGACTGGCTATAGTGTTATGATAGGTACACAGCTATTTTGTCATTAAATACAGCATAATGGAGTTTTCGATAGAAATTGTTCCATGGCAGACAAATCAAGATCACTGAGTGGTGTATTTATCATTCACACAACTTTCCATAGGATCAACCAAAAACAACAGAAAAAGAAAAATGTAAAGACATGGAACATCAAACTAATACAGCACCAAGGGCAGGCAGCAACTGTTCAGTATTAAGCAGAAAAAACCTACATAAAATCTCTTGGAAAACTGAGATTTCTTTTCTGCGTTCGGGTGCATGAGGATCAGTGCCCGGCAGGAGCTTTGGTGGAGATCCCACATGGCTGGTGGTGGACAGCAGCACAGGTGTCCTGCTGCTGCAGAGAATGGAAATGGCACAAGCCTGTGCAGAAACCAGGCTGGGATCACGGGCTCACTCCATCTCCTGCCAGACTCGGTGGGTGCTAATCCTGCTGCCGTGCTCAGCACCCAGGGCTGGATTCACCTCTCCTTTGTTCAGCGCTGAGCTGAGCTCTGGATCGCTCTCTGCAAGGACTATCCCTCTCCACTGTTTCTGCATGGGGCCCTGGTGATTCTTTTCCTAATTAAAGCACTTCAGATAAAATTTTGCTGGGATGGCTCTGAACCCAAACATTAAATTAATAAGATCTGATAAGTCAGTATCTCTATCACATCTTCCATTTCTGTGTGTAGTTTGTTTCAGCTGCAAGATCTTTAAAGCAGCATCTGTTTTTCATTACATGATTGCATGGCATCAGGGACTGTGGAGTTAGGCATAAAAATACAAATGAGAAATGTATTTAATTTATTTAACTTACATGTAACTTCGTTGTGCTGAATGATGGTAGGGAAGTATGACCTCCAAATAAATAGCCTGCTATTTACTCATGATGATTTTTATTCATGTCTGGTACAGTGTGGCAGTTTCTCTTTAGAGCAAAAGCCAACACTGCTGAATGAAAATACCAAGTGCTGTGTTATTGTGCTGTGCAGTCTCTCCAAAAGCCTCACTAGCACTTTTCCTTTTGTCTAGGAAGGTACTTTATGTATTTGTGTGTGAATCATTCCTAAAACAAAGATGCATTCTCACTCTCAGGCTGTGGACCTGGCACACTTTTTCCTTAGAAAACATCAGAGCTGTCTGAATAAAAGTTACTTCAACATTGCCTCGCTGATGTGTTCAGCTCTGTAGGAAAATGAACAATGGATTTGTTACTAAAGGTGCCGTAAATTATATTTGATTTTGCTTACTGCCTAGAGAGTAATTAAAAAGCCATTTAAATGGGAAATAAATTATGTGGAAAACATAAATTGAATTTTCATGCAACAATATAATTGCACATGAAGTTCATGGTAGACAGCTCTGCTTTTTTTCTTTATGGGACTTCTGAGGCAAATTGTCTCCCAAACTCTAATGAACTGTGTACACATACACTTTCCCATTAAAAAAATCCATTTAATGTTTTGTCAGACATGAGTACTCTTGGATAGCATATTCTGGATGCTGTGCTTGTGTAAATGCATTTCTGGTGCTGCCACTTAAAAAACTGAACACAGATACAGTCAAGATCAAGCTATGTAGATGATGCCAGAGATTGTGCCTTTTCTTTTGAGTGGGAGGCACGTTTCTCATCATCATTAGCTTTTCAGCACTCAGCTCAGCTACACAAAACCAGGGGTGGTTATTCACAGCAGGACCAGCATGTCCCTCCCACACACAACAGGCTGAGGCAGGTAATGCCAGCTTCTCCGAAAATATAGAAAACATTACCACTAATAAGCCTGTTTGCCTCATTCAGTTGTTTGGCTAACAGGAAAAAATGTGACTTGAGCAGAACAAGCAGAAATTTGGATCAGAGCATCTTTTGCCTGAAGGTTAGCATAGCACTGGGGTGAAGGCAAATCCCTCGGTATCAGCTAATTGAGACATTTTGCAATGAATCAGAAACTTGTGGTTCATTCCCATCCTAGACATGCCTGCAGGGAAGGCAGCAGTGTGGGGTGAATGAAGGATTCGCTCTTGAATCAGCCAAGTCCCTTTGCTTTTCCTTCTTTTCCTTGTCTGTGACTCTGACAGCCATTTGGATCTGTTGGTAGAAAGCTCCACTGGGATTGTGCAAGGCTGTGCCATGGACACCAGTGGTGTGCTCCACGCCTGTGAGAAGTTCATCCTTAACCAGAGAGCTGGAAGAGAGGCTTATAAAAGGCTGAAAGCTGGAGAGCTGAGATGGTGAACTGGAGGGACCAGCACAGTTCCTGTCAGGAACTCAGCTGACACCAACAGCTGCACAAAAACTTTGAGACATCATTTGCTGATAAAGTTTTGTATATGAATCTGTATTGTTGGGGCAAGGACAGCAGTGTCACCCCTAAGGGGTTCTGCCTGCGACTGGCGGATTACACTGCATCAGAGCATGCCTGGGTTATCACTGTAAAACCAATTCAAATTCTTCCTCCTTTTGAGCTGGATGTTAGTCCATGATAGTGTCATCCCTGTGACAGTGACATCAAAGGAAAAGCCACAGAGGGCCAGGCATAAACAAGTGAAGCCCAGGACTGTCTATCTCTGTCCTCACTAAGGTGTTATGTGACTTCAGCATTACTGAGGCAGCAACAATACATAGGGGAGAGGCAAGAAACAGTTTCTGTATTCTGGATGTATTGGACTGTTTATCTTTTTTAGGAGAATTCATTTGATAGACATGGGTTCAAAACAGAATAAGAAACGTTTGAAGTGTTTGAGCTCAAGATCTGCACTATTGCAACGTATGCCCCTCACAGAGGTGCTGAGAGAGAAGCTGGGCAGTCTCATTGCCTTGCAGCCTGGAGCATAAGAGCTAGGGATGGCCACTGGGGGAAGAAAAACAGATCGTCTCACTAAAGAGAGCCCAAAGAATAAAGGAAGTAAAAAAGCAAACATTTTGCATCAGTCAAAATAGGAGATGTTTCTGCAGAGGAGACGAGGGCTAAATATATCCCAGTGCTTGAGGCACCAGCAGGATCTGGAAGGGGCCCTTGGATAAACAGTGCAAGGCACTGTGGCCATATCACTTTGCCCTGGGAACCCTTTTGGGTTCCTTTCATAACCAAGGGTCTTCATGAAAAAATAAGAGCTTGAGAGGAGTTGTGCTCTGTAGCAGAGCATGCCCCTGAGTCCCCAGCATCTCTGGAAACAGCAGTAGTGGCATCTTGTGCAGGCCAGGTTTTAGCAAAGCCTCAGCATTGACCAGTAGTGCCAGGGAGGGCAGCTCCAGCCTTAGTCCCTCCTTCACAAAATGTTTGATCTTTGCTCATGAGAAGGCACTGTTAAATGAACCAAGCTATAAATTATTTCTTTCCTCTGGTGAACAGAGGTGATTTTCAGTTTGAAAGCATGAATTTCTAATCAAAAAGAAAGCTTGTGGGGAAAAGTACTTCCAGCACACTCTCTGGAGGTTTTGATGAAAGTGCTAGGGAGCAAAATGCAGAGTTGGAGAATGTTATGAAGTGCTGTGACTTAAAAAAAAAAAGCCATAAACAGGCAAAATCCCACCACAGTCACAAACAAAACTCACATTGTTATTACCAGAGTAGAAAAAAGATGCTGTATAAAATAACAGAGATTGTTTACACTGGGTTGCTGACACAGCATGTTCCCCAGCTCTTTTCACAAGGAAAGGGCATGCTCTTGGTGATCTACTAACAGAATTGGCTGCATAATTTTCAGACTTTCAATAAAGGTGTGCATGGTTTAGGGATGGAAATACTGAAGAGAAAGATAGGGATTAATAGAAGGATTCTATTAGCTTCACAGGAACAGTAATATCAAAGAAGTTCATCTGGCAAAAATGCAAGACAACCAAGTAAAGGAACAGATTTTGGTATCATTGGGAAGAATTTTTGTTTATTTGTTTGGTTTTGTTTGTTTGTTTGCTTGTTTGTTTGTTTTAGGGGAAAGTAGGCATAGGTAATTTGACTTGTTTGGAAGAAAGGCCCTTAGTCTCAAGACAGAATTACCAACTTTTTTAGTAGTCAGGATACATCTGAAATGATAATGCTTGACTTCACACTTTGGTTAGCAAGGATTTAATATGTGACATAATATTACTATGGATATATCAACACTCATCCTATGAGCCTCTGTGACTGTTTAGTGAAGAAGGCATCAAAATAATATGTCTTGTAAAAATAGCATGGAGTCTGTCTCCAATCTGTGTTTATCACTGCTACTGAGCAAAGCTTCACTGGGAAAGCATGGATTGACACCTAGTGATACTTAGTTCCCACAGACGAAGATACATTTATGGTGCTTTTTTCTAAATGGTAGTTTTGCACAAGGCCCCCACTAGCAAAACAGCACAGTATAAGCAGGATTGCTGATACATTTTATTCGGATTGGACACCGTGGATTCAAACAGTCAAAGAGTAAAAATACGCAGGCTTGTAAAATGCACTTTGAGAGAATTTCTTCTTCTGTCTGGTTTCCAAAGGAAGTAACCCTTGTGCAACCGCATTTTCTGTGTGTAACTCTCTGTCTGCCTCTGCCTGTTTGAGATCTGAGCCCATTCACAAGTGCCAACAAAATCTGAAGGGAGGCAGAGGTGACAACAAAGCCTGTTTCATGAAAGCCAGTGGCTGGGAGGAGAAGGCTCTTTGTCTGTGTAGGAGAAGGGCCATGGTGCAGCAGAGAGGAAGGCTGCAGTCAGAGTTTATAAAGCCAGGCCTTACCACACCAGAGTGAACACACAGAAGATGAAGCTGTGAAAACCCCACACAAAGCCAACACTTGATCAGAGCTTGAACTTCACTAGATGTAAATCAGCCAGAGAACAAAAATCTATGGGAAACAGATTTTCATAAAACTACCTGAATAATAAATCTGATTATATTGGGTAGCGAGGCATTGCCTACATCCTGGTTTTTATTCACATCAAGATTTTATCCAAGATGTTTGGTTCCGAAGAGGTTAGGCATTAGCACAAACTATGATAAGATGTGTTCATTTAAGCCATGTAGGAACATGTGTGAGATCTTGGTTGCATCAAGATCACAACATTTTATTTTGTGTTTGTAGCAAGAGGAACCAAGTCTCTTTGGACCCAGGCTGACTTCACTAAACTGCATTCAGTTTTGGATTTGAACCAACATGCTAGTTTCCAGAACTGAAAGAACTTGGCAATATTCCCTTCTGGATTTTCCAATAAAGACAGTAAAAATAATGTTTCCATATTGTTAGAAGGGAACTGAAAAACCTGAGGAACTGGGGAAGAGCTGAAGCATTATTTCACCACTCTCATCCTTTTCTCGAGAAGCAGTCAGTTTTCTGTACACAATGCATGTAGGATGGAGGAAAACACAGGACAGGATTGAAGTTTAACACATGCATAGCTGACAAGGAAATCTGCAAATGAAATGCAGTACTCAGAATCAAGGGATACCAGGAGGTACATTTGCCTTGGACTCCTCCACACTTCCGTCCAGTCAAAAGTTTGAATTCACTTCTAGAGGGGAAGCTAGAAATTGCTACATCCAGCTCCTGTTTCTGCTTTTATCCCTGCCATCAAACCAGGAGAGAACACTGAGAATAGTCTCAATGTACAACTGTGCAGTTGCACAACTGAAATTGCACTTGTTGCCTTCCCTTAAACAAGACTTGCCTTTCAGATTTTAAACATCTGATCATGACTAAATAAGCTGAGGGTAAGTCAGGTAATCGGGTTGTATTTTACATCTGTTTTTCTAAGAATATTTTTTGAAGCATTGTCTTATACTATGCTT
Source organism: Callaeas wilsoni (assembly GCA_013398955.1). NCBI lineage: Eukaryota > Metazoa > Chordata > Aves > Passeriformes > Callaeidae > Callaeas > Callaeas wilsoni. The sequence goes on along the minus strand of VWPU01003268.1, from coordinate 107,351 downwards.
CCTCCACTTGTTATACAATGCATCAAATCACACTCTGCTTTGCAGTGCTAGATTGTAAGTTAAGCATTTTCTTCTTCACCACACTCCCAAATATTTTGTCAGCAGTCACTACAAAGTTAAGCTTTTTGACAATAGCCAGTCACACCATGTTAATGAGAAAAATTTAGCTTGGGCTCTAAAGTTCTACCACCCACAGACATTATACCACCCAGAGACATGTTGCTGTAACCTTGTCTTCGTCCCTTTATTTTCCTTCCCCCTTTCAGCTCACACTAAGCCCGTGAACCCTCCATGAGCGAGGCTCCCCGCAAGCCCCCCTGCCCTTCAGTCCTGCTCCCTTGCTTCGCCTCACTGGGAGATCTGTGGGAAAGCATTGGGCTGCTTTCTGTGGGAAGCAAGGTGCACAGAGCATGAGTGGGACCAAAATCATGTTTATCTGAGTCCCAACCTAAAATTCAGGTGGGACCTGCTAGCTGTGTTCATCTCTACCTGCCAACTGGGAAGTGCATCTGGGGTCTACTGCTTCAAGGTAGTTCAAAATGTTTTCTAGAGCATATTTTAAGATACTCTACAATAAATTTAATGTTGAAGTATTTAACAGTTTCCTGCTCTCATAATTCAAATTACAATTGCTATGTTAGGTAACATAATTACACACAGCTTTAAATGCTTCCATGTGAAAAGTACTCAGACAAAACAGAGAAAATTCTGAAAAAAAACCCCCAAGAAGTAGAGTGAATAGTGAATGGCATGGGTAGAAAACTGCACAGCACAAAATATGTGTTAACATTACATTTGGTGAAACAATGTCAGGGCAAACCCTGGTAACTGTCCACAACAATGTAAGATTGTAAAATGAGAAGAAGGGGGGTGGTGGGGGCTGCAGAAATTATTTAGTCTGGCAGTCAAAGCCATTTGGGATGGTGGTGCCACAAAACCCAAAAAACCCAAACCAAACCAAACCAAAACCAAAGCAAGACTGCCAGCAGTGTACATGCTCAGTCATGCAGAAATTGCCTCTCTGGGTCAGCCGCTCGAAGGAGAGATCTCCTGTTGTGCAGGGCCAGCTGCTGCGCCAGCACAAGGGACATGCAGGAGCCACAGGCACCGAGGCCCTGCGCTTCATTTTTGCCTCCCAGACAGGATTGTGAAAGTGGAGCCTATTGTTCCTGGAGTCTTTAGACGTTGCTTTACTGGTCGCCTCATTTCCATAAAGCTCCCTGGCCTCCCAGTAGCCCAAATTGATTTCATGAATACAGTTTTGTATGTTTTAGGATTCATTTTTCCCCACATCCCACCCTCTCCGTTTTGTACAAGGTAGTCTCAGTCCCTGTGCAGAAAGATCCTGCTGGAGCCTTAATTAAAAGCTATGGGCACAATATAAAAATGTTTTCCTTTGCTCCTCTTAGTGCCAGCCACATATTTCTGTCTGCATTCCCATTTCAGCTGAAAATGAACAGGGAGGAAGGAGACATCACAGCCTGTAGCTCTGGGATAGGCAATAGCATGACTCGCGAGAACGGCGGAGGAGACTCCTATGCATCTAGAAGACCTGAATCCATGGAAATATAAAATTCAGAGCAGAGAACATAAGAGAGACTGAATGAGTTCTTCCTTCTTCACCCTCCTATCTCCAGGCATATCTACTTTTCTCTGCATTATCATTGCAGCTTAAATTCTTGACACAGAAAGTTGGCTAAGCTTCTCTTCAGAAGCTCCTTGTTGCACTTGCTAGATAGTGACCTAGGTATTTTTCAATGGTTTAAATTCAGCCTTCATTTTGCAAGCTCTTGATAGTCCAAGGAAGGGGAAGGAACCACAGACATGAGCCACAAAAAAATGTATAGTCTCTTCTAAGAACTTTTGCATTACTTTGAAGCTGAGGTTTTGCATGCCTGTATGAAGTAGCCTTGACTGTTTTATGTCACAGCAAAGTTGTGGAATCGTAAAAGAGCTAGAGGATATAAAAAAGTATTTGGAAGTTTTCACCATCTTCTTGCCATCACAGGCCAGTTTAGACAACAGACCTCCTAGTTCTTTTATTTACCGCAAACACGGGAATTTTTCTTCACCTGGGGAAGTCTTCATAGATAGTGCCTTTAATAACACTTTTTCTGCCATTAAGCTTCTGCGTTTTTTCCTCTTCTTTACTAGCTTATCCCTGAACTGGCACCAGGTTAATAACTCCTTTATCTCTACTGACGTCTGGCACCACTATCATCATTCATTTGTACTGGCGTGGTGATCCAGAAGACACTTCGCCAGCCTCAGTGAGGCTGTTTGGTGGGTACAACCTTTGTTCAGCAGTACATCAGATTTAAGAACTCACAGTTTCCTGCATAAATATTTGCAGGTGCTCCCTCAGAGTCAGCAAGACTGATATATTTAGTTCCTTCTAATAAGTCACTTGTTATAGCTCATTAATCACTTTTATTACCCTCTCAATGCATTTGGTGAATGTAGCAATATGGTATTTGAGTACTGGAAATAAGACAGCTCATTAATTGAGGCAGTGTCTAAAACCACTTTTATTTTGCTATCCATTAACAAATCTACAAGTAGATTTTAGTTCAACGGGATCTTTGCAGAATTCACTAGCACTGTAATTATTTGTGTAAATAAATAATCATATTCAAAATACCATTCTGAATAGGAAGTCATATTTGCACAAAAGGTTTATCTGAACAGTGTGTGGGTTTGTGTCTATTTCATCTGCTTAAGAAATACATTAAATATTCTCTACCGTTATCAACCTTGCTGCTTCAACAGAAGCCATATGTAAGAACTATTTTTCCAGTGTGACCTTGACCCTACTTTTGTAAAGCATCTTCAGGCAGATGATTAGCATTGCTTATCATCTCACTTTTCCTTTGCTCCCCTGGGTTACTTTCAATACTGATGAATCAGAGGTGGATTTGTTAGAAAAGGTAAAGAGATCCTTGTAGGATCTCACTGCTCTTCCCATATTGAAATTCCAATGTATATTGTATTTTAGTACAAAGGCACAATACTGCTGATGTGGAATAAGAGATAGCAAGTTGTGTGGAAAGAGAGCCTCCTCTAAGTCTTGCTTGTGGTCAGTGCCACCAGCCCTACAACTTTCATCACCAGTCCTCACACCACACTGACCTGAGATCTTAGCAGTGCTCCACTCTGTCTTTTGGTGAAATGTTTTGGTAACCTATTTCCAAATATCTCCATACTGGTCCTGGCTGTACCAGAGTCAAACCCAGGATAGTGATGCTTGGTTTGCTTCCCGCCTCACTCACATTGTGTCTGCACCTGCTCGTGATGTACTGTAGAACATCTTCAGTGAAAGTGGTGTTAGTGTGATGGTAGGCTCAGATGTTTGTACTGTAGTGCAGCTCCCTTCCTTCTCCTCCGTGCTCCCCCAGTCACCATGCCACTGCTGCCTGGGAAGTGTTCTGTGGCATAAATCTGCTCCTCGGTGCATGTTGATATCAATGCATCAGCTCTGGTACACTGGTAAGGCAACGGAAAGAAAAATAAGATAAATGAGATCATGGTTAATAAATCAGCAAAAGACATGAAAGCTGCAGTCTTAATTTAGGCTCAAAGATCTGAAAGGACTATATCAGCAGTGGCAGCATCTACATGTGCATGGACATGTACCTTCTCCCTCAACACACCTACGTCTTTTAAATACCTCTGGCAATGGTGACTCCACCCCTTCCCTGGGCAGCCTGTTCATGTTCCGCGTATTGCATCCTGCATCTAAGGAGATGTACTTCTGTACCACAGATTATATGGTGCTTGAAATGATTATGAGGAGGAGAAAAAAACGACAGGCCTGGAACACAAAGATGTTTTCGTCAATCCCATGTTAGTGTGTGTACAACAGAACGGAATGCCACCCTCTGATATCAATGGACACCATTGCATAGTAAAGACAAAACACTAAAAAAATTAATCATGTGTTTGAGACACAGTCAGTAAATCCTACTTCCTCCCCATGCCCCACAGGAACCAGAATTCTGCAATGGTGAGGCAGGATTTCAAAAGAGCGTTTTTGTGTAGGAAAATGTGTGCATAGGCTGAACTGATGCTCAGAGGGTGGATCTCCTGCTCTAAATGCCCACTGCACCTCCTTTATCCCTCTGTGCTCCAGCAGACAAGAGACAAGACTGCACTACACACCTCACAGAAGCAGCTCACATTGACTAATCCTGGGTTATGGTGCAGCCATCAGCCTCTATATGAAGGAGAGCTGGCCATATAACCATATTCCTTGGCTCCTGGCCAGTTTTCCACAGATTTCTCTATCCCTCTCAGCGGTGTGGTTTTTTTTCTGTGGAAACATCCCATGGTGTCACCTGTTCTTTCTAGAACATACGGTGCCATTGGCTTGATTTGCTTTAATTCATCTGGACATGCTAATGGCAGATATGAAAGTAGAATTAAAGCAGTAGAGACTACTGGAAACAATGTCATTTGTCAAGGAAGGACAAAATTTACCATACTGGACATGGAAAATTTCAGGGTTTGGTCTAAAATATTTTTTTCTTATTGCAGGTATGCTGAGTTGCTTCTTAAAAAGCCATGTGCAGATCATTTAAAACCACTCCCAACTTGCATTAGTATTTCATTCAAAAAGTTTCTATACACTAGATGTTATTCCATGGTTACTATAGATATCTTACGTGCTTCTTACAGGAAGGAAGTGTTCTCCTAGTTACCACTGTGCTAATTATTAGCAAACATTCACTAGCAACAGGTAATTACCAAATAATTATTAGGAAACAGAAGCAATCATGCCATGCAAAAATGTCTCTGCTGAGGTCACAGACTAGAGAGAGAAAATGCAAAAAAGGGTCTTTTTAGAAGCTTAAAAAATTAAGACAATTCAGACAGAAAAATTATTCAGCACAGCAAAGTGAGGCTGCAAATATCTTTGAGGGCTGCTGCAGCCGCAGCAGTAAGCTCTTGACTCATAAGGACAGCTGGTGCAGGAAGGTTATGATTAGCAGGCTTGCACTGTGTGCCTTAAGAGCAGCAATCAGTTGGCAAGGAAGAACGCAGGCAGCACCACACACATACCAAACATCTGCTGTTTCCATGCAGAGGTAAATGAAAAGCACCGAGGGACATCAGGGCTGGCATGTACTACTCACTGAAACTGGAGGGAGGGGGCAAGAACACAACCCCAAAATTGCTAACTCTTTTGGAAAGGCCATGGCAATTTTAACTCCTCATGGCTGAAAAGCTGGACGTTCAATGTGAGGATATATTACTAAGTAAGTATATATCCATCCATCCTCAGGGCAGCATAAACAAGGAACTCCTGTTTCCGAAATAACCCCCTGTCACATGCAGAGCAGCTGATGGAACAAAGAACCACATTTGTACATGCTCAGAGTGATACCCATGGATACACATTGCTGCCGGAGCCTGGTGCTGCTGGAGAGGTATCGCTCTGTGTCCACAGAAATCATCCTCTCATCACGCCCTGTGGTGCATCCAGCCCCAGTGCTGGTGTTTTGGTTCAGAAGAGTACAGCAGGCAGGGATGCAAGTGGAAAGGAAATATATTGCATGTAAAATGGATGGATTGCTTCATACTTAACATCAAAATGCTTATTGCTTTTTTTCACTCTTAAAAGTGAAATTTCTCTTCCTTTACCACTTACTCTTCTACTTTCACCCATGCCAGATCCCATTTCTAATGTCCAATCAACCCGCTCCACCTTGGGATACTGGCAAGACTTGGGGCTGGTTTTCTCTTTATGAAACAGAGAAGTTAACTCTGTGTTGGGAGAGCTGGGACATAGCTGTCAGTTCCTTTTCATTACCAGCAGCACCCAGCTGCCTGTCTGGAATTCACAGACACTGGAGGAGACTCACGTTTGCTTAAATTTTAAAAGCAGGTTTCTTTTTGGGAATGAATACCCTGCAATAGTTGCTCAACTTTGTCTCTTGAAAAGTAAAAGCAATCCCAGTGGCCACTAAAAAGCAGAAGAGAAATCATACTACTCTATGGTTCAGAGTCTGATCAGTGCTTGGGAGTTTTGCTTTTGCTGCAAAATAATCTGCACATGAAGTATTTTTCAAAAGACCAACACCCATAACGAAATCAAAACCAAATTCTCATTACTTGAAAATCAGTTTCCACTGCCACTACCCTTGTGAGGCAAATAATTATACAGCTCTAGTAACCTCAGAATTTGCAGGAATTTTGGATGAGAATCCATTGCTGGGCACTTTAAGATCATAAAGGATGTTCTGTTTGCCGTATATCAAATTAGCAACCTATGCTTAAGCAATAGTCCAAAGACTGTGATTTGTGCAGTGGCACTGCTTCTTGGAACAAGAAAATTTGCTCAATTTCTCCTAGTGAGGACTTGCAGCTGATGTCTAGGACAGGAGTTTAAAGTATTTCTCTCCCTAATCCAAATTAGCTAATGACTTGAAGGAGTCCTTTACTTACTTTCTTCTCAAGTAAACTTCCTAATTCTAAACTTAGCTTGTCATCTGTCACAAATGAAGGCAGTTCCCTTCTGGGATTTCAGACCTCCTTTGCAAGGGCCTCCTCTTCATTTTGGCCTTGCTTTTAAACATACCCAATTTTCCAGGTACATTTTTGCCCACACAAGAACAATCGATCAGGAATCCTGGTGGAGACCTCCTCAGAAAACTTTCTTCTTCTTTTACTTTAGGCTGGGGGGTTTTTGTTTATTTGGGGTTTTTTTCTAGGGGGAAGGAAGGTTGGTTGGTTGTTTGTTGCTTGGACCAATAATAGCTTGGGCTAGCTAGGTGGTCATTTCACTCCCATTTACTAGAAGTCTAAGTTATTTTCCACCTAAATGAAGCTGTGACCATCCCTGCTGTTGAGTCTGGGCTACACTGTACACATAACACACTCTTCATAATGACTGAGAAATCTCTGCACATTCTTCCTCTAAAATGGTTAATATCCTGAACTAACAATTACTCAAAAGTACAACCAAACTGTGAGCTTAAATAGCCAGCCTGTGCAAGGGAGGAAAGTAGCTTTTGCAAAAGATCATTTACACGTAAGCCATACTGACCAACAAACCCACAAAACAACTTTTATGTGTAAAATTATATAAGAATCTCATGACAAAATAACTCAGAATACAAAAAAGAAGGAATGTACTGAATGTAAATGGCCCACCATTCTTCTCACAACTCAGTGTGCATGGCAAAATAGGCTCATTCCAGCTAGCCAGTGCTAAATATGATTTATATCATTGGTGTGCAACTGCCTTCAATATAACTATTCCAAAATCCCAGTGTAATATTTTCTCCTGACATTCTTCATGCTTGTGCTGGATCACCTGGGAGTTATTTGGTCCTGCCTAATTTTAGAGAACTGGCATCCAGGTCACAACCAGCCAGTAATTACAAATTTTGCTGGTGGTTTCAAAGCATTAATTCATGGAAACACAGTCTTAGCATTAATTCAGGGAAACACAGTCTTAGCAAGCTGAGAAGCTTGCTAAGTTCAGAAACACATTGGCATTGTTGCTGTTCAGGATCTTTAGGAAATCCCAGGTGGAGTGAATCCCAAAGTTTAAGCAGGTTTTAGCCCCAGACTGCAATGCACACTTTAGCCCTATGTTGTTCTTTTTTCTGAAGCGTTTATATTGGAGCATAAAAATAATCATCTCTCTTCAGTTATATTAAAGAAGACTATTAAGAAATGTAATCTCACTTCACCTTGTCTCAAGGGATTCCAGGATTCTTTGTGAAGCAAACATGCTCTGCTCCTAACCCAAACGTCTTGAGTTTCAGGTGTGTATCTAGACATGTACTTGGCCTGCAGAAGGGCTTCTTTTCTTCTTCTAAACAGGGATCATGGTCTATTAAAAACTCAGGCAGACTGATGATTATATGAATGTCTTCTGATGTTATTCTCTTTTCAGTGAGGCTTGGCCTCCTGATGTGTGCACATGTCTATTCATGGCCACAAGTTTAGAGGAAACAATCTTGTGTCTTGAAAATACCAACCCTCAGTCCACCTTATCAGAATACAGCTGTAGTTTGTTGAAGTCCAGTGGCCAGAAAGTGGGAGCAATGGGAAGACTGTCAGTTTTAGTTAAATTCGGTGCTGAGCACAGCAGAAAATCCAGTTTACTGGCTCACAGCTGAAAAACAAAGGTATTTTATAAGAATAAGCAGGATGGCTGCTTTGTTTTGGGGCCTTGACTGACTTTGCCAGGAAAAGGTACAGCTCCCATTTGACTGTTGAACATGATTCTGTGATGAACAATATCAGAAATATATACCAGCAGTCAGGTGTGATTTGGACATAGTCTGGGCATAAAATGGCACTTTTGTTGAATAAGACATGGTTCCCAGGAAGATGCTTACTTCCTTCTTTTGGTTCTATATTCATGGTATTCCAGCTATGAGACAGAAATTGTCAGGGCAGAATTAGAGAAGCATGGACAAGCATATACCACGAGGCATAAAGTTTTCTGGGACAAAGCGATTTTCACAGACATTTAAATCACAAAATAGTTGAGGTTTTTTTATATTGAGAGAATATATCAAGGGCATCAAATCCTTATGGAGGTCATCTTCTCCAAAGTAATCTGGTGTTTCTACAAGATCAGTTCTTTGTACCATGGACCAGCTGGATGGTACTCAGCTAAAGAGACCGACTCCACGTATGATGGAAGTTTTACTGTTTTACTGATAGCTTTAAGTGTTCTAAATTAATCCTTTTATGTTTCTTTGTTTAAATATGCTTAGGTTACATGTGACTGGATGAGTTTTGCAAGTTGGTTGAGATACTGTGTCTTTATGACTGCATAAAGGAAGTCCCAGGACTTGTCTCTTACCACTGAGCCAAGTCTCATGTTCCACTCCAGAGGAAACTTCTTTTGTTGGAATGGCCCAAATCAGGGTCAGGAGGTGAGTTAGCAATGGGACAGGGCAAGTGATGAGGCTGCAGTCCTGTGTGTCCTCACTGCTTTGCTTTTGCTTAGCACTATAAGCATGCTCATAAATAGTTGCTGAAATCCTTGTGGGATTTGAACAGGCAAAGGTTGCTTTAAACTACCTTAATAGTTCCCACAGTCCTTAGGATATCTGGCCACACATCTTTTTCCAACATAAAACACATTGCCTTGAAATGGTCCACTTCATGATCACAGAACTTCTCCAATAGCAGCAAATATTCCAGCTATACTTTTTCGTCCTCACACAAGCTTTTGTTTGCAATAGGTTCTAAATGCAGAGAAAGTTTTCATAAGCCAATCTGAGTTCTCCCAATTTGAAGACATTTTTCAAAAAGCAAATAAACCTGAAGAAGACTTTTTGGGTTTTCTTGTTATGTTTTCTTAAATGTTTTATCAATTACCATATTTCCCATGTGCTAAACCTAGCAAATGGTCTGAAAAGCCCACCTCGCTTCAGAACTGACTCCAGAAGATGAACCACGACCCTGAATTCACACACCGTTTCATAAGTACTTTTGTTTCTAAAACATCAAATCTATGCAAATTACGTTCTTTGTACCTTCTTTGTATTCAATTACCTACTTACTTGTACAACAAATAACCTGAAAAAAATAGATTCAAGGTGACACTGAACTTATATTCAGCCTTCAAAAACAGAGACGAGTAGGAGGGACTTAACAAAGAACTGTTCGTACCACCTTCTGTATCACTGTTGAAATCAAGAGGATCACTAAATCCTCTAGAACACCTGGCACATAAAATCTTATCTCCCTCAAAATCCACAGATATTAATGGAGCTTACCTGCAGAGCCTGAGAAATTATTATACCAAGCAGGCTGACTCAGTGTTTTTTACCTACATGAATTATGTGCTACTGCGTTGTTCAGCGTGATTAGAAACAAAAGCAGAGCTTGCTTTTTCGAGGAGCTAGTGCACCCAGGCAGGATCCCCTTTGCATCTGAACATTTCGGAGTTTGTATCAAAGCATTGCAATGAAAATCTGCATGCTTCTGCCTCATTGTGTTTATCCAGACCTCATTGTTCGGCAGCAGCTCGTTTAATGAATCTGTTTCTGTGGTGCTACAACCCTGTGAGGGTGTGTGCTCGCTGCAGCTGGGGGGACACTTGATGGTGCATTGGGTGTTCAAGTGACCCTGAGTCTTGAAGATACAAGCAGGAAATGCTCTTCATATGGGGAGACACTGAAAAAATATTTCTACAGCTTCTGGTGGAAGAGCGTGTCCCGTGGTGGGTGTCTCATTTTGAAACAAGATAATTTTATTATAACTGTTCTAATTCATTATGAATAGTTACCCCACTCTGGTCAGAACCAGGACAGACTGAATGAAACCCAACCTTACTCCAAAGACAGGCATCCACTCAGTTTTATAACTACCCTTCAAAAGAAACACATAGTGCAGATTAAGTCCTTAGGAAGGACAAGCCTGGACTTTACATGACAGCCTGGCTGTGGGAAAGGCCCCATCTTCAGTGCTCCTTGAGTGCTGAATCAAACCATATGTTCATCACACCCAGGGAGAAGAGGAGCTCATGATATGCAAGCTTGATTTTGCACCTTCCCATCTGGAGTAAAGTACAATGGTTTCTGGGATGCATAACCAGGAAGACACTCAGTGCTTTGCCTCTTCCTGCCTTGCTTCTCTCAGCCCTGACAAGGTGAGACATTGTGGCAAAGAGGTGATTCAGACCCTTCAGGTCGGCTGACTTAATGCAATTTACAGCAAACGTGAAATCTGTCACCTGTATCACAAAAGCACAGGATGACATTGGTGAAAAATAATCAGTGGGTACTTCTTTCAGGAAATGTTCCAGGCCAGACTGGATGGAGCTTTGAGAAACTTGGTCTAGTGAGCAATATCCCTGCTTCTGGCAGGGGGGTTACAATTAAGCGATTGTTATGGTCCCCTCTAGCCCAAAGCAATCCATGATTATATGCTTCTACAACACATAAAGTACGTCATGCTTTTGCTGAAGTGTCACTTAAGAAGAAAAAATGAGATTTCACTTCCTGTATGTATCACGATCAGCACCTCTGTGATGTGCAGCCAACTTTGCCTTATATTTGGAAATAAAAGGATACCTTCTTATGGTAAGTAGTTCCAAATGTAGACAGCTCTTATGCTCAATTGTGTCTGTCTGAAGAGGAGTGTTATTATGGTGCAGCACAAAAGATTTATTGCATGGTGGCTTTTTCCTGAAATTAACAGCTGTCTTTTGTTTTAATCATTGTGTATATAAGGAAAATAAAGTCATAAGACATTGAGCACTTCTAGTTCTTAAGGGCACTCTGCGTTGCCTAGGAGAAAGCCTAAAGTTTGCATAACAGTAAAAAACAGATCAGCCTTAATTTTGCAAATGTGCAGTAATTTTACTGTAGATGAAAACTCCTAAAGGAAGCCTCTGTTCATTTCCAGCACAATTCACTTGTTGTTTGTGACTTTTTGGCACTCAAATGCCAGGAGATATAGTGAGGTACTTTTCAGCTAGCAGGCATCCATTTCCTTCTCTGAGGCAGCGATAATCATTGTTGAAATCTATCTCTAAAAACAGGAAGCTTTATAATTTTGGTTTTCTAGCAACCTCGCCCTTTCTTGTGAACCTGACCCTGGCTACGAATCATCTGCTTTGATTCAAGCACGACTGTTATAAGACTGAAGCGCAGGTATTTTCTGTTTTGCTCTAAAGAGCATAAGGTGTGTGCTTAGAAACGTCCCTGCTCAGGGTGATTCATCCAGCCCTGCAGGAGCATTGGTTAATGGAGCTTTACACAGGAGACCCACATGTTTATATCGTGCTTTTGTTTATGTTTTACTTCTGTGGAATAGAGGGAATGAAGCAAGATCTCTTGTGCTGGGAAAATATTATCTGACAGCAAAGCAGAAGGCAAGTGCTGAGGATCAATTTGCAGGGACCACAGCACAGATGATGTTTTTTGACATAGCAGCAGCAAGTAAATTACTCTCCTAGTGGTACTTAGCAAGAGGGGTCTCCACACAGAAGTATAGCAGACTCACAGCTGCAGTGATGTTGTCAGATACATTTCATCCCTTCTGGAATGGATCCTAGGAAGTGCATGCAGGGTTGGGTGAACACATGCTTGGTGGTGTTGACTAATTGCTCCTGAAGAGAGGAGGAGTCAGCCAAGACCACTGCCCTCCCAGCATTGTAACCACTGAAATCCCCAGCCCCACTGTTTTTCAGCCGCATACACGTTCTCTGGGATGCCCCAGGCTCTATGTTACCCTATGGAAGAAAGCCCCTTCACTCCCCACTCCACAGGCAAGCTGGTGCCCAGTTGAGAAGTCCCTGGGACATGTTAGCCTGGGAAACTGCTGTCATCACTTTTGTCACAGGCTTTTGTCTTTGGCTAGCCGTGAAGTAATCCTGGGGTGATGACGGTAGAAGAAGGAATATTGGCTTGAATGCAAAACACTGTTAAGACTGCTTTATTCCCAGGAGGACTGGCTGAACACCTCACTAAATCAACCAAGGGAGTTGGCATTTACATGGGTAACAAGAAGATCCAGAAAGAAATACTTTGAAAAGGATTGTAAACAAGGTCATTGTAGGTTTGCAGTCATCCCCAGTTCCAGCAGAGAATAGCATATCTGACACTACTTCTTGCAGGAGTATTACTGCTTTCCTCAAGCAGGCTGGAGAAAGATAATGGGAGGTGGTCTGGGAACTTGGTTTCCATGTTGTTTTGTACTGTTTGGACAACCCTAAGCTTATTGTTTATCCTGGAATCTCGCCCCTCTGTATCTCCCACCCACAGCACAGTGGTCATCCAGATAAGCCCTGTGCAGATACATGGGTCCGAGTGCACCAGCTCCATGAAGTTCCATGTACTAACTGAGTTACACTGAGACCAATGTACCTAAAGACAAGGAGAAGGAGCTATGGTTTCCCATTCCAGCACTTGTAGCACCCTCTTTATGGCAGTGGCTGCCCTGTGCCATTGTGTTTTTGTGGCATATCTGCTCTATACAGATGTTAGCTGAGTTAGCTGCAGAGCCAAAAGCCGGGGCTGTGCTGGAAGTAACTGTTCAGCCTTGGTCAAAACTGCTGTTGAAATCACAGTCAGTTCCTGAAACAGTAGATAAGACATCCTTCAGCAAGCTCTGTTCACAGGCATCACTGCTTCTGTCTTTTGAGGGCAGCTGCTTGCTCTGCCTCCAGTTCTCAGCACCCCCTTCTCCTCCTGCCACCTGTGGTCCCCAGCCCCTCCCTTGTCTAAATCCCTGGGAAAGTCCACCCAGGATCTCCAGTGAAGGAGCATGTAGGTGCTAGCCATCCAGCCTTCTCCTGGTGCCTCCTGAGCACGTCTGCAGAGCCCTGCATGGCGTGGGCTTGTCCCCCACATGCCCCAGCATGCTCAGAAGTGTCTGGGGAGCTGCTGAGGAAGTGATGAGGGCTGGCCACAAATGCAGATTGTGTCCTGGCTGTGAACTTGACATTCAGGAACTGCAAAATACTTCTGTGGTCTAAAGCAGCATTTTCAGTGCTTTTTACTCTCTGGGGTTTCTTTTGGTTTGTTCATAGCAGAGATCACTAATAACAGATGACAAAAGAGGAGAGAAGGATTTCTCATTTGCAAATACGACACTCTGCTTCCAGCAGAGGGATTTTGCAAATCCTTTGCAAGCAGGGGAGCAAAAACTCGCCACGGAAAATGCACCAGGCTTTACCCCCAGAGTACCTGCATGATGATGTACAGCTGGCTAACAGGAACAGGCTCTCTTGAGCTTTTTTCTGCTTATTGTCACCAGGAGGGTTTGAACATGCACATGTCACACCCCAGGAAGACGTGTAGCTGCATGACACAGAATAGAAACTGTTTCTGTGAAAGGAAGAAAACAACTTTACAGACTGGAAAGGAAACAAGCTATCTGGGCCAAGAGTTTAAACTCTCCCCTGAATGCTTTCCCAGTCTCTGACCTCTCATTATTTGATTATCACAAGAGAAATCTAAAGAGTGTATTCACTGATTCCTGAATAAATGCTAACTTGTAACATGGGTCATACTTACACACGTCACATTTTTACCGGTGTATATGGGACCTGAGCACTCCGGCAACAAGTTCTGAGTCAACTGTGAAGAGCCAGAACAGCTGAGACACTGCTTATTTCCACAGATCAATCAAGACAAACCAGCACAAATATTTCTTGATATTGGATTTTATATTTCTGCTTATTACAGGTTTAATGGATGTAGTGCCCAGCAACTTCATCCGTGGTTTCTGCTATGCAAGGCTCCAACCAGAGAGCTTACTAAAGGCTTTTTTGGTCCTATTAAGTAGAAAGTGTAAAGAAGATGGACATGGATGATCAAGTAAGAAAGCAAAGGAGGCAACACTGCACAGCACAGCAACCTGAAGGTATCACTTCCTTGTTGTAGTTCAGATTTTTGTGGGCAACAGAGCAAATGATGTTTTTAAAGCTGCATTTAAAGAGCTGCACTAGAGCCTGCTACTAGAGAGCACTGGACACTGTAGTGAATACACTCAAAATCTGAGGGGAGGCACGGGGGATCTGGTGGGCCTGGCATAGACCAGATGAGGTTCTGGTAGAGAAGATGTGCAGCACTTGCTTGTAGTCACACTAGGGTGCAAGTAGTGGGATGTAGACAAAACCGTATGCCAGGAAGAAGGCAGTTCATGGTGAAATCTGATAAAGGAAGAAGAGGCTGCAGGGGTTGTGCCCCTAAAGCAGAAGGGTAGGGCAGCTGGTGACAGTTTGGGAGGGAGAAGCAACAAGAGATAAACAGCCTCTTTCATCCCCAGCCCCTATGGTATACAGTCATGATTAAGATCTGAACTGATTTATAATGACTGCAGCTATTGCTGTCTCACTTGTCCCAGTTCTTTGCAACACAACCCCCTTCTCGCACCCCAGCCATCACTCTGCTCTTATTGATCATGATTTTGCATAAGGAACAGGCCGACCTTCCTTCCCACCCACACACATTTGTTAGCTTCTTGTGTACAATAGTGATTCTTAAATCCTTGGGCACCAAATTTCTTGCTCTGAAATCTTTCAAACCACTATTATTTTATCTTTCTAGTCTGCAAAGCACTAAGGAAAGTCATATGTAAACCTAGACTTATCGTAGTGCAGAAATTCAATTGTTGCATGTGGTACAAATCTTATGTCTCAGCAAATTTTACATTTTCTCATGCAACGGGGATGTGCATGCACAAATCCTGGCTTTGCATGTCAGATGCACACATCAGTCAGACACACACAAAATTGCAGCTCTGTCTGAGAAGCAGGATCCAAGCAAACAATGTTAGTGGCAAGACCCTGCACTGCTGCTCTCACATATCCTTGGCTGCTTGAGTCCCCGAGAATTGTCCAGCTCCTAACGTATTACATGTTTTATAAAAGAAAGAAACAACCTTCCCTTTCTTTTTCTGAGGCCATGACTTAGGCTACTGAGACGTAGATCCAGGAAACCCAAGAAAGATGTGGTTTTTTAAAGCATCATTGAGAGGTAGTGTGTAGGCAATTAAATCATTATCACAGTGTTTAAGCCAGCTTACTGAGTTGCACAAAGGAGCAGGCAAGAAAGTGGTAGAAAAGATATAGTTCCTTTTGGTGTTTTAAACAAGCTTAGAATTTCAACCTCCTTAAACAAACTGAGTAGTTACTGAATTATTGAGAATGCACAAAACCAGAGAAATACGTACTAATTCTGTCTGTAATACACCCCCTGTGGACCAAAGAAAAGAGACTGGTCAGAATAAGATTGTCATTTTTTTACATGGGTAGAGTTTTGCAGGCCAGCTGACTTGGTGCACACATGGCCCTGCTGAGAGGCGTGGTCTGCCTGTGTCTGGGTGCCTTGCTTCCCCACAGAATGGAACAAGCGAAATGTTCACCCTACCAAACCACAGGGTTACCTTAGAACCCTGCATTCAGAGCTCTGGCAAAGGGGAGGGGAGAAAAGGAGGAAGAGTGAATCCCCATTTCAGAAGTAATGTGGATTTGCACCATGCAGTCTTGCTCACGTCTGCCTCCTTGTTTCCTTCAGATTGTACAATCCATTTAAACCGATTAACTAATGGGATAAAAATTCGCAATGTTCCCAAGTAACAATCAAGTCTATATTAAAGATAATATTTTAAACTCCTTCCATCACCAGCTTTTTCAAGCTGAGGCTGACTCTGGCTCAGCCTGGAGCCCTGGCCCCCGTGTCGTGCATCCCTGCTGCTGGCAGGAGCTCTCTGCATTCTCACCTGATCCCAGCAGCTGCCTCCTCCCCTGGGCAAGTCTCCATGGGGCTACTTCAGCAGTGGTAGGCAGATACAGCTTTTGTGCCCCTCATCTCAGCTTGCCATGCCATCTCACATGGGAGGCACTACAAAAAACCTGAGCTTTCCTCATGTCCTCTTTCTGGCACATCATCCTATGGCCATCAAAGAGGAAAGGGGTCCCAAAGACCAGGGAAGAAAGAATGGAAACAAAGGTGAGATGTACTTTTCCTCATCCATCTGAAATTTATTCTACACTCCCCACTTTGAGAAGAATTGGTCTGTTGCATATTCCCTCACTCTGACTGGGTTTTTGGGTTTGATTAAAAAGAACCACAGCCTAAAAGAAATCAAGGTGGCAACTAGATTTTTCTTTTTCTTTGAAAAGCCAAACTAGATTCAAGGAAGAGTTATAATAAGGAATATTGCGAGATGAGTTTTCTATTGATGTCCTAGTGTGGTCTATATTTATTAGTGATATATAATGCCTGCTCTCAGTTTGGTGGGTATTTTTGCAGTTTATACAAGTGTGATGAAGGGATGCCAATGTTAGAGTTGTGTTTCAGTCCAGCAGGCAGGATAGGAAAGAAATAGAAGGTTTAATTATGGCAAGGCGTGGGTTGCTGATACCAATGCATCACTTCTGAATTTACAGCAATAGGTAAAAGATGCTCTTTTGCTTTAGAAGAAGCATTTCTTGAATGGTGAGAGAGGACACATGTACATGTTGGTTTTTTTCAGAAAAGCTTTTACTCTCATATTACCAGGAGGAGAGATGGAACCCCAGCAGACTTGCTTTTAAGCACTGTCGAAATAGTAAAGTTTCAGAGTATTGGCGTCTCTTTTTTTTAACTGAAAATTGCTTGATATTTTTATCCTTGCAAAAATTTTTAGCTGCCAAATTTGCTTTAGGTGATTTCCCCAGGCAATTAGGTAAAGAAAGTAGCCCAGTATTATTCATTTGTCTTTATTTTGCTTCATGCTGTGCCTGGTGGCAGAGTGTGGTTTTTCAGTTTCCCATGCTTTTCCATGAAAAATAAGAACACTGAATTCTTCACTGAACAATGCAGTTCTGCAGTTTTGGGGTTTTTTTGCAAATTAAGATCCTGGTTCAGCACGGTGTCAGCTTTGGACCTGGCAGCTTGTGTTATTATTGGAGTTAGAAGCTAGTGTTAGTATGGTGTAGATTTGGCTGCTACATTCCTCCAGGTAAAGCACAGCTGGCAAGCCTTAGATCTTCATGCACAAACCAGCCTTTTCTCTAGCACAGCAACCAGAAAAACATACAGGATTACGTTCATCCACCAGGTTTGTTGCAGTGGTTGAGCTCCTAACATTGTTCAGTGTTCCACAAGGGGGAAGATCACTGAGTTTTGGTCATGGAGGTTGGTAGCAGCAATTTTTGAAGAAGACCAGAAGGGAAACACACACTGACCAAGAATGAGAAGGGAGAACAAGCAAAGAAAATAGTTGAGGGAGAAGAAAGAAAATGAGAAGCAGACAGCGCAAGACAGAGAAATAAGTAAAAGACAGTGGTGCATTGCAGGCACAAAAGCAGAAATGGAAGTGAAAGGGGGGTGTTTTAAAGAGACACTGAGCACCAGCCCCAGTCACGCTGGGTCAGCATTTCTCAGCCATAATGCACTCAGGCCCTGTACCATTCCCTGGCCCAAGCCCAGAGCAGAGGTCTCTCTCATGACAGCAGCTAAGGACACTGATGTGCCACCTGCTGCAGAAACAATCCTGCTCTACTTCCCTTGGTCAGGCAGAGCCATACTAAACGAGGCACTCTGGAAAGAGAGGTCACTGCAAAATAAGGTGGGAAATACCTCCTGGCTAAGAGAAATAGCCTGGGGTCAAAACATGCAAAATCTCAAAGCTTTCCATCACTGCTGTTATCTCTTCTGATCCATTTTTATGCTGGAGTAGCTTCAGGTATGGTTACTGCAGTTGCCTGAAGTTAAGAAACTGAAAAAAACGTAGCATAGCCCTTCCACACAGTCAGTAGCCTCCCAGCAATTAGCCAGCTTACTGGGAAAGAGGATCCTTGTGGAGTCACAGTCATTTATTTTCATTCTGCCTCGTCAGCCTTTCCTCTGTCTGTGTCACAGAAAAAGTCAGTTGCCTGAAACAAACTCCAGTTGATCTAAAGTCTGAACTAGCCCTGACCCTGATGACTCATTCCCATATTTTCTCTATTTGTTCACTAGCCAAGAAAAGTTCCCCTAGGTTTGCCAAATTTTCAGGATTTTCAGAATTTTCAGTATTTGGGCTATAAGTTTGGAGATATTTTCTTTGTGGATAGTTTGACTTGACCTTTTTATTTGTTCGTCTTTCTCTTTATGTGGTTATGTAGTGTGATAGGCTGGAGCAGACAGGAATGTGCTCCTTTAGCCCTTGAACATTTTCACATTAGTGAGAAATAGCTTGGAAGAGGGAACTCTCTTCTGGAGCCCAAGCAACACTTCTTAATATTCAATTACCCTCATAGCTGTGGAGGATGTTAGCGAGGCCAGTGCTGCTTATTCTGAAGTATTTGTCTATTTGTACTTTGTGAATCCAAAGGAACAGCTGGTCTAAATTTCCCTAGAAATGGTTATCTCGGAGCAGATTCAACTGATTTAATTTCTGCTTTGGTTTTGGTCTGTCTGGTCTCCATGCCACCTCACCACTGGGACAGCCACACTTCGAGCAGAGCTTTCTTTTGAAAGATGTCAGTGATTCATATGCTCCTACCACAGCTCTCTGCAGCCCTTCAAACAACTGCTTTACTTGCAGAATAAAACCCAAACCAGAAAGAGGAGGTTCACAGCCAGTTTTCTGGTGTAATACATTAAAAAATTAATCATGCACTCAGTTTACAAACTCTTGTTTTGTCCACACAAAAGATTTGCGATGGCAATTTTGTTACGCTATTCAATACTCTTACACCGCTTCGCAGGCTGGTAGCTTCTGCTGTCAGTGGTAATGTACATAGCAGGGCAAAGCATCAATGGCAAAGCCTAAACTTTTAATTCAGGAACTCATTTAATGGTAAGACTTTGACAAAGTTTGAAAAAACCGCTTTATGACTGAATCACAGTCTTGATTTTTACAAGCCCAGATTTTAACCAGGCTGCTGCTTTCTTAACTGCCTATTGATTTGTGTTCATCATAGGCTATATTTTTATAACTTCTGTCAGAGTAATGTTTAAGACTACCACAAAAATTCATTCCAACCCTTCTTTTTGCAGTGACCTTTCCGTGCAGATGTTCTGCAGGGAACCCAGTCCCCAGAAAACCCGACAGGGATGAGCCAGGAAATGAAATGCTGAGAATCTCAGGCTTGATCTGGAAGGCAGCCAGGGCACACTCCCGAAAGCAAGCAGCAAGGCTTCTGCCTTGAATGTAGGTCACCACTCACTTATGGAAATTCACTGCTCATGTGAGGAGTGCCATGAAGCAGTGCTTTAGGGACAATAGACAAACACGTAATGCTCTCTGTGCTGTAATTACAGTGGTGTGAGGGGGAAGGCTCCCAATTGCTTTGGTTTTTCTACTCCTTTTTCACCACCTCTATAGAAGCGAGGCGTGTGAACATCTGACATCGCTAGAGAGATTCCTCGAGGGTGCATTTCACTTGGAAGCATAGTTTAAATACAAAATTTCTTGATATAAATAAAGCATCTGTCTTTTCTCTTTTAAACAGATTGCACCCAAGAAGTTGTTCCAGGCTAAATTCTATTGTCAAGGTGAGGAGATGCCTGTGAACGAATCTCCCCATTGCCTCCAGATCCCTGCCCACAAGCCTGCCTGCAGCAATTGATGGGGATCACTCCTCTCTTGAGGAATACAAGCACACACATGCACACACACACAGAGATTCCTTGTGGAGATCTGACTTCTCACGGGCTCTACTGACACAAACTGCAGAGCATGCTTACTGTTTGCATGTAAACACAAAATTAAATATGTTGGTATTGTGCTCTGAAAGCAAGGAAGAAATAACTGGTGTGGTCAGAGCTGACAAACCTTTCATCTCTTTTCATTTCACTGAGCCAGCACACTCATCAGAAGAACATCTTCTTTCTCATATATCATTTAACTCCAGGGCAGTAATGCCCAGTTCTCTGCCACTTTGCCATCCTTTGTTTTGGAGATCCACCACCAGTCACTTATTGACCTGCTCTGCTGGCCACTGTCATCACAGTGTGCCAATATCCTGCACATTCAATAAACCTTAATGTATCTCAGGCATGATGATGCAAAGAAAATGTAAATGTTTAAAGAGAGGTCTCAAGAGACAGGACACTAAAAGACTTGTATTGGTGCTTCAGTCTCAGATGAAGCCATCAAGGCCTTTCATATCGGCTATCTGCTCTGAAAAGACAGCATCTCCTCTTGTTAACAGTCCTGTTCCTGCCTTTCCATCCTCCAAAATGTATATACTGCCCTTTGCATTTACACTGTGTGTTCTTCTCAGTCCCTGCGTGCATTCCTCTCTGTAACACTAAATCTTTTGATAAAATGACTCTTCTGTCCACCATACCACTAACAGTTGCACTTCCCAGGAAAATACTCCTGCCAAACAATGCAGTTTGGCTGCATGATGCACACCAGTGCTAGAGTCCTGGCACTGTAGCTTTGGGCCCCAATCAGTAGTTCCCCCATGTCTGTGACAACAGTTACTGAAAAAGGGGCCTTATATCCACCTGCATAACAGGGGCTGTAAAAGGAAAGCATTCTGCTTGGCAGACAAGTGTAGGACATCAGGCCCCAATCTCATACAGTCTCAGTTCTGGCTCAACGTCATGATTATTTCATCTTGATGGGAAATACTCTGGTTGGAGACATGCTGCATCTCAGTTCACTTGCTCCCAGCTAAGAGGAGAAACTCATAGAAGTGAGTTTCAGATCCCAATTATGATACATATTTAATACCATTTTTAATACAACAGTCTGGACAAAATGTTTTACTGGCCAATGACCACTTCTGAAGACATATATCAAGGATTTAGGGAGGACATATGGACCTACATCCAAAATTAAACTGGACAAGAGAACAAAAGCAAAGAAACCAAATACCAAACCACTGGCTCTGACTCTTCAGGAATTTTTTCCTTATACTTACTGGTTTAAATTCCTTCACTCCTAGAGGTGCAATGCTGAGCATGCCTAGAAGTGCCTTGCTGCTAACCTGGTTGAGCAGGTTGTCATCCAAGCCTAATCAGTAATCAAAGAATACAAATTCTCTGTTCTATCAGCTAGCAGCCAGCCAGACAAATCTTCCAGTTAAATCTTCCAGGCTTAATACAGTTAGTTACAGTGTTTCTGAATATGGTCAGCATTTCATTGCAGGAGCCAGGTGCAAACACAGCCCTTTCTGTAACATAAATCCTGAATTGCCTTGTCACTTGTGCTCCAAAAAAACTCCCACTGCTCTAGCCAGAGTCTGGGCTCCAGCACTCCACTCAGCACTTTTAGCATCCCCACAGCCCTGGTTGCTACGATGGGGACAGGTATGCTGAGAACTCATCACATGCTGAGAAACTTGATTCAGGGTTTGTGCAATGACACATACAATGAACAGCCCGTGGCACTTGCCTACAAAGCTTCTAGCTCCAAAATGCAAGCCTTCACCTATTTAGCACAGGAATAGCTCCATTAGATGATAATATCAGGAAATGATGTACTTTATTCTGACACCTATAGGAGAAAGGTACAATAATATGTGTCTATTGAGAAAAAAAAAATATAATGCCTCAAAACCCTCAATGGAAAGAGCTGAGAGACTTTGAGCTCTCAAGGGGCAATTGATTTATGATCTACCATTCTGAATTTTTAATCCTCCATTCATCTCTATGCCCTAGAGAGGTATTTCTATTATGCAGCTCTAGTTATCTAAAAGTTGATATCTAGTCAGAGTTGATTGTCTAAGGTCACGTAATAGTAGATATGCAGACAACTCCAGAGGAAGAGCCACCCCTCCCACCTTAGAAACCTCCCTTAGACTCTCCAAGCTGACCAAAGAAGCTGAGATGAGTAGTTCAGACTAGGCAGCTACTTCAAAATTATGGATCCCCAGATCCCACCCTGTGTATGCAACTAGATTCTGGTGTGGATGCAACAGAGAGCCTGTTGCTGCCCCATACTGGGCCAGGGCTTGTTCCAGGCAGGGCACCCTGCCCATTCCTGCTCCCAGTGCCAGACTTGCTCCAGAGCCGCAAGCACCCAGCTGAGGAAGCATACTTTCTGAGTGGAGCAAGAGATTAATGGTCTGGGAAAGATGGTAAAGGTGATGACGATGGGGTGAAGGAGAGACAAGAAGAGGGTGGTCCTCCTCTCCTCTCCTCTCCTCTCCTCTCCTCTCCTCTCCTCTCCTCTCCTCTCCTCTCCTCTCCGCTCCTCTCCTCTCCTCTCCTTTCCTCTCCTCTCCTCTCCTCTCCTCTCCTCTCCTCTCCTCTCCTCTCCTCTCCCTCTCACATTGACAATCCCATGGACAGCCAGGCATTGTAAATCCATTCCCATCACCGAGGTCTCACACTTCCATCCTCGTACAGGCTCATTTGTTACTGTGAGGGGACATGTAAGAGATACGGCTGCCACAGCAAAGCTGTTGGAGGGAGGGGAGGCAATACCAGAACACACTGCTCCCCGTGCTGGAGAAAACAACCTCCACGAGGTACTTATGGGAAGGACAGGAAGACAACCAGCATTCAGATGTCCTGAATATGCAGATTTATATTTGGAGGCTGTTAGAAATAAAATATTTTAAAGCAATCACATTAATCAGGGACTTCTTATGCATTTGCTGCAATGAGAAGAATCACGAGTGCACACTGCATGTAAAGGTTAATCAAAGGCAGCTTCTTCTTTTGGCAGCTACATTCTTCTGATGGTCTTTGCCAGGAAGCATTTACTTCATTGTTTCTCATTCTTTCTTTTTGTTTGGTTTTATTTTTCTTTCTTTTAACCATATATGTGCAACTCCCACTCTCAGGTTTTCTAAAAGTTATGTCACACACATTTTATATACATAGAGAAGAAAATGGTGAACCTGTAACATTTCAAAGCTACTTCGACAAATGGGTTTCCAGTAGTTTTGATTGAGACTTTTCTATATCTTTTGTAGAAGGGGCTGACGGATCCTTTGTTGCAGACACTGGAGGTAATCCCTTTGAGAAAACCACCCGAGCTAGCAGAAAACTGTAGAGGAGCCCCAGTCTGTCAAGCAGCTGTACAGCTTGTTGATATATTTGTTCTGGGGACAATGCCTCTTACACACTGCCCAGCTGGGAAGCATTTGGAAACATTTTATTGATGGATTCAGCATTAAGTAATGGGTTGACTGCAGACTGCAGTGCAGGATTGTAGTATCTAAGGCAGCTTTCAACAAGCCCATGCCGTTTTTAGATGCCATTTACCTGGTAACATTCACCTTAGGGAAGCACAGATGTCGCCTGTGCTCTCATTCACCCAAGCAGATCATCTCACACAGCTTCAGTCACAGCTAAGCCATCGCAGAAGCCCTGATGGCAGAAGTTGCAAGAGAAGCCTAAATCAAATCACCACCATTCAGCTGGACAGGGTCCCTGTCTAAGTGCTGCTCCTGTTGGAGGTGGAATGGATCTGTCTGTGTGGGTCAAGACTTGTAGGGCCTCCCAGACCCTTCTGCTGCTGTGAGCCAGTGCTAGGACAAATCCAGGCGGTGATGCTTGGTCCTCTGGTACAGAAACAGGGCTGACGTTGGCTGCACTCTCTGCCATAAGCACCACACTTCCCATAAATCATTAATTTTTAACTTCTCTCAGTCTATGCCAGGAACTGAATCACCGTAAAATAACTCATACTGAATTTGAAAAGGAGGCTAAGGCAAGATACTACCTTTTCTGTTTGAAGGAGTTTTACTCTCTGAGACCTAGTAGGTACAGTAGGACTGTTTTCACATTCCACCATCTCTGTCCTTCCTTTCTAGCTCTTCACTGGACTTTTCTCATCACAGAAACTCATGAATAATTTTCCTCTTCATGTTCTTTTGCCATTTCTAAACTTTACTCTCTGAATTATCATCTTGTTTAAATTTCTCTTTCTCCACTTTTTCCATGACTAGGAAGGTATAAAGGCTAAATGAGGTGAATGAGAGTTTAACCCTACAATGTAGTTGCACTTTGCCAGTCAAGCCCTGGTTCTCAGACTCAAAATTCTTACGTTAAAATTTACCATTCAAATTTAGAATAGATGCAGGTAACATGCCCAAAATTTTGCTAGAAAAAGGCAGATTTCTGAGTTCCTTTCAGCTGGTTGGTAAAAACCTACTTCTGGCTCTGCTCTCAAGATACATCAAGTGATCATGCTGTCTGCTTTCAAATCTTCACCTGAAATGAAAGCGAGTTTTCATCTTGATTTCTTACGCATGTTTAGACTATATCTTTAAAAATTTCTAGTTCATCTAATAAGTTTGCATGGAAAGCATAAAAGAAATCAAAAGCCTTCTTTGGCTGCTTTTATTTGTCCATGCAAAGCAGTATGTTTTATAATCTCAATGCTTTTCCCCCTTAGATACAGTGGCTTTAGAAGCAGTTGATACCATTGAAGCACGTTATCTACACCTGCATATAAACATCACTCGTGCTGTCCCAAGCACTCAGGGGAACACTCTGGTGACATTAAGATGGCTACAGCACAGCAGAAGGGAGGTAGGGTGTTCTGCACCTGAGCTTAGCCACAAGACACGTTTGTTGTTCTTGTGCCACACAACCCTGCCCCTCCAATTAGCCGGGATTCATCCAGACCCTCCAAGAAGGGATAAAATGCTGCTTCAGTTTCAGCATGGAAAGACTCCCTGCTGTGCAAGAACCCCTAACTACCCAACCCCTGGCAGGGGCTGGCAATTTTGCTAGAGGTCTTGATTGTGACAGCTTGTCCATCCAGGTCAGGAAAATGCAGATGGATGGAGTAGTCCTGGGAAATCTGTACACCACATGCTGCCAAAAACCCGTTCAGTGAATGGTTTCCATCTTCCATGCAGTTTCATAATGATTTTTCACAGCATATAAACTGGAGAAGGTCAGGATTTCTTCTGATGAAATGATATTGGTAGTCTGTGGAGAAATACACTTTTCTTGCAAACTGGACAGTTACTGCAGAGGAATAATTTTAGTATAACTTTGATGAGAAAAGGTCGGTTAGATACAGACAAGTAAATCTCATCTAAGAATGGTTTTGTTTTAGTCACAGAAAAAAATTCACATTTCCTAAAACAAACAAAACAAGGTGAAAGAGAATAAGAAAAAACAGAGAGAATGGAAGGGCTAAGATCTGATAAATGTTGGAGACCATGACCTATTACTTATGAAATTACTGTGCTGTGAAAATGAAAGTTTGTTCTGTTCTGCTTAGGAATTTAGGTACACAAGACAAACAGCATTTCCCTGTTCAAATACAGCTTTTCAATGGAGCAAATACATTGGTAAACATCACAAGCTGTGCTCTAAAATTTTTTTATTCCACCAAATTCTTCTCAGTTTCTTTGCATATCTCTTATTATCTCCTTAGTGGACACTAGCTTACAACTTTTCCAGTTTGTCTCACTGGTGCTGTAGGACAAAGTACAGCCATCCAAGATGTGTCTCCAGCGATAAGATGATTCAAAACTGTTCATATGACTTATGTGCTGCCTATCCCTACAGATATGTTATTTTGCCTCACAGCTGCCTTTCCGCATTTTATCTCATTGCCACTTAGCATAGTGTTTGTTGTGTGGGTGTATTGTTAGCGAACACAGCCTAACTAGATTTACTTTAAAATGCTGTGACTTTAAACTGCAGTAAGTTATTATGCCTTATCAAAGTGCAAATACTATGTTCCTACCCACATGCCTCTTGCAGAGCTGCAGGTCTTTAGACTGGAGTCACTTCCTCCTGCCCAGTTAGTATAAAAGCCTAGGCAGAGAATCAGGTATTTATTTATGTTCGGAAAGTTGAATCAATTGTTACTTCAGTAACCAATAGTTTGAATTTGTGTGCACATGTATAGCCATGGTGTATATCTATAAAGGTTCTTTATCCAAAAAATTCCTCCTTTCTCTTTCCTACCCTTCCTCACCTCTGCTCACCACAGTCAAGGGCACAGTAAAGGTCACCTATTAGAGGAGTTGGAAACAGGGCTACGGTGTATCAGAATCTACCTGTTTTGCTCTGGCAGAGCAACCCATGAGGAGATGGTACCAGATGATGTCAGCCCCCGTGACCGTTCAGACCTGCCTTCCCATCGGCAGCCTCCCATCCTGTCTGTGCTTTTCTGACAGCCTGACAGTCACTGCAGCTCAGAGCCTGGCTGTGCAGATGACTTTTAACAAAGTCCCTTGAAAATTAGTGTGGCCACTTCCACTCAGGAACCACATGAGTGTTACTCAGGACCTTCACTGAGGTACATGAGACCTAGCTCTTGGAAATACAAAGCTGGAAATTTTCTTCAGCTTGTGGGGAATTTTGCCTTTTTTTTTTTTTCTTCAGTTCCTATTGCAATTTTTGTCATCACCCCACAAAGAGACCTTGAATTCTGGCAGATAGCCTGGAGGAACTGGGAATCCCTGTTCCTCATAAGAGTGTTAGACCAAGCAGTTCCCAAGGTGCTATGAAACACTGCAGTGGGGTCACAACAGGAAGCACAACCATCATCAGCAACTAAAACACATGCGTTCCTTCCTATTCTAAAATTTCAGAACTTCCTTATCTTCCAGCTCAAAATCCTCTTACAGCTGTTGCATTTATTTAAAGCAATTTTTTTTCTTATTGCTGCTTGGGCCACTCAAAGGACCCAACCCCTGTTCAGTCCTTCTGCATGCAGAATTTGCATGAGAAACAGGCAAAAGGAAAATAAAAGATGCAGCTTAATCAATCTTTAGTGGAGACCTTGAAATCTCTGGTCAAAGGTCTGCAGACTGCGTCAGGTACTCTTTTAGTTCTATCTGAGCTCCCGCCAGAGCTCTGTGTCGTGTTTCTCCAGCCTCATTTCTCTTTTTCTAATTACATATGGTGTGCCATCAGGATGGAAGGTAATCTCATTGCCTATTTAATATATACCTGTTGACTCCCACACATCAATTTAATCAGAATTTGATAAGGTTTGGAGGCAATCCATCTGTTTAGAGGCCAAACAAATACAAGCAGTCTGAGAGACTGCTCTCAAAATCCATAAAAGGGATTATATCCAACTAGGTGCAATGCCTGGGTCAGATCCTATTCATTTTATTTATATGAGCAGTCAAACCATGAATGGAATGACATGACTGCACTAGGTAAGCAGGATCCAACCTATTACATTCAGCTCCCTCAACATGCCTGGTCCTCATTCATCAAGAGTTCCAAGGACCTTTCGACCACAGTCAGGCAACACAAACAGCAAGTTTAAGCACAGGATTATCTGAGCAGTTAAAGTTAGGCACATGCTTAAGCATTTCCTGAGTTAAAATTCAGAGCAGTTCTTGGGGTTTGTTCTTCCCTGCTCTCATTTGTGGATACAGAGGAAAGTCTTTGTGAAGATGTGGCTGCTTCCAGCCTTCACACAGATTAATATGATACAGTCCAACATTTTTTTACCAGCTGGGGAGTTTACTTGTGTGAACTTCTCCAGCTGCACAAAGAGAATCAAAACCAGTGATCCCCATGAGCTGGATTTCTTTTCCTTCCTTTAAGGCTGACTGCACAGGCAGAGATGTAAAAACGCTATTGCACAAATCCAGGAGGATGGATGAGAAAGCTGGTTCCCAGGTATATCATGGCAAAGTACCACTGCTGTGGGCTGCCAAAGTGATGGCTGCAGCTCCTGACCAGGGCTGTGAGCAAGGAAAAGGAGTCCAGCAGTGCAGGCAGTAGCCACACATGGTGCCAGAGCAGCATGTCTGCCTTCATTCACCACTGTGTGCTCAGCACCCTCTTTTAGGAGACAGGTACAGCCCTGCTCCAGCCTTAGGAGAAAAAAGTTGAGGAAAGCATCATATCTGAACATTTTTACTTTATTCTTAGTGCTCTGAGGTAATTAATACTTGAGCCCACTCCACAGACTACTGGCAGGTTGCAGCCAACCTCACAGTGCCCACCATGTACTTCCATAGTGCTCAGCTTTTGTTTCAGGCTCCCGTGGCTGCTCCAGCTGCCCCAGGCCTCAGAGCCTCCCCTGCAAAGCAACCTCTGCAGCTCCAGGACTGTCTGGCTGACAGGGGCAGGGGCTGTTCATATTCAAGTCACCAGGTTCCTCAGGCAGGATGCACGGCACAGTGATACAGGGTAGGTGTATACCACAGCCTCTCAAGGTTAGTCAGCAGCTATTATTAGCCCTGAGCTCTTGATCCAGTGACCCTTTCTTTGCCTCTCTAGGTCAGGTACAGACTGCAGAAAAACTTGCAAAGGAGCGAGCAGTGATGGACAAACTTCAGAGGACAAAAGCACTGTGATCCAGCTGGGTCAGCCTCCCTCAGCCTTCCTCAATCTCCATCCATCCTGGTAAACAGGCATTGGGGCTGGGTTGCTATGAAATGGTCAGAAAAGGAAGGCAGCAATATAAATAGTAAATTGTGGCTTTTCTTCAACTCCCAGTATAAAAGTACCAACAGCCTGAGGATTTCATTGACAAAATAAAACCTACTGCATTGTATACTGCTTATGCCCATTGCCTCAGATTCTGTAGCCTTTATATCACATGTTGCAGAACATACACACTTCTAAGAACTGATTTTCATTTTGCAAACATATGTTCTGATTGAGAATGGCACTGCCTTAACTGCCTGTCCCTGCCCCAAAATGAAGATCATTCCCTGAACTCCACGCATACATAGAAAGAGGGCTTGTGTGAGCTTCTCATCCTCTTCAGAAAAAAACGCACTGGGTTATTCCACCTTGCCCAGAAGAATGGTGATTTACAGAGCAGGTGATGCAGTAAAAATTGGGCTGTTTGAAAATGTTGCAAATCAGACATTCAGAGTCTCTAGACACTGTTACAAAACTTGAACCTTGAAATGAAACAATTAAAAATTCTCCACATTAGCACTAAATGGTTCAGAACGTGTTATAAAAATCTCACTATAAAGTAAAATGGTGCTGTGCACAGACACCCATATTTTTTTTCAAATCCACTCTCAGACTTGACTCCAGTTTTGCACGTTATTACTGCTTGTGTCTAAAGTTCTGAAAGGTATCAAGACTTCTTTCCTCACAGCAAATATGAAGGAACAATACCTGAAATCATAAGCCCAGTGACTAAATTTAAGCACAGCACTGAAAAACATCAGGTCATTGAGATTCTTACACTTTTCCTTGTTAATATGGTGCTTCTTTGAATGCACTGTTTAAAAAAAAGTTAGCAAACTTCACTGAAAATATTAGCACTACAAAATGCAGCTGAAATTGATCAAAAAGCAATGGATATTTCTTGAGATAAGTGCTTGCCTGCAAAATTTCAACTCTACAGTAAGCTTTATGGATAAATTAATTTTTTAGCAGATATAAGCATCTGAAATAGGAAATTTTAAAAAATAACGAGCCCAATGGGCACATCCAGAAGATGGATACACTTATCCACAGAAGTTCAGTTTCAGCAAGTCACTCAAAAATACTCTTTCTTCCACATTTTTCTTTTTTTTTCCTCTTGGCAATTGTGAATTTTGTTTAATATTCTTACGAGTTCGTCTGCCTGTGATTCTGATAAAAATAATCTTTTCAATCTAAGCAGAAATAGAATGAATTAAGCCCAAGTCACACTGATATTAGCATATAAATGATTCTTACAGAGTCAGTGTGATGTTTATTGTAGATGGTTGTTGAAATATATCATGATATTTTGCAGGTTGAAAAAAGACGAAATTTTTAGTGTAAAATACTATTTTTATTACATAGGTTTATGTTGTACTGTGGTACTGAGTGCATTCTTTAAAAAAATCTGTGAAGCATTATTTTTTCCATTTTTTTGTAGCCATTATTACTTCCATACAAGGGTACATTTTAAAAGGTAGTCTGCAATTGCTCATCACCAGCAATTATTCTTAATAATATATTTCAATCACCCAGCTATTCTCTTAGACATATGTAAGGCAAGACACACCTCACCAAGGAATGGACTATGTTTTAAGGTCTTTTTCTCTTTCTTGATGAAACATCCTCCCAGAGACACACTGAACTGTTTTTGAACTCCTGAAAGAAGAGAGAGGTAGAGAAAGAGCAAGCAGCATGGTAAATGAGCTGGTTAACAGGGTGATCCAGAGCAACAGCTCAGGTCTCAGCTCCTGAGGTACATTGGTTTGCAGATCAGTTCTATAAACTTTAGTTCTTCAAGCTGGCAATGGCTCTCATCATCCTTTTGTGTTTACAGCAAAAAACCAAATCTAGCTCTTTCCCAGTCTGTTAATATAATAAAACCTCTCTCCAATCTGTGTCTGAAGCGTAAATGTCCTGAAAAGGGCTGATGGCTTGAGTGCTTCTCCTGCTATTGTGCTTGTTGTATGTAAGTTGGCAATTTCCCTGTGTGAGCTCATCTTATAAACTACGCAGGATGGGGCCAGTTCAGTTCTTGTGATGGCTCTGAGAAAACCCCTGGAGCTCTAGAACGTGTAAGTCACTCTTTGTTATGGGACTGGCCTCTAGCTGAATGCTTCAACTACTTACAGGCCAGCAGGCAGGATGGATCACCGAGGCTGCTCCAAGCCTAGCACACCCTCACCCAATTCTTCCTGAGCAACATGAGGGTCCCCCGGTGCTTCTTGCACAAAACCCAAGCTCAAAGTGTCCCAACGATGGTAACTCTTCCAGGGGACCAGGCACCCAGAGCTCAATGCTGTCTGAGGCTGACAACACCCCATAGTCACAAGCAGTGAGCAGCAAAGGTGTTATCCAGCCTGATCCTTGCCTTCTTCACGAGCCACAAAAGCCTTTGCAGCATCGCCATTCAAATACAAGGGCCAGTTCTGCATTTTTACAGAGAAAATGAGAAATCAAGCTCCAGTTTTACTACTCTGGGTGCTTTGTTAGTCAGTTTATAAAGTGCTAGTTGAGAATTCTCGCCTCTATTTCTTCAAACTTTGCATTTTCCCTCTCCTAGAAGTCCCTCCTGAACTGATGGGTAAAATTGGTTTATGACCCCAGTTCAGGTAATTAGTTTAACCTTGAGCAAATCAGCAAGGCACGCCAAAGCAGCTGCCAGCAGTGCTCACCCACCTTCTCATCCCTGTGTCCAGCCTCTCAGGATAAAGACAAAGGTAGAAGTCCCCTCACACATCTTCCCAAAACTAGTCACTCATTAAGAAGGAAGTTGGCAGGTTATGTTTAACAAGTTTAGTTCCTAAATCCAGAACTGGTTGTACCGCTATCCTTATCCTCTACTTTCCCTCAGGCTTCTTTCTCTTTAGTAGATGCTCTTTGGGTAATGTGAAAAGTAATCTTATTCTTTCTTTTCTCTCTGCTTAGCTAAATAAGCCAAGATCCAATAATCTCTTCTCATCTCTTCCTCTCAGTTTCCTCATCACCTTGGTAGAATTTCTCTGGTCCCATTTCAGTTAAAATTCCCTTTTTTTTTCAAATGTAAAAAATACTCTGATATTCTCCAGGTATTGATACATATGCCTTCTATAGTTGTACTAAAGCTTCCTTTTTTCTGCTGAACATTGGATTGATACATCATAGAAGTGGAGCAATGTAAGGTTGGAAAAGGACCACCTGGGACTGCCGCAGACATTTGTTCCTGCTCTTCACAGTCCCTGAAATTGAATCCCAGCAGTATCACCCTGGTGGTTCACAGATCTTCAGCCACCATTCCACATTCCCCCTGTCTTCCCTGCTGCCTCTGACACAGGGACCCTGCTTAGGAGTCCACACTCATGGCTTTGTGCTTCTGTAATTCACTCTGTTTCTGTTGCTCTGATGGGTCCCCTGGTCCCCCCTGATGAATGATGTTCCATCCTTTTCAGCATTAGCAGCCCTGTGCCACTTCATATTACTGACAAATGTCTTAAGCTTAGACCACGTTCTCGTACCCAGGTGAATAATGAAAGAATTGGATTGCATTGGTTTCCAAACACATTCCTGAAGATCATCACTGATAACTTCGCTCATTCTGGCTCCCTGTGACACGCTCACCTGCTCCCCACACGAATACCTGTGTGAAACCCTGTCCCCTCATTACCTAAATAGTTGCAGTTACAATTTCAGTGATGCTCAAGGCCCTTTAAGTTATTCACAGAAAGCCTAGTAAACAAGTGTTCAGCAAAATATTCTTCTAGGTTTAAAAGCACAGGTTTTTTGCTTTAGACCGAAGTAATAATGAAGGCAAAACCTCCTCTTCTGTTCTAGGGTGAGGCTGTTGGACAGTTTATTGTTTGAAATATTTTAAATTAAAAATCAGAAGATACAAACTTAGGATGTATAAATGTAATTTTTTTCTTTTTTTCTGGTGCACTCCAAAATGACTGAAGCTGAGCTATCTCTAATCAATAACATTAATAATAATAAGAAGAATAATGCATT
Organism: Callaeas wilsoni; assembly: GCA_013398955.1. Lineage (NCBI taxonomy): Eukaryota > Metazoa > Chordata > Aves > Passeriformes > Callaeidae > Callaeas > Callaeas wilsoni. Next base: position 74,643 of record VWPU01003268.1, on the reverse strand, counting down.
CTTAAATGCATAATGGCAATAGTAAATAATATGCATATAATGAAAATAAAAAACTGGATAGAAAATACTAAATGCAGTATATTTTCAAAAAGTTTAACTTTGGCAAAAATATTGTTCTGCTATTGTGCAGCTACCGAGTGTGACTCGGTGTTAAATAACACCCTGGAAATTGTATAGCAGATATTTATTGCAATTTCTCCCATCCTCTATTTCTCACTCTCTTTCTAAGACTTGTAAATAAATTGTGTTTGTAAATTGTAAGTGCAAGAATTTTGAAACAGCTAATCTTCACAGGATATTACGGTCATAAATTACCTTTAAAAATACTGGGGCACTGATCTGGTTTACAGTACATTATGCAGTTTTCGGGAACTACCTCCAGAAGATGTTATTAATGGAGCAAAAAAGCAGTAGTCAATGAGTTTTTCTGATACAGCATTATTAATACTAAGCCACAAGATTTCTTGGATGAATTTGCAGAAAAAAAAAGAAAGTAGGATATCTGATTCCTGCCAGACATGATATAAAAAGAAATATATTTTGCATGCAGAACTATTGTATCTCTGAAAATTGCCACCAAATTGTCACTGGAAACATCAAATCATCTTTTTGTTCAGTTTTGTATTTATTTACCAAACCACTTATGGAGGTCTACAATCAACAGCCTTTTCTTAAACCATCTGAAAATGCCATTCAGTGAAATTCTCAGATAATTTCCTATTAAAACACAAAAAGGCAGTTTTATGATTAGAAAGCAATGGATTTATAGTTGAGTAGGAAGCTTGGCAGCTCCAAAAATGAGATAGAAATAGAGAGCTGACTTTTGTGGGTATTCCTTTCCTTGTGCCTAAAGATATCTCTCCCTATCTTCCAGAAACATTGCTTAAGGCTTTTCCCTGACGGACAGGGTGGCTCTGAGCAGAGCCCAGCTGAAATACAGGGTCCAAATCAACAGACCTCAGCCTTCCTCTTGTCAAGCAGTCCGCAGGTTTCCCTTACCACCCCTCCTCTCTTTCAGCTCTTTACTATTTTCACATTGTGCTGCTTCAGACAGTGCTTTGTTAACCATAACAAAGTCTACGGCTCCTGATATTTTTTATCTTCCCCCACTTTTACGGACCTCTCTTTTGGGATTAGTAAAAGGAGATGCCTTTGATGACTTGATGCAGAGAGGGCTTTAATTTAATATAGTTATAGTCAAGGAAATCAGTTTTCAGGGACAGCTGACCTTATTCAAGCATATCAAGACTTTAACATAGGACACTTGTAGATGCAGGACTCCCTGGCTGCCTTTGCCAGCCCCGTATCACCTCACCAGGTCCCTGGGTGTGCTCGCAGCCAGGAGCCAGACCCAGAGCCAGACACATCCTCTCTGCAGTGCTTGCGGTCTTCTGGGCTCCAAAGCTCTACTCAGGGCAGGTTTCACAAGAAACTGGGTGATTGCAGTGAAAATGAGTGAATGCAAGGCTTTTCACACCATGCAGTAAAATTATACACCATTCATTTAGCTGAAAAAAGGCAGAGGATCCAGTTCATATATTAGCACAATTGAAGTTACCAATTCAGGTGACCAAATTCAGAGGCATGAAGCTGAGCATGGGCACCTGGGAAGGTGGCCACAGGCAGCAGAAGCCATAGACAGGAGAAGGGCAAAAGCCACAGCAATGAGCCACCCTCCTCCTCTCCACACCGCTCCCAGACCTTGGTGAGAAACACACCGGGGCACATTGCAGTGATAACGTGCTCTAACGCAGGTCCCCTGGTGAAATGCTGGTTTTGGGCTGACAGTGCAGCCTCAGTGTAAAGGGTCAGAGCAGCTGCTGAACCTCAAATGAGAAACGGGGACGGATGTGGTTCTGTGCAAGTTTTAGGTGCTGCGTTCCTGTGATCAGGAGTGGAGGGAAAGTCTAGAAGCCAGAAGGGGGTTGTCATCAGCCCCAGGTGTTTGAATCCCTGCCTTGGATTAGGGTAAGCTGGTAAGACCCCTTTGCTAGCTCTGGGCTTATGGATTTGTGGAAATCCTAACCTTGATCTTCTTTTTATTATCACATTTGAGATAAACAAAGAACAATTCAGTGATCTGTGCATATCTTTGAAATAAATGATTTTTAATCACTTCCTTCTTTATTTGAAACAAATACAGTGTCTCCGCAGACTGCTGGCTTTCTCTGAACTCAAGCTCACAGCAGCAGACACACAGCCATCTCTCTCTTCCTCCAGTGGCTGAAAGGAGATATTTGCAAGCATGTGCTGTGGAGAGCAGAGTCACTTCCTTACCATGTTTGGCCAGAGAAAGAGATTGCACCAAACACGGAAGCACTCATCATTGTGTAGTTCAGGAAAATATTTCAAGCATCTCTTTTGCCTTCCTGCCCTTTTTTTTTCTCTTTGGTAGAGGAAGATGTATATGCTTCTATGTTATATTGTTCGAAAACAAAAGGCTCAGCCGACTCAGACTTGTGTCAACAGTTTTATTTGACAAAGTAGGATTCTGCAGTTGAGCTGAAACTGTCTAAATTGCAGTGCAAGCTTCAGCAAACGCTCTCAGGGCACTTACTGAACAAAGTGGTGGAAGGACCAAAGCATCTTGCATGTCCCTGCCTAAGTGAAGTTATACCACAATTGATAAAAAAACAGCTGGGGTAAGAAAGAGATTAAGCATGGAGCATGAAAGCAGGTACCACTGTGCAAAAGGAGTGCTTAAAAAAACTTGTTTCAGCACTCTACATGAAAACTAAAGGAAAATGCAGTTATTTTCAAGTAAGCTCTACTGGGATGTGTGCTCCTAGCTGGACATTAGTTTTAAATGTTATCAAATCTGTTATTTATGGCATTTTTTTTTCTGTCTCATAAAAGATCAGTGTCTCAAAGAATTCCTATTAGACTCCCACCTTGGGGGCAGAGTGCATATGAGTGTCTTTCTTGGTGTAGGCAGCACCCAGCAACGTTTATGAACGCCCCAGGACCCAAGTGCCGTCACTCAGCGTTGAGGCACGGGAAGGTTGTGCGAGTACCTCCACCACATCTGTCTTTGGGTTTTCCAGTGTGAAAGGGCTCAATGAGTGCACTCAGAGTTGAGAACTTGGTGCTCCAGGTTTGGCTGGCACCACTGAGCAAGTGGTGTAAGCCACAACAGGCCTCAGACTGAATTGTAGGTATCTAAGTAAGGCTGCAGGGTGCCTAAGGGGCTACTAGGTAATGTCCCACCGGCTGCTCAAGAGAGGGTCTGGTCCCATCTCTTGTCCTGGATGGGTGCCTACACACCTCCTGTCCCCCATGAAAGCCTCCTGCCCCACAAGCAATGCCTCCAGCAGAACACATGACTGCATTTGCAGGAAATCAGTGGTTTTGCTTTCAACACACCTTACCCTAGCAGAAGGACGAGCGAGCAGCGCGAATGATCCGACAGCAATGTGCCCAAGACATACGGCCTTTTTGCTCAGCTGCCCTGTGCTGGGCTGTATGGTGTCTCCCTTTGCACAGCCCTACAACTGCAGCAGGAAGCCTGCAGCAAGAGGAAATCCATTGCTTTCCCTAGGACAGTGCTCCACACATGTTGTGGCACTTTGGTTTTTTCCTCTCACAGGATGGAGGCTTTGGAGGGTGTGCATGCCGCTTTTCTCATTTCAAAATTCTGAAGGAATTCTCATTTATAGGACTGGTGACCCTTGTCACAGGCTGGTGCTGCTTGCTCCCAGGCGCATGAGCAGTGCTGGTGAGAGCAGCCATGGGAGCAGGATTCCCAGAGAAACATCCTCCCTTGATTGCTGTTCGGCAGGGCAGGGGCTCCATGCCTTACATTGCACTGACACACCACTGCACAGGGGATCAGAAAAATCCCCTTCTCTGGGAAAGCAGTTGATCCAGCTTCTACCACATTTTGAAACATTTCAAAGGCAATTGAAATGAGAAAAGAGCCATTCTTCATTAATAGTAATAATAGCAACAGCAGCAGCAGCAGCAACTGATTGCATTCATCGTTCTCTGCATTGAAAAGCTTTTAGCCTCATCTGCCTTAGTTTTTAAATTAACAGCTTCTGGGAAATTAGAGCTTATAGGTTTCCCTGGGATTCATCCCATTCCCTGGCATTCAGAGGGGGTATATCATCACTCTGTGACTGCAGCTGGCTCATACGGCAAGGTTGGTGGTTCCGCACCTCTGCAGATGCTCATGGGCTTCCTCAGAGGCCACGTGCAGGGCTCCAGAGCCCTGTCCAAGCTGTTGCTAGAGACCAAAGATGTGCCTCCAGGAAGAAGATGTAAGGATTTTCCTCTCCAAGTCCCTGGAATGAGAAGGACCAGAGGAAAGACCTTTCTCTGTTTACTGCTGATCTTAAATAAAGACAATATGTTCTGGAAAACTCTTTATCCTGAGAAAATGTTGAATTCTTCATTTTTCCTAGTAGCAGTCTACAGAGAAAGGTCACTCCTTTACCAAATCTAGGAGCTTTCAGTCACTTTGGAGCTGGCTCTTTCCTCTATTTCCAGCTGGCTGCTATCCTGCTCTGAAATCCCAAACATTTTCACAGGATGAAAATAAAGATTCCCAGCCCCATCTCCTCACAAACCTCTGTGGCACCCTGAGGCCAGGGAGAAGTGCACAGCTGATGTAAGGCACAGGACAGCCTGAGTCCTGCCTGCAGTCACTATACTAGTTAATACCCCTAGTAGTTAATAGTACTGCTGCCTGTAGTATCACCCCCTGCATCTTAGCTGAGATCATATGCCACCTCATCTTTGTCACTCTGAGGCTCAGTCTGGCCTTCCGCCTCATCCAGTGTAGCCCCAACCTCTTAAATTCATGCCCAGTTTCACCTCTTTTTCCTGCTTTTGCACACATTTTCTCCTTGCTTCCTGTCACACTTCAGTGCTCCCTGTGCTTGAGAACAAATCTCTTGAAAAATGTCACCGGCGGTTACTACCGTGAGCATTAGACAACTGAGGTTAACCATCAACCTTTGTTTGCATCCCATAAGCACCTAAAAGATGAGCAGCAGCACTTTCAGGGACAAAAAGTTAAAAGCAAAGACTTTTCAGTGTCAGTGGTACCTCCCAGTCCTATGATCACCGAAGGGGTGGCTCAAAGCCTCGTCCTGACCATAGCACCCATGGAGGTTTTCCAGTGGAATTAAAGAGTAAGGAGATCCGGGAGCACCAGGTACAGCTCTGTGTTATTTGTGTTGTCTTTTGCTTTCACTTTATCATATCAAATATTACTCAGTTTATTGCTTGGTGGACGGATGATCACTCTTTGTGGCAGCTGATGACTCCATGGCAGTGCCCTGTCTGTGACAGAGCCATGGTGGCCCAAACCTACACCCACAGGCTCAGGGGTCAAACTGACATGGGGGGATGGTGGGAGGGAAAACCTTGCTGGGTAGAAGCTATGACATTCACTGAGCACCTATCCCTCAGTCTCTGATTCATCTTGAAAGCAGTGCTGGTGGACCCCACCATGTTTGCACAGCTGCTTGCCCAGCCAGATATCACCCCCTCACCCTCACCTTTGCAACAAATGGGGTGAAGTAGAAGTTCTTCCAGATAAGAAAAGCCTGACTCACGTCACTAAATACAGCCAATGGAACGACTTTCTTCCTTGTCTGCTTGACTCCCATCCAGCAGAAGAGCTCTTGAACCAGGTGGCCAGAAGCAGTGGCTGGGTTTAAGGTGTTGCTGAATGATGTGCCTGATGAAACTGGCAGAAACTACTCCAGGGTCACTTAAATTACCCATGACTCATGCCTCTAGGAAGCCATGCCCCTTTCCTGTTTATCTTTTTTATAATTTTTTATATATTGTCTGATACTGTGTCAGCTCTAGTGTTTTATTAGACTTCCAGGTCAAGGGTTGTGAACTTATTTGTCATTGTCTTGTGCAATAAAATAACGTCTTCCAGGTTGACAGCAAAAACTTTTGGTTTTCAGTGAGGATTTCAACATTCTTTGCAACATATATTGTTCATCAGATGTTATAAAGTCAATACAGGCTTCCAGCATTTATAATGAGCAGATTATATGTGTTTTTCTCCTAGGATGTCCAAAGTTCCCTCTTCATGGCCTCTGACTCCATTATTACATGTCCTTCTTATATGTGAACTCTTAAACCTAATCCTTAAACATTAGCCTGGCTGTTTATGTTTTATCCTGCATAGCTCTGGAAAACAGCGCTGGAAAGAGTTTTGAGAGGTCATGACAGAGAAAAAGAAAGAGAGTTAATTCCAGCCAAATGTCTCTTAAATTATGATCAAATGGTAAGTGACTCTGCAAGCTCACAGCATTCTGCGTTCTGGGACAAGGATATCTGCAGACAGAAATAAGTCAAGGACACTGGCTGATATGGGTGCAGGCTTGGGTTTGTGGCCTCAAGGAGGAAAGGGTGTCTTTAGCTTCTGGGGCATGTGAGGTCTTTGGTGGATCTTCTCTGTTTCAAACATTAGAGTCAGAAGGAAGTCCTTGCCACTGGAAGTGAATTGATGGTCATCATGGGACTGCACAGGCAAAAAATGATGCTAATGCAGTGGGTGAGAAGGTTGAAATGCAAGTAACGTGTGTTTGCCTTAATATTTTCACAAGCTTTTAAATGCTGAAAGTTGAAGAACTGCTCAGTTTGAGGCTGGTGTTCCCATAGTCACTGCAGGAGGGTACAGTCACATGTAACAAGATATGAACAAATTTGTTATGTGACTGAGTATTGCCTGCCTGGTGTAAATAATGCCAAAGTAGTCACCACATTGCCAATATTCATCTCACTGCTTGGAGAAAAGGAATGACTGGCAAGCTACAACCAAGTAAGACATTACAAGAACCACTGCAGCACTGATCTGATCTGATAGCACTAGTCTAGTAACACACCTGGTTAAAGAGCAGGAAAATAGTTCATGCCATGATGAACATATGATATAAATTATGTATGGCTTCAGCTGCCCTGTGCTCATGCTATCCCCTAGCATGCAGCTGCTAGTTTCCTGCCTTCATGCCATGTGCTAAATTACTGTCGAATCATTTAGTTTGCAAAGGAGGTCCGTGGGTCATCTGCTCCTACACTTCACCCAAAGCAGAGCCAAGCTTGCATTTGGATGCCCAGGGCCCTTGGAACTTTGAGGATCTCTGGTGATGGAGGTCCCCTCTGCTTCCAGTGATGACTATCCTGATTATTATAAGCTTTTTTTCTAATATACAGCAGTTGCAGCTTGTAGATGGAAAGACTGGTTGTATCTTTTCTATAACATCCCATTAAGGCTGGGTTTGCTCCAAGCTGCACAAACCCAGATGCTTCTGCATTCTTTCTTCTTATATCATCTGTTCCAGTCCCTAGTTGTTCTCCACCGGACTTGCTCCCATATGTCAATGACCTTATTGTACTTAGGAGCCCCCAAAACATTGTCCCAGCTGTAGTTTCTAACCCTACATTGTTTTCCACTTGTAAGACCAAGAATGATTAATCTATTTATTTAAAGGAAATAAAAGAAAAAGTCATATAAGGGCACAATCACTGGGCTGTCTCTGCATTTAGCATTAGACAGATGGCTCACATTCCACCTGAGTCTCTGGAGGCAGATGCAGCCCAGATCTAAATGGGGAGCTGCCATGCCCAATGCTGACCATATGTCACAATGGCTAGTGTCAAGGGGAAGAGGGGAAAATACAGCTTTATAATCCTGTTCAAGTGTCCTGAAATTAGGCACCAGAGCCTCTTGTAATGTCTCCTATTTGCTGTAGATCTTAGAAAGACAAGTAAATTTTCTGTCATCAGCTGTCAGGCAAATAAGTTCCCTCAAAGGATGAAAGTCACCACAATACATAACATCTCCTAATGGCTTATTCTGGAGTAAAATCACCTTCATGTGAGACCACAGAAGGAGAGAAGTGTCATTGGCCACTTATAAAGCAGTAAACATCATTTGGAGGTAAGGATGCAAGCAGTAGCCCACATAAAGGTGAGTACAGGAGGATGGGAGAGATGACAGCCTAGAGTAATGGAAAAACTTAGACAGGTGTCTGTCTTTTAAAGGAAAATGTTTCTCTCTGTTAACTGTATGGAGAGCCTCAGCTCTGTACTCACCGCTCTGCCTAAGAATTAGTCCCCTGACCTCAGCTGAATTAAATGCTGGAACCTCACACAGCCATCCCGACAGTGTCACTCAAGATGCATCTTAGGGTCCCATTTCTAAAAACACTACACTGCAGACACATAATAATACAATCAGTACATAAAAATAATGCAAAAATCATCACCACATCAATATTGATGAGCTCCATCTCAGTTTACTACTTGAATAATACTCCAAGAAAAGTAATTGTTTTTGAAGTGCACAACTGTAGGCAGCAATGTCTATGAAATATACCCAGGTGTCTGGACAAAGGCACTGGGAAAAAGTACATTTGGAGTGTCCCACAGACTTACACGGTTATCTTTCACAGACAATCTTTGTGGTGCTTATCAAGGTTCAGAGTCCATTAATGTGTTTCAGTTTGGGCATTCAGAGTCATGCACTGTCTTACTAGACAATAAGAAAATTTTAAATTGAGCTGGAAAAACATCTAAAGATAAAAAGCGATGGGTCTAAGCACACTGTTTCATACTTCTGCAACAAGTAATGGCCAGCCGTTGTACCACAGAAACGACCGTCATATCAGTGCTGCCCTGGTGGTGGTCCAAAAATAATTGTACCATTGCTAGGCATGACTCAAGAAAAAAATAATTCCTTTTGTAGCTGGAAAGAACCAAAGGGCACCACATCCATCTGCTTGCCTTATGGCAGGCTCCGTTTGCTATTTATCCCGAGCGGCGCGGTTTGGAATTCCAGCTCCTGCAGCTCGCACCTCTCGCTTTGCCCCCTGGCAGGGAGCTGACTCTGAGTCAGCCGCGTCCTGCGCTCCGCACTCAGGCGGTCACCGCGTGTCACCGAGCCCCGCTGACTACGTGGGAGTGCCACTCGAGGAGAAGCCGTTCCTCCGAGCGTGCAAATTACATGCTTAGCAGCCCAGAGAAGGTGCCAAGCACACCCAGCCGCGCTGCTCTGGAGTCAGCTACGCTCCTTCCCGAAGGCTGCCCCCCTGCTTCCCCGCGGAGCGGAGCCCTGCATCGCAGGAAGGGAGGGGCAAGGCAAGCCTAGGAAGGAACAGTCTAAAGGCAAGGGAACAAATAGCTGCTGAAACTGGAATTAGTGTCTTGGTGGGAGGTTGAGAATAAATCTGTCATATTTAGCCTCTCTTTCAGCTATTGCAGAGCAGGACATTACACCTAACAATGAACCCAGCAGGTAGCATATAGGAACAATATGGGCTGAAGGAGCAGCCGCTCTCCCTTCTCTGTCCCTTCTTATAAGCGTGCTTACACAAGTATACTCCTTATTTACGCAAGACTAAAATCCCAGATTCTTCATCTTAACTATAGCCAAAACGACCAAATTCTTGCTGACTGTTTCGCACCTTCAGGGAACAAAGTAAGGAGGGAAGTGGAAACTCCCGTTCAGCTGACACGGAAAGATGCAGCAGCACTGCAGGCACATTGGCTTCACAGGGTTTCCAGCTCCTCTTACTGCTGGAGGGCCTCAGTCCTTCTCACCTGCTTCCTTCCCACACCTGACAGAATCAATTCCTAGCTGTTATGGAGATACCTATCTGTTGCTTCAGCTAACGAGAGAAAAACTGATAGGAAAGTTTCACATAAAAACTCACCAAAAATGGGACTACATGGGCTAGTTTTTGTCAGCAGTAACACGATGTCATAAAGTAACTGCGAGTTTTGCTAACTGTGAACAAAGGGGAGAAGTAGAAGGGATCTGAGAATGCCCTGTAATTAAAAAAATGAGCTGAGCATCTCACAAATAGACAAAAATTGACCTAGCTACATACTGAAAAAAAAGCCTATATTGAATTACCTACTGAAAGAGATGATGTTTATTTCCCAAGCCACCATAATACCTACAGATCAATACTGCACCTCAAAGAGTGTGGTAGACTCCATACAGTCTTCTTTTTTAAATTTGTCCTGAGACCAATTTTTAAGGGCCCAGTCCTTTAAGGATGACTTTACAGAACAACTAGAGCTACTACCAAAAGAGGGGGTTTCAATGCATACATGTGTTCAAACGAACTGGACACTTTTGCAGATCTGTCCCCACCTGTGCATACTAATTGATTTCCAAAAGCTAACATAAATGTAATGTAGAAGATAGTCCAGGTACTCAGGGCAGTTTGCCATCTAAACAAGAGGAGTGGGGGTGTAATTAAGACTTTTTTTTTTTAAGAAATACCAGTTGTTGATGTGCAGAGTGTTAACACTCTGAGCACATTTCTTAATTACAAGGTGTGCACTACAGTCCCTTTCCTCAGTCTGTTTGCATGGATGCTCTGGGATCCTTCACTTTCAGCACTGGAGTCTGGCCTTACAGACTAACACAAAGGAGCAGAGAGTGAAACACTGTAAATCAGGAAGCATATGGGAATGAAGTCAAGAAGTGAAAGACAAAGTAGGAGGAAAGCTATATTCATAAAGGCAGTAGGACTGGGCAAATGTTACATTGGGTATATAAGGCTATATATTACCCCATAAATGCTTCACATAACTATGTATTCCATACTCAGAACTTTTAATACTCTGTAGAGATTACATATATGTGCTCCTAAATACAGCACTCACTCAACATATGAAATACCCCTGCTAAAACAATTGCACAGGATCCAGGGGAAAAAGACAAATAAAACCATCAGTTAGATCCTTTTGTACAGGAGATCAGCCATTCACACGTTTTAATGTTGTTTTAAGTTACTGTAAGAAAATCAAGACAACAAAAGTTAATGACAGTAACAGTAACCAAATATTTGGTTCATTTCATGGGGGATTTATGAGAGATCTATTTTATAATGTGTTTACTAAGATTACTTTCCCTAAAGTGCACTAAGCTTCTGTGCTTTGACCCTGAACGCTAAAGTCATAATCAACCAATCAACATGCATAAATTGCAGTTTTTAAAGAGAAAACAAGGCACTGCCTTGTCCCAAATTTTATCTTCTAAATGATGGAAATTCCAGCTAATATTTGCACCTGTTGAAATTATACCAAGAAAATAATTCAGAGAATACTGCATAAGAAAGGTGTACATTTGTATTGTACAAGTTCCACTATTGCTCTAAAATTACTCTAAAATTACCATTAAGGTAAACTAACCAGAAGAACCAGAAGACCCAGAAGAAGATAAGTGAGAAAATAGAGGTGAAATGAGAGGCTTATAAGATAGCACTGAAAAAGGACAGTTATTCATTTCCAGTCCTATTAATTTGTTACTGAAATATGACTTCCTACTGTAAAATAGAATCGCTGGTCACAACTGAGAAAGGCGTTAAAAATATAATAATAATAATAAAACCATTTCATTTAACTTTCATTTAATCCTCATATATTCATACCTGCTTTCTGAAGGTGATAAAGTATGCATATTCTTGTCAATTTAGCTACTGACAGTTAAAAGTATGGGGTTTTTAGGAAAGTTTCATTGTCTTAAGGGATAATGCATGGATGATTGAATTGTCTGAAAAGCAAAGAAGGATCATAGTAGGACCTTGAGGAAATAAAAGGTGGCATCTTTTGTGTCTGTTGACTTTCTAACTTTTGTCTAGCTCCAAGCAAACCTTGAGCTATAAATTAAATACTTCTCTAAGCGACGATAGTGCAGCCTCAAGCTGCCTCAAGCTGCCTCCTTATTTTGGTGAGTGTGTTGTGGGTTGCTGAGGGATGAGGAAGAAAAAAAGGACTGCTCTTGAGCAAGGACCAACTTCTTGAACCTTGAGAGATAGGGATGGTGATGAGGAGCGTGGATGGTGCTTACTCTCACTGAAGGAACGTTCTTTTCCTTCTGCTTGTAGAAAAGTCTGTCTGTGTAGGCACCTTTCTTTTCCTAACCAAACTTAGTAATATCAGGCAGTAAATGATGTGTCAAGACTCAGTGTGGATATAAACGTGCAGTTCCTCCAAGCTCAGTTTGCACAGCCATCCACGCTCTCAGTCCAGCTAAGTACTTGAAATATAACCTGCAAAAAAAGAGTGCAGTAACAGGCTCTTGCAATAAGGGAATCCACATCATCTCTTTTAGGCTGGTTTAGTGACCTAACTTTCGTACAGTTTGAAAGACCAAAACTAGCAGACAAGTTCCCTTGTAATGTCAACAGAGATATCTGATGTAGCTAGCTGCATATCTCCTTGTTTGTTGAGATGAAACTGAAGCATGTTATAACATAAAAAAATATTTGTCAGCTGGATCAAATACACAATAATTCTTAAAATAGTACCAAGAATGGTATATGCAAATTAAGAGACAGTTTTGGTCTATGTATTTAATTTGTCCTAAGCGCACAGTGTACACTAATAAATGGGATCCTGCAAACTTACACTGGAGATATTTCTTCCTCTATTGAGTGCTGTAATGTTTGAATATTCATAAGGGCAAAAGTATGTTTGACTACCTCACTGGAAATACTGTTTTGCATATTAGGAAGGAAAGTCTGCATGTGATATGCCCCTTCTAGGCAAGCAATAAACTGTGGATAAATTGTGCTGGATTTGTAATAATGGCCTCACTACTGTCAAATGGCAGAATAGTGGCTGAAGGCAGCAGACAGTCCATTACCAGATTAAAAATCTATACTCTGCATCTATGGAAGAAGCAATCTATAAGGGCCACTAACATACATTCATATCACAAAGGGTAATTTCTCGGACTTCATTACATCTGTTGAAAGAATTCAGTGTATATGGCTGAAATTCAGCATGGTGTTGTAAATAAATCACATTGGCAAAGACCAAAGCACAGGCCTTGAACGCATAATTAATTGATTTATCTGCACAGAGAAGAACTGCCAAATCTTTGTTGATTGTTGTGGTGTTTACTCCTGTGATCAGTCCCGCTGGTTACTGCCACCTTTTCTCAGCCTGGAGGATGCCCACCCCATAAACAGTCCTCCACACAGGAGTGGACAAGGGTGTAAACTGCTAGTGATTGCTTCATAATCATAAGGTTTTATTACTTTGTTCTCTCTGGTGGCCCATTTTCTTTTAAGAACAATAACATTTTAGAAAGATACCATGCCTGAAGACACATGTGATTAAGATGCCCATAATACAGCGCTGATCTAAGCTATATTACTTCTGTAAGAATATCAGTAAAAGGGAATATTAAAATATGTTAACTACTGCATGGTACTCCAGTTTCCTATCTGCCTTTAATTCCGCACGCATATTTGCATACTGTGCTGTGTGACAGATGATGAGTGAGATGTTCTGTTCCAGAAGAACCAGTGCTCTGGGTAGTCCCATCCTTGGTGTCTCTGGGCCAGCAGCAAGCAACCAAAATGACAGACTTTTTAAGATCACATGCCAGAGCTGGGCATGAGGGGATGACCCTCTCCCCCTGCCCTCCTCCAAAGCACTGTGCAGAAGAAAGTTGCCAAGAGCCAGGCTCTAGCTGAGACTTTCTGCTTCCCTGGACATATCCAACTGAAGTTGTGGCTGCCCTTCCCATCACCTGTGGCTCCATTTTGTCACCTGTTGTTCTGGGGTGGGGTCTCACAAAATCCTGCAGAAACAGCAGCGGTCTTGGCTACTGAGCAAGGCAGAATGGCCTTGACCAAACAGTAAAGCCTTTTTCTCTCAGCCTTTGGAGACACACTCCATTTGGAAATTTCATTTGTTTGTGTGTGTGTGTGTGTGTGTGTGCGCGCGCGCTATAAAGAAAAGGTTCTCACACTCAAAACTCAGGCCAGTTTTGCATGGAGCTGAATCCTGACCAATAGCAAAGCTGTCTCCTCTCCCTGCTGAGTCTAAAGAGAAGCAGCAATGACTCACCGGTCTTCACATGGAGATTTCACACGTTTGCCTTAGCATATATGCCAGTTCCACTACATACAGCCTGTTTAGCTTACGGCACTGCTGCCTAGAAGGACGTACAGCACCTCCACATCCCTGCTGTGCAAGATAAGCACACGGTACTGATATCAAATGTAATTGATTTCACTGGCACAGCCTGTCTTGCAGCTCACAGGCAACAATCTCAAATAATTTAAAAGGATCTGTAATCTCCTATTAAATTGCAACTATTAATATATGATATTGCTTTTTCAAACACCCCAGTGAACTATTTGCAATGGCTTCCTTTCTTTCTTTGTAGCTTCAGCCTCCTTCTTTCTTTCTCCTTCCATTTATATCCTTCAAATATACTTACCTGAGCACTCCTGAAGGATGACATGTAGGAAAAAAAAGCTATACCAAGACATAATTACACTGGCATAGCTAACAGAAAAGACCTAGATGTTTCAAATGTCAGTAGATCTGAAGATGTGTGGGCAGGATTTACAACGCTGGTATGTTGCCACTGGTAACTGACTGCATTTTTAACCTTCCCACTGCTGGCTAGCAATCTGGAAAAGGATAAGTCTAGGAGTTTAGCACTAGAAATAAACAAGCTCATTACAACCCCCTAAAATTTATTGTTTTGAAGCCGAGACAAACAAGAGGAAGGATTGTATAAAGGTTAGAGAGGAGCTCTTTCTTCCTGATAGGCAGCCTACACAGCACCTAAGCCTTTCAGTCTGCTGGCATGCAGCTGTTTCCTCTGCTGGATCAGCCCTGAGGACCAGTTTTGGTCACTCCATATAGAGGGGAAAGGAAAGAGCAAAGCTTTTGCTGGGCGTATTTTAAAGGCACAGCCATCTCAGGCAGAAGGTACTTGATGGAGTTCCACTGTCAAAAAGTTGGCAGAAGTCTCCTGCTGAGAGTGAGCAATTTGGAGACACAAAGCAATCTGACAGACTATTAGACCATATAGTGGAATCAGAGGTATGATCTGAAGCAGGGAATAGTTGCTGATTGGGGTGTTACACCCACAGTTTGGGTTTGATGAGTGAGGACCAAGGAGAAGACCAAACTTCTTGGGATCATAATGGTGGTAGTATTAGCGTGCTTATCTAGATGGAGAACAAATTTAGGGCAGGATTCCATGAAAAATTAGAATATGTGAAAGGAGAAAGTGAGAAGAGAAAGCCTTGAGATATGTGATTGCACTTCATATGTTGTGCAAAGAGAGGGGATACTCCCATTCCTTCTGAGAAGAGCTCATTGCAACAGAGTCGTGGCTAGGAGGCCCCATACAAGCTAATATCATAAATTGGGGAGAGTTGCATGGGACTAAAACTAGGTTGTTACCCTTAATTAGACACTCAAATGAAAAATAGCCTCGTATCTAGAAAACTTACTGAAATGAAGGTAACCACATCTGCTCAGCACCTTGGAATTTCACAGGGACTTTTCTTCAGCAAGGAGGGAAATTTCACTGGAAGTTGTGAGCATTCAACTGCTCCATTACTGTTAAACCCAAATGTGCATTTAGAAGTCTTTTAGGCTACCAAATTGAAAACTGTGTGGAACCATTCCTGGTCTTAAAACACTATTTGCTGGTTTTTTATGATCTTGGAGAGACCAAACTGTAGATATCACAGCACTGCCTTTGCTGAAAACAAACTCTGTGCCTATCAGTTCACAAATTCCAGCTGAAAATGATATAGAAGAGACAGCACTCCACTCGTGCTGCAATGCATGTGATTAAACAGCTCTTCCATTTAAAGACCTTTAGGAGAATGCCAGTCTGTTCCTAGTTTTAACCTTTAAAATGCAGCAAGGACTTGAAGAGCGACTTTGGCATTTCTCAGTGTAACCCACACCTCCCACACACAGCAGGGATGACTTTACAAGCAAAGCACCAGGGAAGCAGACATGTATGAATATGTACAGTCTACGGACCCCTGTAAAAGGGTGCATGTCTCCCAGAATTTCACCTGTATTCCTCTTGGCATCATTCTAACTCCTCATGCTGAGAAGTGTTGTCATTTATAGCCTCATTAATTTTCAGGGCTTCCCCTTCCCCCCTCCACTTAATGCTGGCAAGTCAGCTACCACAAGTAAAGCAGGCAGCAGATTTTTTGTGTGTCTCTCAGAGCGGTAATTAAAGCTGCTAAAAAAAAAAAAAAAAAAAATTAAAGAAATGCGAAGTTCTTCCCAGGAGCAATGTTCTCTGCATGATCCAAGCATCAGCTGCTTTTGTAGTTGCGAGCTATGGGGATGAGATTGTCTGGGATCCATCTGTCCTGCCCCAACATGTCAGAGTCATGGGGTATAGCTCAGCTGCTAGGAGATTTCTTATTCCTAATTCATTCTGAACAATACAGTGGGAGCAAAATCATTGATGCCTTTACCAATTCAATTCCTTGTTTTGTTTGCTACTGCTAGGGAATAGGAATATTTGTATGAAGCTCATCTTTTATTGCTTTCTCCTGAAAGTCATTTTATTATGCCCTCTACGATAACTTTTCATGGGACCTTCTAGCCTTTGGTGTAATATAAGGACAAGATTTTTTGAAGAGGTAGGCATCAGGCTCCCCATCAGCAAAAGCCTTCATACAGGTTATAGTATCCTTAATCTAGTAATTAATTTCTTAAAGTAATGGATTTACATAGGAGCTGTTTGCCCTGTTCTTTGGATGCAAAGCAGCCCTAAAGCCATCACTGGGCCTGGACCGTAAGGTTATGGCTGGTCTGCATTCCAGCATAGTTCTAGTAGGGCTTAAGCCTTTTGTGTTACTGCTACGGCTGAAACTTTGTGACTGAAGTGACAGGAAAGCTGAATTGAAATGTTTTTTTTTTTTAAAAAAAGTCTCTGCTGCCCTGGGGAGTGCCCTGGGGTTGCCCCTACCCCTGGAAGTGCCCTGCCCCTGGGCCCACTCTGTGACGCTGCCAGCAGAGCACACCACAGGATGACACTGCGGGTGACCTGCCTACAGGGCCCCCCTCACGAGAACCCAAAATGGTGTGAGTAAACCTGCTGTGAGCAGGCTGAAGATGGTTTCCACTTGGGCAGTATGGATGCTCAGGGCCATGTCCACTTTTCTGTTCTGAGGACGTCACTCTGCAATGGCCTCTTTTTCCCCACCACTGGTTCTCACATTAAACATTAAGAAAAAGGTGCAATGCAAAGAATGGACCTTCTTATTCGCACTGCACAGGGGGTCAGTGGAATTTCTCAGAGGCTGTGCCCAGTTTAGATGGAAGGATGAAGAATATCCTTCTGCTGGCTCAATTTTCTTGTACAGACCATATGACATAGAGCAGGTGAGGTGAATCAAGATGCATGAAAAATTAATCCAGCAATTGATTTTGCTGATGAATATGTAACTCCACAATTCCCTACATTATCTTACATCAAAATCTAGCTGAGCAGAGGGGCTTTAAACGTAAATTCCAAAACTTCAAGTGATGGTTGAAGTATTTATCCATTTCAGAACATTTAAAAATGCTATACCTGACTAATATAAACCATATCATATATAGTTATATGTCAGAGGGAAAGGAAGCACCATTATAAAAAATAAAACATTAAGTACTATCTATGGAAATTTGTAAAATACATTAGGTATGATTTGAACCATCTGAGAGCCTGAATTTCACACTTTTGGTCTACAGAGTAGATTTCAGCAAGTTCATTTTGCTTATTTTAGAGACCTGAATGTTACTGCACTAGTTTCACACCATGAGAAGATACTAGGAATAACTAAATTGTTCATGGCAGATAGTATAGAACACACAAATGCATTCCTCTTCTTGGTTTGGTGTTTACTGGGGGCAGTCGGGGGGAATTTTGATTTTTGAGGATTTTCTTTCCATTTTCAAACATACTACTTACGTGTAGTAAGTGTACTCAATATTTGACCATAACACACAAACAAAGAGCACTGCAAATATCTGTTCAGGGAATCTGCAATGTCTACAAAATCACATGAGATTTTTTCCAGGCCCAAATTTCAAGCCCGTGACCACATGCCAAAGATAAAATGATGAGAATTACAATAGTGGGGAAAATTTTCTTCATCACTGAGAAGCCTTCGGTCGTTATAATGACGAATTTTTTTTCAAGATAATGTTTTGGTGGGACACATGGTGAATATTTGGGGACTATTCATATGCTGGAAATGCATTTAAGTTAGACTAAATCCACCACTCAATTCCAAAATATTGCTGAAAGGAAAATCTGTGTTAGCTCAAAAAGAAATCTAGAGCTATCAGATAACCTGAGGTCACAGGAATTGTAAATTCAAAAAAAAAAAATATTACTCATCTCACTATGCCATTCTGTGCATATTAGGGCCTCAGACTAAGGCTATAGGCCTAGCTATAGCTATTTGACTCTGCTTTGCCTTCAGCATCCACTTACTGTGAGGGAGCAGTGGTTGCAGAACCTCCCAGTTGCCAATTCCCATTACATTGCATGAATCTTGTCGTGCCTGACAGTTTTCATAAAGCCCAAGCTCCATGAGACTGAAAAATCTCCTTAGAACTCCAGTTTTTGATTACAAGGAAAAAAAAGCAATATTGTAATCCTCATGTCTGTAGAAACAAGAGAAAAAATTATCTTTGCTCTGCTCCCAATATGCTAAAAGCTCATTAACCCAGAGGCAAATTAAGCATCTCTGAGAATCCACTATGTTTAATTTTGGTTTTTTTTCTTTCTAAGCAGGAAGACGAGGAAGTTAGAGAGGGTTCTGACATTTTAAAAACCCGGTAAAAGCAATACTGGAAATCAGGTCATTAACTTCAGCTGAAAACAGAGAGAAAAATAGACTCCTGTCATTATGCCACAGAATTTTGAAACAGGTGTATTGTAAAGCACAGAGTGTTTTGGGTTTTTTTAAATCATCATATCACAGGGACACTAGCAAATGAATCTGCCAGACAGCATACAAATAATGGATAAATGTTGTCTGCAATTCCTTTTCTCTGAATTAACAAAATAGCCCATTTTTTTAGAATTTGGTTGCCTTGCCTGTTTGAATTGAAAATGCACAAAGCTGGCGCATCAGAGGATCTCACAGAAGGACAGGACTGACACGGGTTGCTTTGCATAGTCATCCTACTGTATATCAACAAATAAGCAAGAGCTGCATTTTTTTTATTTCTTCACACCCATTTTAGTATCAGCCCAATGGAACTATTGCACTGAACACTGTAGCATGTGCTCATTGTGTTTTATATGATGCTTGCAGTAGTGCACGGTTCATTATTAATAAAATTCTGCTGTGCAGCAGCTGTATGTGGCAGCCATATATGATCACAGTACACAATAGGAACTGCTCATTTCTACACTGTTTCTAGGGAAGTAAAGGGTTACTAGGGGAAGTGGTGTTTTATCACACATTCAACATTGCACAAAAATAGCCGAGAAGACCAAAACGCTTACACTGAAGTCTCCACGTTTCTGTAATTAATACCACAATGATCTATTTTGGATATGGTTAGCCTATGATGTCTGTCCAATATATGTATAGTTAATGATATCTGGGGATATGCATGAAAGGGAGAGAAAATCTTCTGAGAAATACTGAGAAAGGAAGAATTTGCTTCAGTACTGGAGGGCAGAGCTTCTCACCACATCACCTCGGCGGAGCTGCCTCTCGGCTGGGGGTGGGGAGGCAGCAACACCAGACACCATAAGTCTCATAGGGCTGGCAGACTGTGCCTGCACAGAGTGTGAGATCAAAACCCATATGTTTCTGTAATGACCCTTCTTCATAACCGGGTTTGGGGCAGCATTCTTTTTTCTAGTTAATTTGTGGCTGATGAAAGTTTCTAGACTGACAGCTGAAGAGACTGATTTTATTAACAACACCCAACAACCAGTGCAGATACAGTCCCGAGTATTACAATCGATTCATCCAAGCCTTCACGTTTCACACCATCAATTGCATTGCTGTGAAATAGGTGTCAGATGTGACCACCTCAAAACTGCCTATGCAAAGCATGGCAAAGACCTGCCACAATTTTCTTTGAATGTGGGCAAAGAGCTGAACAAGGAGCAAAGCAGGAGACGATAGACTCCAGTCAGTAATCCCTGAATTTGACCCAGGTTTGCTTTAGAGTTGATTTTGTAATTTTGTTCAGTCCTTGATGGCAGAAACAGAGCTATAACAGTAGTAGTATCTTATTGCCTTATCTCCTGAAAATGGATGTGAGCCTCACCACCTCGTGTTGCAGTTGGTGGTACCCTTTGACGAGCATGGATCACTTGGGATGTGCAGTTCTGAAGTCATAGGCCTCATAACTCATTACATTTTTGCTGAACTATGCTGTATTGCAGCATGCACTTTCATTGACTTCACAGAGCTGTGTATACCTCATCCTTTGCCTCCCTCAGAAATACCTTGCTGTTTTTTTCCCATAGATAAATCCACACGAAGCAAGGTCTTGCTTCTACTCATCTGCGCACGTGCAGTTCATACTGTACACTTCTGCACCGAGTTGTGTCACATCCCATGTTGCCTGATTAAGATCAGTAGCTGGGAGTTGATTAATTGACTTTGCAGAAACTCAGCCGTAAGTTTCCCATCTTTCCCATTATACATGGGGAATAAAACCAGAGCTTAAACAAGCACAAGAAATGGTTCATTTACTTCCTGAACTCATCACCTAAAATTACCGTGAAGGTCCTTATATGACACCAGGACTTCCCAAATCTTCCCATGGACTGCATCAAAAAATCTCAATCTTAAACCGAGATTCTTATCACTCAATTCTCCAAGTTTTCCACTACTACGAGGCTGGGGACTGCCCACAAGCATGTGGCACCCCTCTAGCTCTGACCTTCTCCAGAAGCACAGACATCCACCAGCTCTCCAAGGAGAGGAGCCCCACTGCCCTCAACGCTGTAAAACCAAGGACAGCTTGTTGTTGCAGTCAGAGGCTTCTAGGAAGCAGTGATAGGATGAAACCCCAAATCTACGTGACCCCACCAAGTCAGCAGCCTCAGCAAAACTCAAGCTTCACCAGAGGGACTAATTTTGTTTTATAGGAACTGGCTGAAACTAATGCAGCCTCAAATCCGTAAGATAAAACTAAAGCACTGCAGAAGCATGCTCACCACCCTCCTACAGGTTATCTGACAGCATTTTTTTTTCCCAGAATGTTCATTACTCACTTCACTCTGATGAAATTCATGACTGCTAAAGTCAACTCCTACTTATCTCCCTGGATCACAGGTTTTACCCACAGTCATTTGAAGAAAAATAACCAAAAACTGTCCCAGGCCCGAAAGAATTGCCATAAACCAGCAATGGATTGTGGCTATTTGCATGCTGGATTTATTATGATCTTTATTTTATAAGTTACCACAACATCTTTGTCTCCAAATGGGCCATTTTTAAGACTGTAGCTTTTTAAACTTTGAAACCAGTTCTTAGCATCAAGGAGACTGTTAAAAGATGTTGTTCAAAACATGAGCAACATAGTAGCAAAATTATTTTTATTTCCATGGGACACCAACCACTAAATGCTTTACAAAACTAAAAAGCTTATGTTCAGTCTTGGACTTAAAATTCAAGTTACAGCTTCCTTTAAATACCATATCAGAATAACAAGCCTTAATTATTAAACAAACTAATTACGGGTTTATACAACCGAGGCTTAATCTCTACAACAGTACAGAATGGTTCTTAATAAAAGAGCTACGCTATGGGTGGGGCAAAGCGATAAATGCAGCCCAATTTTTTTGCCTTTATCAATCTCTACATAAAAGAAATACTTAGGGATATACTCACATGGTGACAAATTATAAGATATGCAATTTTTTACTGAAATCTGTCTAAAAACTAGCTTCGAGGATCACAAGTTTATCTATTGGTGAGCACACATATTGAAAAAAATGAGAATGATGACTGATGTTTGAGGCATCTCCAAAGGTTTTATAGTATCCTGTGTCTCAGTACCGGCTTTTATGCTTCTTATCCATTGATACAGTTCTCCAAATAGAGGACATAAATACCATCCAGGTTTTAAAACATTTTATTTGCATATTAAAAAAATTGTGCATTCCAATAATTAAAATCATTTGAACAAAAAAAAAAAAAAAATGGCACTCGATTAACTGCATTTTACAGCTCGCAGGACCTTGGTATAGCTTTGCATTTATTCGTGTGTTACTCTAGTTTACTGTAGTCCCACCCAAGTTCTTCTTTCATCAACATGCAAGCTCTTTCATGCCACCAGGACCAAAGCCAGACAGGCAGAGGGAAAGGCAGCGCCTTCATTCAATGTCAGTAGTTCTCTCTATTCTTTTGATGTGAAAGGGGCAGTACAGTCATTTTAAACTTTATCCAACCTCTTTGCATCTTACAAAGTTAAACAGCTAAAAGAAGTAAAATAAGAAGGCAATGCTTGTGGAATGTACAGTGCATAATTTGGAAGGGCAGATTTCATTACGATTCACCCGCTTGCTTCTCCTGTTCAATTGCTAAAAAGGGGGAAAAAAACAGAAAAGGAGAGAAAACAAAATGAAGATCGAAAACCTGAAATGCATTCACATGACAATTGCTATAAATTGCTAAAATAAACGTATATTTTTAGCTACAGATCAAAAAAGGGTGTAAATAATTGTAAATTAAGCGCTGCTAGGCAGTGGGTTCAGGTTTTCTCTGTCTAGCACAGATATAGCCGTGTATCCTCCCTCCTCCCCACACCCGCCGCACCCCCGGCTCCCGCCTGCCGCCCCTCTTTGTCTCCTCCCGCCTCCCTCCCTTCATCCTTTCCTCCCTCCCTCCCTCCCTGCCCGTCTCCCTCCTTCCCTGCCTGACTCCCTCCCTCCGCGGCTGCTCTTCCCTGCCGCCTGCCCTCACTCACTTTCTTTTGAAGGCAGCGGGTTTTTCTCTTGCGTCTCTGTCTTCTTCAATTTGGACTTGTCAAATTTCTCGATCTCAGCCATGTCTGGTTTGTCGGACATGTTGGCAGGTGACTCTGCGCACGGAGGGGAAGAGCCCGTTACCCCCGGCGAGGGCTCTCCGGCCCCCCCGGCGCCCCTGCGGGGCCGCGCCCGCCGCACCCAGCGCGGGGACCCGCGGGAGCCGCACGCTCAAGCTCGCTGCAAGTAAAGCGCTTCGCCACCGACATATTTAAAAACGATAGTAATTTTTAAAAGCGTCTGTTTAATCCAACATCCCAGGCGGTGCGGCTCGCCGCCAGCGTCCACCCGGGGCAGCTCTGCGGAGTACAATAGGGGGACGCAAGAGGGGACGCACCCGGCGCCGACCGCGGTTTTAACTCGTTAAGGGAAAAGTAATTAAAAAATATAGCCCCGTGACGGCAACAAAGCCGGCTCGCGCCTCGCACGCCACCGCCCTGCAGCAGCGCGCCCTCAGACAATACCCCCACGCGGACAATAGCCCCCTCCCTTCCTCCTCGCCTCCCTCCCACTCCCCCGGACAGAAGCCCCCGCGCCCTGCCCTGCCCTGCCCGCGGTCCCCCCCCGGCAGGGGTGCCGGGTTCATGCTGCCCGCGCTGAGGGACCCGGGGGGTGCCCGGGGGGTGCGGCGGGACCCACCGGTGTCGCCGCGCGGTGATGCTCAGTCCCGCCGCTCGCTGCTGCCGCCGCTCCGCACGCCAGTATAAAGGGCGCTCGCTGGCGGGGCGGTTTTATCCCCGCGCCTATGCAAATGACGGTGATGTCACCACTAACCATTTTGCCGCTTTCCGCGTTTTTCTCTCTCTCTTCTTCTTTCCCCCCTTGCTTCCTTCCCCTCCCTTCATCGCCCAGCCCTCCTCCTCGCCGCGCACACGCGTACGCGCTCACAAAGCTACACACTCACACACACACACGCACGCACACGCACACACACACAAGGCACAGACACACGCACAGCTTTCAGCTCGGCTCGTAGCCGAGCATCGCCCCGGTCTCCTCGGTCTCTGACCCGGCCCCGGCCGACGGGAGGCAGCCCCAGGACGGGCCGAGGGGAGGCCACTGCCCCTGGCTCCCGGACCCCCGCCCCGAGGCTGCTGCGTGTCCAGGGCGGGCCCGGACGGGGGCTGAGACCGGGACAGAGGCAGGGACCGGGGCCAGGGCAGGGGCAGCCGCCGGCCGCCTCCCGCGGTGGCGGAGGGCTGTGCTTGGCTGGAGCCGGGCGGTGATTGTGCTCCACATCCCTGCGTGACGCTCTCATGGTTGAGCAATATCATCTCGCTGATAACGTTACTCAAATGTCGGCATTTAGAAGGAAAAGCCGAAACCCTCGTCCCTTCAGAGCTCCGGGAGATGCCGCCGGCGCGCCCCTCAACCCCCTGCCCAATCCCCCGCTGCCTTTGCATCCCGATGCAGGGTCAGGAAAATCCCATCGCTGTTGTCTCTGCAACCCTGCTGCAGTGGAAGAAGGGAACCACCCCACAACGCCCCCCGGCCAGGCTTTGGTGCCGGGCCAGCAGACAATGGCTCTGGCCAGATGCCGGCGGGCCCTGCCTCCCAGCCCCGCTCCCGAGCAGCGGGGCGGCCCCGGCCTGGCACCGCCCGCCCGGCCCCGTCTGCCTGTGCCCGGAAGGAAGGAGGGCTGGGACCAGGGCTGGGGCCGAGGACGGGGCTGTCGGGGCTCTCGGCTGGGTCGGGGCCGCTGCCTGCCAGCGCTGCGGTGTTCCAGATGTGCTCGGCGGCTCCCTCGACTCGGGGGATTCAAACAGGCAGCCCCGAGCAGCAATCGGTTCCAACCGCAGCAGCATCATCTGGCTTGGTGGGCAGCTGCTGTAGGGGAGGGGGCAGAAGCAAGGAGCGTATGGGACGCGTGATTCCTGTGTCTGCAAATACGGCATCGGGAAATAACTGAATTATTCACGTGAAAGAGCCGAGAGACGCCGGGGGGAGTATGTGTTCGTGTGCGTGTGGCTGACTGACAGGGAGACGGGGAAATCTCTGCGCCTTTGTCTGGCAGCAGCCCTGCACGGGAGCAAAGGCACGCTCGCTTTCTAGGTCTGAGGGGGTACAGGAGCAGGCGTGTGGGAATTCACTTAATTTCTGCTCCTTCTGGGCTACCTGAATGGAAACCGTGGAGCGTATTGCTCCCTGCTCCTTGCCCTCCAGCAGGGTATTCGATGTGAGGGTGATTGCTGGTGAATTAAAAGCCCTGAGTCACAAACAGTATTAATACATGCAACGAGAATTGTAAATACATGTCAGTAAATTCCCTGGGGATGCTGCTTTCTCTGTTTCATGGTTGTCCTCTCCCGCGTGGCAGGCTACTTTTCATAGCGTTTCCAGAGCTGTATTTTCAAGGACATAAAATCTTGTCCCCATGGCAATCCCAACAATATAGTGAACCGGGATTTCCAGTCAGCCCACAGACTTCCTGAAGCCGAGCTCCTTTGCATTTGGAGATGTGATGTTTCCTAGTTTCCTCCTGCAGTTCATGAGCACCTCCAAAACTGAGATGAACATGGTGTGAGCCAGGAACTGTGCAAGACTGACAGCCCAAGGAATCTCTCAGGAAAGCAAGGACCAGGAATATATAATATAATTTGGGGATATTTACAGATTTTCATAATAATGGCATTAAAAATGTTCCCAAGGGATCTTCTGTGTTGGATACCATCTAACACTGCTAGCTTTTGAGCAAGTTCTGTAAAACGAGTTTATGGCCGTTTACTGCTTTGATGCTTCAGGGCATTGAACCTCATGACTAGGAATTGTGAAATTTCCCTGATGATCAGTTCTTAAGCATCCCCAATGATGTTACAGCCCCAGACTTTTCAGTTTTGCCAAACATTTTTCTGATTTTTAAGTGAGAGTAAATGTAATATAAATATTCTCACAGATTTGTCTAAGCAAGTCGGTATTCCTCTGACTTCAATGCAAGAAATGTTCTCCTGAAATTAAAGAACAGCAAATGTTTATATGACTGGGGTCTGGCTTTTTTTCAGAAACTGCTTGTCCAGTAGCAACATTGCCTTCTTTTCTTCTGCTCATTTTGGGACAGAGCCATGGATCCCCTAAATCAGTGTAAGCCACAGCCTTAGAGGGAGCTTTGCTGCTATCTACAAACAAGACTCTACTGCTGAGCTTAGATTCAATTATAGTTCTGAGATACGGTGATCTCTGCCTTCATATACCTTCTTTTTGGTGGATTAATACTGAGGCAGTCACAGTACCTTAGTAATGGTGCATGTACTTTGTATATGAAGGCAGGATTGTTCTGCTGAAGCAAAATGAGTGTTGTTGCATTTTGGTGGCAAGAGGTCAGCTAATTTCTGTAGAATTAAATCCTCTCTGTAACAGTTTGCATTAGTGCTGTAGCTACAGAAATTGCGCATCTCGTTGTCCTTTTATGCTTGCTTCTGTTTGTTATTATTTGGAGAATGCAAGGAAGATACATATTCATGCAATATTGTCCCATGTCAAGTAACTTCTGAGGAAAACTAAGCACATTTGGATGGGACAGAGCTGACATCCTCAATAAGTGTCCAAGACAAAGAGTTGTAAAGCATAGCTAGCTTAGGAATTCTTAGTTTGGATCTTAATGAGCTGATTTTTTTTTTGGTGTTCTTTATTGGGTTTTGTGTCAGCAGTTTCTTATTGTGATTTTTAAAAAATATGCAACAAGTCCGTGTAAAGTCAACAAATATTTGATGTTGTAGTACCCTGCTAGACATGCACTCCCTCAGTCATTTGCATGTTAAAGGAAAGCACTTTTCAGCACATTGCTGATTCCATTTGCAAGAAGGAAATTCGACCCTTGCTAACATAGTTTTCGGCTAACACCTTCGAGGGTTGAACGAGATCAAGGCGGCAAGTTCTTTCTTGCCTTCTATGAAATTCACCTTGTAGGAAAGGTAGTAACTGGTAAACCACAGTTCTTGCATCTCATTTGTACGTTCGAGTTGAAAGCCTTATAACAACATGACCACTTCTTTTCCAGGTAAGTACATACTGATCCTGTTTGCTTAAATGTGATAGGAGACTTGCTCAAGGCCATGCAACAGGGGCTTAATCAGATATTAGCAGCTGTCAGTGGAAGTGTCTGTATCTCAAATTGACTTCAGTGCACTTTTCCTTGAACTCTATTCAAAGAATGTTTTGAAACATGATCAGGAGCACAAATGTTCTAACCTTATGCTTATTCTGCCACAGAGTTTACACATTTATTAAAAAAAGAAAAACAGTAAAGGACCATGCAGCATCTATGTGATAAAGCACCCAAGGTTAATTCCCATCTCAACTTATTATTCAAAATGGCATTCTAGGCACATTAAATGACTAGTAAGCTAAACTCTCTATGCAATTTTCTCCATCATATGGGAAATAAATTAAAGAAAGGGATGCCAAGTGATTGTTTCCCAGATCTCAGTTTCACATGTGAAATCTTCTTTTCACATGCTTGACTCTCTGAGAGAGGATGCTTTCTCTCACTCCATATACTGCTAGAGGAAACAGAAGCTGGCAGTGAGCCCAAGAGTGTAAGTGAAGAGACAATCCCTTTGGGCAGTTGCTTGCTGCACTGCCTCCCTGCCAACAGCAGCAGGGTGTTGACAGTGACATCAGGGCTTGGGTGTTCAGTTGTTCAAACACCAGAGCACAATATTTGTGGTGCGCCACATTCCACAAATTGCTACCGACAATTAAAATTAAAAAAGGGTAATTGATTCATGGAGCAACGTTTTTAAAAGGAGAACCTTCCCATCCCCCCGACCACTTGATTTCAGAAGAGGGATTGCAAAATGCTTCTCCTAGCTGGACAGATTCTGGTGCTAATTGGCTTTACAAGAAGTGGCATTTCCTTTTTTTACTGTGCTTGACAAAAGGGAACTTTGCAACAGGTCATGACTTTCAGAAAGTAGTGGGAGAAGAGAAGAGAAGCCAGGCTGGGAAGCTCAGGTTGCTGCACAGGAAGCTAAATACCCTCCAGTAGCAGATGCTCCTCTCCCACACCAATCTGCCTGACTCTGTTTTCCCTGCCTTGCCTATACCTGTAAACCATAAATGAAGAGTGCTGAGCCTTTATTTAATGTGCACAGGAAGCTGTGGCAACGCAACAGTTTGGAAGCCAGGCTATTCAATACTGCAGTGCAAGGCTGCCTGCATACCATCAGTAACAAAGCAAACAAGATGAGGAGGCCTTCAGCTGTCATTTCTGGCTTTTCAGGGATGCTAAGAATTTATTGTCATCATGCTCTGAAATTTCTAATAAATGGAGAAGAAGCAAGAGATGTATGTCTCAGATTTTCATAAGGATATCTATAAGTTTGCAGGGAACCACCAAACTTCCAGTTATTTGTCTTGTGTTTTTCACACAGGGCACTTGGGGATGTGGTTTAGCAGTGGAATTGGCAGTGCTGGGTTAATGATTGGATTTCATGATCTTACAGGTCTTTTCCTACATCAATTATTCTATGATTCTATATGCAAACACTATGTTTGAAAGCTATCTCTAGAAACGGTGACTGAGTTGCAAAGTACCTGAGAGAACTGAAAACTATACCCTAGCATATTTCCTGCCTGAAGAAAAGCATCTCTGTGCCAAACTTTTACAAGTTCTTGCCATCACTTTCTGAATTTTGCAGCAACTTTCCTCTCATTTATATGAGTAAAAATAATAATTTTGAAAGCTTGTAAGTGACAACATCAGCATTATGCATCACAAAAGCATGATGAATCATTTCTCCTAGTGCGACTCAGAAACCCCTTGTTCCTGCAATGCTAGGTTTCTCCTAAGCAAAACTGCTAATTTTATGGCATGTGTATGGGTGTCAATAGAGAATACAAACAGAAATCTCTGGCAAACCAAAAGGCTGGATTTTTATACCATCACTGAATATGACTTTCATTCAATGCAAAGGTAAAGCTAGATAGGCATTCGAAATACTGTGGTGTCTATTCAACATACAAAGACATCCGTGTGTACAAAAGACAAGGCAGCCATTCTTATCAGCATTCCGTTGGAAAAGGAATGACCGAAGTAAACACTCAGAATGAAACAATGACTAATAGCAACAAACTGCCTAGGCTATTGTATGGGCTTTGGCAGTCCCTTTGAGGGTTGCCAGTCCACTTGCTCTTAAGAAACAGTACAGAAATAGGGAAATACCTGTCAGAGACCATCCCCAGGATACCCACATTGCATACTGTACTCATGGATGAGTTTCACAGCAACAAAATGTACCCAGCACCACTAATTAGGTGAATTACGTCATTCCAAAGTGGGGCTCCCTCCCTCCACAGCCACCATTCTTATGACAAGTTGGCATGACACAGAAGAGTAGCATAAGTCACTATGCATGAGCATACAGAAGGAGTAATTTATTTAGCTTGGAAAATGGCACTACCCTTGAGGCCACACCTGTGCTATGTGCTCTATATATAGTTATCTCTAAGCTGGCTTTAAACTAGTGGCAACTTGGAACTCACCCCAGGTTTATTGCTTTATGTTGATTTTCTTGGGCGGATTTTACTGCTTGTGCTGAATGCTGCTAGCCATATCTGAGGCACTTGCTTTAAAACCATCTTAAGCATATTCAGCTATCAAGCTTCTTTCTGTTTTTGGCTCCCCAAACTCATAAAAGTGCAATAGTCTTTTGTCTAAAACAGATGAGGTTTTTCAAAGTTTACATGTGGGTTTATCTATCTAATCTATCTTTTCTTTTTCAACACTATTCCCTTCTTAACTTAATTAAGTTTTAAGAGAAAAGAAAGAAAAAAGGAGAAAATAAGAGAAGCTAAGTTTGCCACCCCAACAAGATATAAAAATAGCTAGGAGGTGTGCTTAAAACCTGGGTCACGTCCTTGACATTCAATCTTACACCAGGGTAAGGAGTGAGGGATGAAGCTCTTGAGGTAAAGAACATCCAGTCATTTAAACTATCTTGATGTGATGCTTTCTTTATAGTGCCTGTTTGTAAAAAGCAATGGAAAAGAAGTGCTTCTTGTAACTGCCATAGCCATGGGTTTTAGTTGTCTCTGGTGTATTCCACAGGTGTCACGGACTAGGAGAGTGTGTGTGTGTGTGTGTGTGTGTGTGTGTGTGTGTGTGTGTATGTGTGTGTGTGTTGGGGTGGTTAACCTTCTTGAGGATGAAAGGCACAGCTCTCATAGCATCTCTCATCTCACAGGTCTCTTATCACCTGACAAACGTGTGTCCTTAGCACCCACACAGTTCCCGAGACTTGCAAGTCTTTTTCTCTCACATTTTTCTTTTAAGTTGGACGGGGAATTACAATGTCTAAGTGTAAACAGAGGTGTGGACTGGCAGGGACATCTGTTGAAGCAAAGTCACACATGCAGGTTGTGTGGGTTGAAAAGGACCTTCTAGGTATTTAGAATTTTCTCAGGCTATATCACGATCTCACTTTTTCAAACAATCTCACCTGGACTAGTTTTGCTTTAGGGGCCATTAAGACCGGCTGGCAGGGCGCTCAGGAATGCACCACTTTGCCCATAGGAGTGTTCAGGTTATTTCACACAAAAAGGTATGGACCAGTGCTAGAGATTAAAAATTGATAAAGCTTGTGATTTTTGTGTTTAAAGTGTCAGGCTTAGGTGCATTCACCCACAGACATGGCTGATGGCAGAAAAAATAGCGGTGGGAACAGATGGAGCAGCGTCCATTTTCCCTTGGAAGAAGAGGAACCCTCAGCTTTACTCACAGCTTCTGGTGGTAAGAGGGTCTGTGGCATCTCAAGTTTCACCTCATGCTCATTATCGTAGATACAAGTTTGTTTATGTCTAACAGAAACAAAAGCATTCTCTGGCACATTTTAAGGTTGGTGGGAAGTTACTGCACACATGCTCAGGAAAAAAAAACAACAGTAACACTAATACATATTGACATAGTGGATTATTGCCAAAATATGTCACTGCAGGCAGGCAGGCAGGCAGAGCTCATTTATGCAGAGAGGTGTACAGCTACTTTGCACCTGAATGCAAGCTATGACACAGAAGGAGAAAGTAAAAATTTGTAGGTTCCATTTTTTTGAGTCCATGGTTGTTTGCTATTGATATTCATAAGGGTCCAACTTCTATTTATTACAGTTACTCATTGTGCCTTATACAGAATAGATGTGAAATTGGGGATGGTACCAAACCTTCCAAAGGGAGCACATCTCAATGTACATGCATAGCCTCGTGGTATTCAGACGATTAGTCTCCCTCACTTTTAATTTGTTTCTTTTCGCAGCAATGGTCTTCACGAAACCCGCATTATGGGAGAAGAAAGAGGAGCATCCCTGTAGACCAAACTAGATGTGAGAGTTGGCTGTCTCTGCCCACAAATGAGGTGTTTGCGTGCAGACCCCCTGCTGCTCAAGCAGCCTTTGTCCACTCGTAACGAACTGCTGCCACCAGTGGGCTGTGGTTTGTATCGACACACACTTAATGCTACACGTCCGCAATGCTTGTCATAATAGCCAAAGTATTCCAAGAATCCAGGTCTAAAATCAAGCCGTGCTTGAACAGGACAGCTGGAGGGAGACGTGTACTAGATGGAAAGTTTCATTTCTGTCTCAGCAGTACACACTTAGCATAGTTGCTAACTCTGTTCATTTAGACACACCCTCAAGTTCCATAAGGGATCATTTTCCCACAATAAACTTTACAGTGCATCTGCTAGTGTTAGTCCTGCCAGTGCTGAGTCCTAACACTGGTTATTTGGAGGGAATGCAACTGCATATGTATAAATTTTAGGATTCAAATTTTACTGGGGATTGCCATGGGTTTGCACAGATTGAACGTCAGCATTCAAGCAAACACAGGCTTTAGACACTGAAGGTCAGCTTCAGCAGAAGAGGTCCAGACGTGTCCTGAAACAGGCACATAAGCTACTTCGAGCAGCCAGTGCTTTGCTCTTGACTAAGTTTATCAAAGATCTAGAGATTACATCACTCCACAATTCCTTGATGTTTGGTCAGACCACGACTAACACACACCAGAACCCTGACTCCTCAAAAATATGTTTGTTTCTACCATTTCTGTGAGAATGTGGCCAGAGATTGTGGTGATGATAATCCTTATATATGTATATGTACCTACAGCATATATAAAAAATATGTATAGTACAAAATACAATATATCATACATATTATATATATAAATATATACACTGTAAAACAGAACACAAAATATAAAATATGTAATACATGTATGACATTAAAATGCAGCATAATATTATAATACATTTTTAATGTAATATGATAATATAGAATACCTATAATGTTATATTACATTATGCTATATTGACTCAATGTTTTTAGTTATATTTCTTAGCCTGAGGGTCATTCACATTAACATTTTTTACCTTGCTGGAAAACACTCGACCCAGGTAGTAAGGGTTAATGTTGCACATCCAGTTCACATACCACTAAAATGAAAACAAAGCAGCCGGGCAATGGAGAATCTTTCCTATTTGGATGTGTTACTGACATGGGCAGAATTATTTAAGAGGAAAAATTCAGGCTCCTCGGCCAAAATGGATTTCCTGAAAAGCTTCATTATCCTGGAGCATCCCACCCCTCCTTAGCACTGAGGGTAGCAGTACGTACTGCACAGCCCACAGTTTGCTCGACTCTCCCATCTGGATCCCAGGAACATCCACCCACCCACATATTTTCACCCATTAAAAGATAATGCTGAATTGAAACATAGCCCTGCAGTGGGTTCATGCACAAACTTAATGTTCACATGCAGCTTACAACTATCACCATCTTTGCTATGAAGTTGAAAAATCTCAAATTTGCTTCAAATTCTTCAAAACAGTGAGGGACTGGGACTCTGTAAATGTGGGGTGATTTCATTGCTGAGAGAGTAATGAATTACAGTGGTCTCAAGAGACTCCCTTCTGCTGATGCTGGGGCAGAGTTATAGCAAGAACTTCATTTATGACTTGCTGGTGAACAAAATGACTGTTCCAGTTCCTGCATTGAGTCTAAACCTGTATTTTTGTTCTGTGTTTGCAACTCCAACACACTGCCATGAGGAAGGCTCTGACCATAAAGGGAATACTAGTAATTAGGTAGTATGCTTTTTTTCCTAAAATTCATTAATATGGGGAATCTAAAATCATATCTCCTCTCCCAGAGTAATACGAGGTTGTCAGAAAAATAGGAATGCAACTCTGTTAATAGCAGGAAGATGGTACTTAGTTGTCTGTCTCAATTAATCCGTGGAATACTTCAACAAGAAATAAAAAAGTCTGTTGGCGGTTGTTCAAACATCTTTCTTTAGCCCATACCACTGGGCACAATTGCTACAGCATCCCCATCCACCTACAGTATATGGGCTTCCAACTCCATGGTTATGTGCTCCATAAATAACTTGCTTTGGATTTGCTGACTTTGCTAATTGCTGCTGTTTACGCTGTACTTGGAAAATAAGACAATTTATTTTGAAGATGAAACAAAGATTTTGAAGACTAGTTTCGTCCATTTTTTAAAGTTAAAATCAACAAAGGCAAAGAGGAAACCCTACAATTTATGGTATTTTTCCTTCCTGAGGGAAGAGAGGACAAGCAAGAGGTATGAAGGGAGTTAGTCAAGAGGAAATGCTGAGGCTTTTCAGTTTCCTCCTCTTGGTAAGAATGAGGGACCCGGTGATGAACAACCTGCAGTCAGAGACATGAGCACTCACTTGTTTTCAATTTAATTTTCTATATTCTAAATCAGTAAGTCACCCCAAAAGCTTTGAAGAAGCAGATCTGATAGGAATCCACACAATCTCATTACAGTCAACTGCTGGGAAAGTACTTTGGTGAGTAGACTGCACTGCATATATTTTATTTAATTGAACATTTGTATGGCTTCATTAGCTGTACTGTAATTGGAGTTTTAACATATGCTCAGAAAATATTCTATGATGTGTTAATATTGCTTCTGGAAAATATTAAGATGATGCTTCCTAAGGCATTAGAGTGCAAGGCCTAGTAGAACAGAGAATAAACAAGAATAGGTAACTGCTTTATTTAAAAAAAAAATACAGGAAACATATTTTATGGAGACTCTGAACTCAGTGAGGAAAAACAGTGCCATAAATTAGAAACAGCAAGAAAAATCAACTGAAGGTAAATATTCAGGTCTGAGTACAGACAAAGAAATGACTTTTGGGACTGCTCTTTTTATTTCAGCCATTGAATCTTTCAAATATCCAAAGTTCCTTTTGATTCAGGGAAGATAACACAGAAAGTCAGTCTGCATAAAAGGTCATTTATGCTTATTAATCTGGGTAGTTGCCCATCTGCCCCCAGCATCCATAGTAATTCACCTCGAATTTAAAACCTTAAAAGAATCCATTATTTCTTTTGCACCAGCAAGAGAAATACCATATCCTATCATATCCTATGGATATTATCTAAATTATTATTCCATTAATATTTGTCTTTGTCCTGTGGTTTGGTGCCAAAATAATTCAATTTGGTGACCACTTCCTACTATTCCCAGGCTATAAGGAGGGCTGTGAGTGTGCGATAACAGCTGAGATATCGGGGACATCAGAGACTTGCTTTTGATACTTCTAGTCAAAACTATGTTGGGGAGAGAAAGCTACTGTTTTCAATTAACGGGCAAAGGAAAGGAATGAAAGATTAAGGAGGGATTTGGTAATGGAGAAAGAATGATGTAAAGAGTGAGACTGATCAGTCTACCTCAGAGAACTGATTAATTAATTTCTGACAAAGTTTTGACCCAAGATTTTTTTTGGGCAAGATTTCAAGACACACTGTAAAATGACTTTGTATATATAAATGGGAATTTCGGATAATTTTTCTTTCAGCATCTTAAATACTTTATATAAATCTGCCACTTTTCAAATAATGAATTGAAATACTCGTGTGGTTGCATAATATCGGTATTCCTCTGAGATTTTACAAATACATCATCAGCATTAGATGGATGAAATCCAGTCTGCCACAATCCAGATGCCCAGCACAGGCCATGCTTCACTGAACATTTCAGTATGCAGCCTGGAGAGCAGGGGAAAGAGCCAAACTTGCCTTAATGTTTCTACCATACTTGTCCTGAAGCCTACAATGGGAGCTCAGGAAGCTGCAGGGGAAGATGAAGTCTGCTTGTAATTGTGTTTCCTGGATTTGACTAGGCAGGGACCAGAGGCACTTCCCACAGGTGGTGCCTTCCACGGGTGCTCAGGGGGATGCTGAGCCCCTCTGTCCTCCACTTATGATGTCACCTGAGCCTTTGCAGAGCAGAGCTGCAGCATGTGCTAGTGCTTGCTCTCTGCACTCTGGCATCCAAGATGGGGCAACCTCCAGGTAGATGGAGCTGCTCAGACTCCATGGGGTTAAAATTTTAACATACTTGGAGAGCATCTTGAACCTCATCCTTCATTCAGACCACGGTGGGCTGAAAACATTGCACAAGCATGAGTGCAAGGGGTATGGCTTGAAACCACTTGGCATAGGACAAGGTGCAAGCAGGAGCATGGCTTGGAACCACAGGATCTCCCATTCCCCAGATAATTGCTGTATCTCCTAGGATTTGTCTCAGAAGGTCTTATTCCCTACCACTCCCTCATCTAGTTGGTGATGCCCACCTGCCTTAACATGGAGTGAGACATATTAAGTATCCATAATCATGAAATAAAAACTTCTGAGCAAATGAGTGGCTAAAACTTAAGCCTCCGTATAAAATTTTAAGGAAAATGAGAAAATACCTTACGCCTTTGGGTGCCAAAAGGTAAACTCTGTGAGGATTTAATCACACTAGTTTAGACAGATGAAGACAGGAGTGGCATTCAGCCTAAGGGAAGATTGAGTTAGGCAGTGATGTTGAGATAAATGCATTCAAGCTGAATCATTCTGATGAAATTTGACAAGATATTTATGAAGCAAATCAAAGTAATAACTTAGGAAGTTCTTCAAAGAATGTAGAAGAGACAAGAGAGATTTCTGAAAAGCTGTAAAGGTCACAGTCTACACCCATTTTTAAATGGTGTAATACAGAAACAGTGTCATAATACACTTAACAGCCTAACTTCAAGCCTCAGAAAAAAAATTTAAATACCCAGAAGATAACATCTTGATAAAGAACTGTCAACAGGGATTCAAGCCTGTCCAATTTCTTTCTTTGGATAATGGGAAAGCAACAAGTGTAAAATATCCTGACTCCCTTAGGACCCATGAGATCACTCCTGTTCTTGTAACCAAACTGAGGAAATACAGCCAGAATGGGAAACCCTTACAAAACGTGTCCACTAAGAGTAAGAATTAGGAATCAGTCCTCTACCAAGGTGAGAGGTGTTTTGAGAGGGGGATTTTCATTGGCAGCCTGACAGACAGAGTCTTTTTCAAAAAAATGGAAGTGACTTGGAAAACTTAGTCTCACTGGCAGAAAAAATGGACACACCAGGATTACCCTGACTGCTGCTGAAAGCATCGCAGAGGATGCGAGTCATCGACCTAAAGTCAGCCTGCAGCTGTAGCCCAGACTCTTCCCTCAATCAGTGCAACAGTCTTAGATGATTCAGCCAATCCAAGGATAGAGGTTAAGGAAATGAATCAGTCTCCAGTTTCCTCTCACTGCCATCCCGTTGACCATAGGAGAGTGTAGAAGGACTACCTCACAACACTCACTTAACTTTTAGATAGCTAATATTAGGCGAGACCTTTAGTAACCAGCGAACTACCCAGACTCTCAGAGATATTTGGGTATTTGATTCCCTTTAAAGTCAATGTTAAGTAGATCTGATAAATTAACCTGGGAGTCTGTTGACTGAGTGAGGAGGTTCCCACAAGAAACAGGTTTTATGGGGATCTTAAGACTCTTGCCTGTTCCTGCATTTTCCAGGCAAATAACTGGGCTCACTAAGGACCCCTAAACTTAGGGTGTAAGCCTGGGCCACAGTCCGTGCCATATCACTGAGTGGAAAGGATTGCAATTTGCACAAAGAAATCAGTGGAGCTAATGCTGATCCCCTGCCCGAGTATCCTCTTCCCACACTGGTCACAGTGATGTTCATGGACGCCTTTCTTGTGAAATAAAGAGCCAAAAATGGTATCTTAATGTAAAGAAACCTTGGATGGAAATGCTTCTCTGTGTTTTATATTTGGCCCTTTGCAGACATTCTGAAGGGATAGTGGCTTCCAAAATATTGATAATTCTGCTATTGAAGAATTATAAGGATGAGTCTCCTTTTAGCATGAAAAAAGGTGGATGAACAGCAGAAATTTATGCATTGAGAGCCAGGAGAGACACCTCTTCCAACTCACAGGATTTTCCATGCAGCTATGCTATGTTCCATTTCTTAAGTTTTTCTTTTTTTGAAAAAAAATTTCTGTCACATCTCATCTCTGAGCCCAGCTAAGCCTAAATCCACAGCACTCACAGGAGTGGCGTGTCTGGGTTGCTAAGGTCTGCAATAAATCAAGCCTTTTGGCCCTTCACTACAAGAAAGATATTGAGGTGCCAGAGCATGTCCAGAGAAGGGCAACAGAACTGGTGAAGGACCTGGAGCACAGGTCTGATGGGGAGCAGCTGAGGGAGCTGGGCTTGTTTAGCCTGGAGAAAAAGAAGGTTGAGGAGGTACCTTATCACTCTCTACAAGCACCTGAAAGGATTTTGCAGCCGGGTGGGGGTTGGTTTCTTCTCCCTAGTCACAAAGAATAAGTCGCACCATGGGAGGTTAGGATTGGATAGTAAGAAAAAGTTCCTCATCAAATAGGTAATCAAGCACTGTAACAGGCTGCCCAGGGAAGTGGTTGAGTCATCATTCCTGGAGATATTTAAAGGATGGGTAGATATGGCACTTAAGGGACACAGTTTAGTGGTGGATTTGGCTGTGCTGGGTTAATGGTCCGACTGGATGATCGTAGAGGTCTTTTCCAGTGTGAATCTACGACTCTGTGATTCCTGCTGGTTGGCAGCACATCTGAGCTGCGCACAGCCATACCCACCCTCCCCCCCCCCTTACAGCTTTGTGACCACAGCCCCCGGTCACTTCTCACTCCACTCACCGCGGCTGATTGCATCAAGGTGCTTGTGTCCCACTGCACCATCACCCTGACAACACAGAGATCTTCAGTGAAGACAGAGGACAACTCGGTGTTGGTGCAATGACCATGATTTTAAGCACAAGCAGCTTTCTGAATTGGGTTAAAGGACTGGCTTCTCTTCTCCATTTGGATGGAGACTGAAATCGCAGCATGTGTGAGGATCACTGAGACCAGGAGCAACGTCACACAGCTGAGGTCCAAAGGTCAAACCAAGTTCCAGCTCTCCTTTTGGAGGAAAGCCTTCCTGTGGTGTCTGTCCTGGCCCAAAATGCTCCAGTATGTGAACCTGTTTGATTCACAATATAATTATCATATAATTTTCATATGATTAAAAGAACAAGCAGAAACTTACATCTTATTAACAGATGCCAATAATTAATCAAGGCAGATGCTTACATGTTTTATTCCCTAATCCATATTTTAAAGCTTACTCACAGCCTCTGATAGGACAATACACTTTCTCCTGTGTATTTGGCAGCAGTGTTTGAAATGATGAGGAAATGAGTTGTTCCATTACAAAATACTTAAAACCTGTGTCCTGATAGAATATGAAGGCAAATGTCTAAACTTATTCCTGTACTTTTTCAATCCAGCTGTAAAGGGAAATTTCTCTCTCAGGCAGACAGCCTGCTGCTGCTGAGATCCTTGAAAGGCTCCATATCCTGAGGGAAGTCGCATTTAAAATTAGCACACCTGCCTCATATGTCATCCAGGCAGATCCTATTGCAGGAAAAAAATTAGATTAATAGGTTGGAAAACAGTAGTTAAATCTTTAATTTTGTCTTGTGAAGATGGAAAGTGATTCCCAGGGCAGAATATGGAGTGCATCATTTTGACGCAGTCCACTCACATCAGTTTGAATATTAGCTGATGCTTTGTAAGGTGCCGTAAACTTTAGAACTTTTTTCTTTTTTCTTTTGTTTTAAAAAGCATATTGTGTTCTTTAATATTTTGCATAATTATTGCAGGATCTACAGATACCTACTTCTGTTAAAAGGAGTTTCTTTATATCTTGTAGTTCCATGAGGGGGAAAAAAGTGAATCCTGGTCTACTATAGAGGTCACAAAAGTAATGAAAAGCCAAAAGTTTCAATATAATAAACCATTATCATACTATGCAGTTTTATGAGTGTATATGTGCACATTCATGTGCATATACATGTGTGTTTTAGTGCAAAATAAAATAAAACAAAGCACAGCTTATCTTTTCTCATGGATGCCACTCTTTGCCTGATTCCTGTTCTTCTCCAAGCCTTCTCACACATTCCTAACTGTCCCGTTTTCTTTTTCTTTGCATACCTGCCAGATTCTTCCTCTGCCCACAGAAAAATTTCTAGCATGTCTGTCACTGTTTATATAGTTGCCAGCACAACTGTTCTTGCTTGCTTAGTTTTCTAACAATAATAGTAGACCAGATTTGAAAGTACAATGATGCTTAAGAAAAATGATAAACTAAAAAATACCAAGCTACAACATACAAAGCACATATACTTTTATTTCTTTCCATTTCTATGCAAAAATTCTTGCTTGTCTTTATTTTCCCTGCTTGCATGACCCCTTCAGAACTGCAGCAGCCAGCAGTGCTCTGCTGAATTCATTGTACATTCATTTGCCACCTCTGCATGACCTTGTCACACTGAGTGTTGAGCCACGCTGGCTAAGCTGACATTTTATGGGTCTGCATATCCGTTTTGAGAAAGAAACTGAAAGGGAAGTACAGAGTGTGAAAGAACTTTTTTTTTCTTTCTTTCTCGTCCCTCCTTGGCCTCCTGTCCCTGCCTCCTCCCTTCCCCTTTTAGGAATGTCATGCATACTAAGCCACTTAGTTCCTGGGGGAAGCTCTGGGAGGGAGAGCTCTTAAAGATATGGTTGGGGTTTGTTTTCTTTAAGCCAGCTGCTTAAATAGTTGGTCATCCAAAGTTAGTGACTCCAGGCTCCCTCTGTGCAGCCATAGAGGAAAATGTGCACCTCCAAAGGCCAAAGGCCCTAGGACTAAGGTAAGCGTCTACAGCACTCAGATGAATTCTCTGTGGAAGTATCTGTCTCTCATTGTTGACTATAACTTGAGCCAAATTTACTCATTAAAATTAAGGGAAGTGCACCCCCTACTCAATACACCAGGGAGAAATGCAATCCCACTCTGAAATGGGTGAAGGGCTGCCAGAAATAAGATGGTTGATCTTTTGATGGGTGCAGCTGATACTATTTGTGTCTTAACTTCTTACGCGGGGTGGTTATATGTGCTTTAGCAAGGTGCAAAAGTAGACATTTGGTCCAAGCAGTATTCTTACTAAATTACAGCATGACAGGTTAAGTGGATGTGGAATGCACTGCCATTGTTGAGGACGATTGTGGTTTTCTTCCATTTCCTTGACTGTATTTACTCATTCAGTTTGCCTGAAGGATTGCTCTGGAGGTTTTTGGCTGCATATTTGAACTATATACTATGTTTGTTGAACAGACAATATAATTAATGGGTAACATTTCTTTTCAAAAGAAAATTTGTAGCCATTTTCCTCCCGCCAACATTTCCTAAAAAAAGGAAAAGGATTAATCTCAACATAATTTGTCTGGGAAAACTAGAGTGGCAATATGATGATGCTTTGGATAAACAAGTGAAAAAAAAGTCCTCCAGGGAAGTAGGTGCATATTTCAAAATAGTTGGAATTTTTGAAAAAACAAAGAATAGATTTTTTTTTTTTAAAGGGAAGTCATCCTGGAAATAATCTGCATGTTAAGTATGATGTCATCTGCAAAAGAACTTAATAATTTGCTTGACTTTAAGCACATGGTTAGCCTCACTGTCTATTCACATGCTAAATGTAATACTTACGCACTTCATTAAACATAGATTTGCTGCCAGAAAGTGTCACTGTAATTAGATTGTTACAGTTGTGCATATTTGAACCTTACAGCATAATTTCCCTGATTAGCATGATCATTATTAAGGGCACCTTCTTTCAGAAAATGCAATTGTTTTTTTCAAGTTGTCTTTAGTAAAAAAACAGCTTTTGCACAGAGTGGGAGAGTACCTCTTACAATGTCAATGATAATTCATGCTGCCATATTTTTAGGGAAACACCGCACTCTGCTGGTGAAAACTCTTCCTCGAACTTGCGGTACTCTGGAAAGGTCTTGAGAAAGAAACGTGGATTCTGGTGAGTAGTTAATACTTTCTAACCAAGGACGTGCATCGTCTGCGGCATCCTTATAAATGGAAAAATGGGAACAGGTCTTGTTGTACCTCCCTACTTCTTACTTTCTAAAGAATAGCCAAAATTATACAGACATTCTGCAACATTTCCTGCAGTAAAGAACATGTGATTATATGATAAGCACAGCTTGGCTGTCCACGTTATTTGCGGGGCAATAGAAAGTCCGGTGTCAGATCTAAACACCTTTTGCCATTTCCCGATACGAATCCCACAGACTGAATTTCC
Organism: Callaeas wilsoni; assembly: GCA_013398955.1. Lineage (NCBI taxonomy): Eukaryota > Metazoa > Chordata > Aves > Passeriformes > Callaeidae > Callaeas > Callaeas wilsoni. The sequence goes on along the minus strand of VWPU01003268.1, from coordinate 33,374 downwards.
AGTTAGAAGCAGGGGCAGTTAGTAGGGCCCAGCCCCGAACCTGCACTCCTAAAGTGATTCCCTTCCCCCTTCACCCTTCCTCTTCACGGGTCGTATCGTCCCTCCCTCGTCTCTAGTTTCTGATTCCTGGCCATTAGATGGCAATCGTGACTGTCATCTGCTTCCCGCGTGCATGTCCCCTGGAGGCCAAACTGCTTGTGTGCCCTCGCTCCGAAGAGAGCCTTTTCCTGTCCCTCTCTGCCTTTCTCATCCAAAGCAGCAGCAGTTTTGCTTGTTAAGCCTGGCAGTGGTTTACAGAGAAGAAAGGAATTGCTCGTGTTCAGAGGGACACCGCTGTCTTGGCACAAGAAACGTGCCCTCCGGCTGGAAGCAGCAACATTCCATTAACACTGCCGAGAGCTCTCCTCTGTACAGTTTCCTTTCCAGTTTCCCACAGTTGCTCCAAGTGGCAGGGCTCTGGCTGGCATTTTAGAGACACTGGGATCAGCTTTGTGGCTGTGAACTTAAAAAGTTGCAGGTAAACCTATTCATCCCTAAGATTCGGGTTAAAGCTGATATATGATGCAAAGTCTTTCAGTTGAGATCTTTGTCACCACTCTCTCTTTTGGCAGGGATTTGAAGCTTGTCAGATGAATCACCCTGAGGCCAGTTGCTGACTTTCTCCATATTATAGTCCCTAAAGAGACTGGTTTGTCTTCAGCCACAGCCTTTTCTGCACCTTCCCTGGCTGCAGAGCTGCCATGAGGCCGCAGAGGTTCCTTCTGCAGGAGGTGTCCACCAGCATCCCCACTGAGGAGTGCCCACACACCTGGCCAGCTGTACGAGCCCATGCTCCCAAAAATCCCGCTCAGGATCAGTAACTGCAGGGCAGAACTGCAGGCTTTGAGCAGCTTCTGGATGCATGCCGGAGGCACTTGTGGTTACCTGCCTCTGGCAATACATGCCTTTGCTCCTTCTCAGGAATGAAGGCCAGAGCTGCAGAGTGCGACCTGCCCACAAAAAGGGCAAGAGACGCAGGTCAGGGGAGGCGGGAGGTGGGAAAGGACCCTGCCCCTGGGGGCTGTGCTGGGGTTTGGTGAAAGGGGGTGGTTGAGCCTGGGAGGTGAGGAAGAGGAACATCACCCTGTGGCTCGGAAGCGATGCTGCCTGGTGCAACGAGCAAAGCTGAAACTGTAAAAGCCATTTCTAATGTTGGCATTTTCAAAATCTTGAAGGCTTAACCTCCACCTTCTAATTTGGTTTCCTTATACTGTTTCTAGCTGTGTACTTCTAGGTCCATGCTGTGAGGAAATTAGTCAGTTGTTGTGCCCTTTTTAGGGGGAATTTCCCCTGATTGACTTTATGATTTGTTCTGGTGGGTGTTTGTCACATTAAAACATAAGTAAAAGTAATGCTATCAGTTGCTAATATATTTGAGGGAAATTATTTTTATAAGGTTTTGATTTGTGTTACACACTTTTGCCACTGATAAAGGGTTTACGCTGAGATCTTAAACCCTGGAAGTTTATGCAGTTGTGGAGTATTTCCGGTCTTTGATGCCCTTAAACATAACACCTTTTTGTTCTTCTGAGTTGCTGAGGGAGTGATGGGGAATTCACAAAGCAGATAGGTAATTAAAATAATCTTTCAAAGAGGCTGAAACTCTGCTTCTGGGGCAAGTAAAACACAAGGAAGGGAAGTCGGAAGTAGTTATATTTGCTGAATTGGTATTCTGGGGGTTCTTTTACATGTGAAAATTACTTTATAAGTTGTCTGGACCAAAAATTACGTCCTCGTAAATGTCACTGTTTTTAAAAGTATGGTAAGATGGTAAATGCAACATAGGAAGAGGACCTGTACCTCAAAATAGAAATACGTTATCACTGTGGATCAGAAATCATGAACACACGGTTTTGTACATGAAAACACCTTATGTAGGTTTCAGAGCTTAACTTTTCCCAAGCTGCTATTCATAAAAAGGCTGTTAAAAAGCAAATGCAAAAGTCTGTTTGGCATTTTAGCAGGAGGGTTTTTAAGAAAACTGCAAGTTATGGCACAGTACCAGTAGAATATGCAGCACAGTTCTGGTTTTTGAGCCTAACATGACAGTGCAGGTGTGTCCAGAAAATCGCTTTATCTGCCTAGATCTTTCTATTACCTGTTTCATTACTTGGATGCTATCAGCAATGCTTACAGAAATAGATTTTACATTTTTTAATGTCACAAGATGACATTAGGTAACATGCATTATTGAACTGCCCTATAACCATAATTAAAATTAAGAAATGAAAAAAATCAATCATGAGAAGAACTTTGTGCCAATCACAGGAGCATGGATTTTGTGAAATATCTTGCTCCAGAAAGTCTATCAGGACAACATCTCCACTGGAAAGGGGACAAAATACTTTGAGAGAAACATATTACTGATGCTTAGCCTACCATAACTAATGACATCACAGAGCAAATCCTGCTCAAGGATCCCCAATCCAGCGATCCATTTTGATCAATAGTTAAACAAAGATACACAATTGTGTTGCTTTTAGCTCATTTTACTCTAAACATCAACACTGAAAAAAACGGAACATGAGATTTCTTTGCAGATTGCAAATGCACCCATAACTGCTGGGGATTTTTCTCCTTCTCCCAGCTACCAGCAGTGACACCTCCCAGCAAACATCAGTCAGAAAGTTTCTGATTTCTCAAGCTTTCATTGAGCGTCACCAGAATTAAATATAGAAAGAGTATGTAAATAGTAATACTTGGCCTATTTTTGCCACCTCTTTACTAGCAAGGAAATGAAAATAAAATATGAAACTACTCATGGAAACTCCCTGAATCTCGAAGAGTTAATTTCTTTGTTGAAATGAGCTTTTTGTTAAAATTTAAATGGATGGTGAAAATAGTTTTGATAAGTCCATTTACCGGCAATATTTAGAAAAAAGTCTTGCTGTTGTACATGTGATACATCTGAAATTTTCAAAACTAGATTATTTCACATTCTGGTATCAAACCAAAATTTTATTTAAAAAACATTCGTCAATTTTTTTACTAGAAGGTTTGTAAAAACTGGATTTAAATTAAGTTAAATGAGAAATTAGTTGGTTTTTTTAATACCAGATTCAGGATTTTTAAAATGGATTCTCCATTTTTGGGGGGAAAAGTTATTTAATAGCTCAGATTTTTTTTTTTTTTTTCAAGGTAGAAGGCTGATTCTGCACTGCTTAAACTATAAGGAATAAAATAGGAGGGAAAGCACTTTATTAATTCTCTTAAAAAATTTTTAAAGTGTTTGATAAATTCTTCAGTTCCAATTGCCTGGTTTTCTTTGCACATATGTGAAAAGTATTGAAAAAGTGGATTTAGTGCCTTATTTCATCACTCCAAAATCACTGAAAATTCCTTTCCCATCTTAATTTAATTTTCTCTGTGTGGGCTGGTTTACATTTTTTGAGGAAGCCTTCGGAATGTAGGAAACTGAAAATCTCTTTCCTTATGCCTAGATTGGGGATGAACCACAGATGACGGAGATGAAAGGACAACACCTTAGATGATTCAAGGATCTGAAGGAGGCAGCGAGGTGGCAGCAGGAATATTCACTCCCTGGTTTTAAGGGTAGCTGCCCAGATTCTCAGGCTCTCCTTATACTCAGTGGAGATGGTCATGCTCCCAAACATTAGGGTCTGGAGCTTTTAGGAAACTTGTAGAGGACTGTAGAGGAGCCAACATAGCCAACATAAGCCTTTACAGTGCCACAAGAGAACATTTCTACTTGTGAAAAAGAGATTTATGAGATAATTATTCTAATTAGCACAAAACTAAAGCCCCCCTGGAAGTGTAATAGTTTAGCAGCAGCCTATCTTATATGCATTGTTGAATTTAAATAGTCTGCAAAAGCACATACTCATAAATATGTCCCAGCTATTCTACTTGTGCCATTGCAATTGCAGGCAGATTTTCCACTAGGTTCAAGGAAGACAAGCACAAAAAAGTTGATCTCATATGGAAAAGATTTTTTTTCTTAAATTAATCTTTGAAGTCCATAAGGCTCTCATCAAGAAAGAAAAAAAAATTTATGACTACTAACATCTTTGGGGAAGATGGAAAGACAGAATGTCTCCCTCAAGAGAAAATTTGTATTCCTCTAACACAATTATTATTCTACAGAGCAAATCCATGTCTGTTGAGGAAGCCCCTAAGTGCCTCCTTGTGTGCTTCCTCTGTGTTTCTTTTCTATTATTAAATAGCTCTATTTCAATCACTTTAAATAAATTATATTTAGTTGGTGATATGAGCCATGAAAACTGTGGACTTCCACCACTGCTTTTGTGCCTCTGGGGAATTAAATAAAGGAAAGTATAAATCCAGTTTCCATAAGACAGGAGTATGTACTGAAAGATGAGCAGGTGGTTGAGTGCTTTAAAGGACAATGAATGATTTGAACTGTAAAAAATTATTTCAAAACGAACAATGAAAGAGGAAGAATAAATTAATTGAATGCTAGCAAAGACAAAAAGCACGTAGCAATTCCCCTGGCAAGTGGGATCATAACTATTTAAGCTGTTTAAATCCATAACATTTTTTCCCAAAAAATCATCACTATAACATTTATGAATGGAAACTCCAAGTTATATAACACTGTCACACTTCTCATAAAATCAGGCCAAAGCTTTATAGATTCTGACTCTTACAAACTTCTGTAGTCTTTGCAGAATGATTTTCCAGTGAAATTACAGCCACCTTTACTATTCAGGTGATTTCTCCAAACTGATAAAACAGTTTCTAAGGCAAAGGTTGATTTTTCTGTCCCATCACTCAGTGAAGTCTGTGTAAAACCTGCTGTACCAGCTTCGATTTTCTGTGAACCCTGCTGTTTCTAGAGTGCCAGAAAAGACCTTTAGCCTTTCCCACTTCCCAGGCCCTTTCTTCTGGACATGGCTGGACCCACTTTCCTCCAGGTCAAATTGAAGCTTGGTGCTTTCCCTGTTGGTCACTCTTGTCTCTTGGGTGTCCCACACAATCTGTGTGTTGTAGGGAGTGTTTTGTGTGGCCATGGATGCAGAGCTGGGGAACTTGTCAGGCATGGCTATTGTAGCAGTCAAAATAATAAAAAAAGAGAAGAAGCAACACAGTGCTGAAGCCCCATTTGGGCACATAGGTCTGTGTTCACTGTGCTCTGACCTGCTTAATGTTCTGGTATTGCAGAGATGGGATCAGTTGCCAGTCTTGGGTTGTTTGCATTAACGTTTTTATACATCCCTATAGAGAAATCAAGAATTGCACAGTCACAAGGATTGCCTCTGTAGCCCAGTTGCATCAAGTAATTTTGCTTATTAGACAGGAAGGTTGTTCGCTTTATGTGATGAAAGTGGTTGTAAAAACAGAAATTAGTCATGTTTCACAAAAAAAGTCCATCAGAAAGCTGGGATAACTTCTTATAATGAAGTAAAAATATCTGAAAGACAGAAATGCTGTTGTCAAGATGATTACACATATATTTTAGTAATATAAATGACTATGTATACTATCATTATATGACTTTTTTTTATTACACCTAAAATTTTGCTTTTTATCTTAGATGCCCTATTTGAGGGTTTTAGTCTATGCTTTCCAATCACAAAGCACAGTAGTTTATTGTTTATAAATAGTTTGGATAAATGCTGTGGACAATCAAGAAATTTCTGGTGGAGAGTATTATGAAGTTCTTTGTGGCATATGTCAAAATACACTAAGCTACAAAGATCTCTTAATTGATCTACATAACTTTTATTTCCATCTTTCCAGAAGTAGCTGGAGTTTCCATCAAACTCTAGCTTTTGTAGAGAGCTGTTGACTGTAATAGTCTCTGCGAGTGTAAAATACCAGGGAATTTGACGAGTAGCTGAGACTGAAAGGAACCAATGAGGTCATGCAGTAAATCTCCTTTGCTCAAAACAGTATCAGCTAGGGCAGGTTGCTCAGAATTGTATCCAGTTAGGTTTTGAGTATCTCCAAGGATCCAGACTCTGCAACCTCTCTGGGCAAACCATTTCACCCTTGGATTTTTCTTTTGAAGACAAGGGTTGCAGCCCTGCTTTTTGCAGGATACTCTACTCAGGATCCTGATCTTCACCATCTCATGGTCATGGCAACCAAGGTTGCCCCTGACCTTCACATCCTTGACCAGTTCTTCCTTTTTTGTAATTGCAGGGACATTACTGTATAGCACTTGAGACACACATCCACTCCTGTTTTCCAAGAAGAGTGTGAGATCTTCCACCATCATTTTCTCCTTTTGGCACCTCTTTAGTCATACAGTTGCATGTACCAACTTATTCATACAGTATGCATACAGTTGAGATAGACTTCTGTAAATCTTAAATCCTATTTTGTTTTTTTCAAGGTCTTCAATAAAGAGAGATATAGAAAACTCAACTTATGTATCCCTGCTACAATAAAGTGATTTTTTTCACTAAGGTCCAATGCCCCTAAAGTAGGTGATTCATGAAAAGCACAATGAAACTAAGTCCACTATATGACTGTAAATAGTTCAGATTAGGTTGGAAGATAAAACTGATACCATTCAGAACCTGGTTAAAGCTATTAAAAGACAAATTCAAACACAATATCCTCTAAACACCTTCAAATCTCTGTCAGTGAAAAAAACCCCACTGTTTGAACTTTGAAGGGCTTATCAAATATGTTGCAATGAATTTTTAGCAAATATATATCATTGCTGGACTTATCTTCTGGCAAGGGCATATTATTTACTCCAGGCCTGTATCAGATTTTGACTGATTTCCTACTAATAGCACTGTTGTCACTACCCTGTAATAAAGGTGATATCCTGCTGCCAGACAAAGAAATTGTGCTTAACTTACTGAAAGACTTAGATTAACTTGTGTGATAAATAAGGCTCCAAAATTGCAGTTAGGAAGATTTTTCAGATTTCTGAAGCGCTTAAGCTGTTCATCATAAAGTCCTTGAACATCAAACCTCTTCACTACAGTGACTGGAGGGAAGCAGGTTGCAGGAGGAGTTATACGTGTTTATACTCCTGAGTGTGCATTTTTCTTCTAGGATTAAAAGATGAGTCAAGAAGCTATAAATAAGACAGAATAAAAGCTCACCCCAGGCCATTATCTTTTGATGAGTAGCTGAATTCAAGAATAGCAGGTTTTAGACGTAAATCCAGCTGGTAGGTGTAGTTGGAGGGAGGCTTCCATGTCGGCTGCATCCTGGGTATCACTGAGCAAAGGGCAGGGTCTGGGCAGCAGCATCCTCACCCTGACCTCCACACCAGACCCTGCACTGCCCAGGGGCAGCTTGTCCTGTGGTTGTAAGGTGTGGAAGGAGTAATGCTCCATGAGGAAAGGACTGGGATTTTAGAGAGTTTGGTTTGTTTTTGGGGACATTGAGGTTTTGGGTTTCTTTTATTCAGGGATTATTGTAAAGCTGATTCTCCTTCAAATAGTTCTGCCACTGTGTAAGTGCTGAAAGAAATGTTGCTGATGGAAAATGTGCAATTATTTCTCAAATATAGAGTAGTTGAAGGAAATGGAAACCCAGCTGGTACTTTACATAAATGGTTTTCATCAGCCAGCAATTCCCTAGGATTTGCAAAACTAGCAAAAGATTCATCTTCAGTTTCCACCATTTTCTTGCATAAATCATGAGGCATCTCAATTGCCTTTGGTTAGTGGTTTCTGTGTAGATTCATTTTCATCAGCTTGTTTAGGCCCTGAAAAGAATATTCTAAAAGTTTTTTTTTGCAGTTGTCTGAGAGGTTCCTTTCAATTACTTCTCCATGTATACTCCTTTCAGGTGACATATACTACAGCCAAGAATGACAGAGGAATTGTTCATTACAATGGTAAGTGGCAGCATTTGGACGCTTGGATTCAGCCAGAATTTGGACTGTTTTTTTCTATGACACTAATATACCTTGGTTTTGCTATTAAAAAAGAAAAAACATTTTAAAAGAGAGGCTACCAATCGAATTCGAATTCATGGAGGGACTGTGCACCGCAAGGATTGTGAAGTTCATCTGGACTTTCATTGCTTTTGCAGGGAAATTAGATGCCTCTCTAAATAAATGTCAACAGCATAGACAACAGAGACTACTTAACAGAAAAAGGATGTATTGTTTATGGTAGATGAAAATGCTAGAAATCTCTCTGAAAGGCTGATCAGACTTTTGTTACTTTAATATATTTGCATATGGGAGTGTGTTTGTTCTCCAAAGACAGGTGAAGACAGGAAGAAGGCTCACACTGAATGTGGGAGATCAAGCTACCAGCACTCAGGCTTCTTTATTTCTCTTGTCAGCTTTGTTCCTTTCCTTTTTTTTTTGGAAGGAAGGTTAAGTATCATAGAAAGAAAGACGTACCAGTCTCAGAAGTACAATAATATTTTGAAGCACAATAATGTTTATAAGGAAAACTTAAAAGGAAAGAAAAAACAAAAAAAATTAAGGACATTATTATGTAAAATAATACAAGCATATGATTAGAAAGAAGCTATCATAATGTTGTAGACAGTATTCAGATAGGGAAACATACAAAGAAGATGAGAAAAAGGGAAGAATATGAGATGAAAGAGGTGAAAGGTCTGTTATCAAAAGGTAGATATTAAAATTCTGATTAAGTGGTAATATGATAGCTTTTTAATTGGTCTGACCACAGAAAACATTGTTCTCTACAATTAAAATGCAACAAAACTTGGGGTTTTTTTATATACCAAGCACAATCAAACATATAAATATAGTTAATAATATATTAATATATTAATGTATTAGTACTTTTAAGAAGTATTGGAAAGTTCTTATTTTTCATCACTACAGGATTACCTGGGAGACTTCATAAGGAAATCCCAGCTTGTACTGGGATATACACTAAAAAGTATACATTTTCATAAACTGTTTTTTTCTAGAACAATGATTTTCCAGTCAGAACTTCTGAGATTGTTTCCAATGGCACATCCACAAAGCTATCCTGAATAGTAATCTGTGTTAAGGAAGAGCACATTCAGCCTCTGATTTCTCAAATTCTTAGCAGCATTGTTGTGTTTTAAAAAATGAAAATACTCATTCTCTTTATCTCTCTTACTTAAAAAATTACCTGTGCATAGTAATGGCAAAACGGAAAGCTGTCATCTACTGATCAACTGACCCAGAGGGGCCAGCGTGTAAACAGAAGTGATCTGTGTTTTTCTAGTATCTTCTCTGGAGTAACTGGAAGTCACAATGACTTTAAGAGAGTAATTTCTATACTTATCTGTTGTAGGAGTATAAATTCTAATGACAAAAGATGACCAAGTGAGACACAGCCACACAGTGAGTTGTTATGCCAGAAAAGATCACAAAGCTGGTGACCTGTTCAGGAGGAAAAGTACAAAGGAGAAGAGATTATCTGAGCATGGTGCCCACACAGCTCTATGCTTTCTGCTTAGTAGCTTAAATATTTATGCACATAAATACATGGCACAAGAAACTCCAGGCCCAAGCTTTTATCACATATGGAAACCTTTATGTCTATTGTTCTCATAGGTCTTAAAAGTTCACAATGGACACCTCTAGAAACGTCACTGATTGTTTAAAATATTATTCTCCAGGGCAATGCTGACAATGAGATAATAAATAAGAGAAGCATGACTTTGAAATTCCTACAATAAATATTATAAATAAAAGTATATAAATTTTACGTAAAAATCCTGTATCTTTGTTAATAATTACTGCTGCATAATTTATTCTCTCCAGCCTCAGAGAGGTTTACCAGCTCCTTTTCTTTTCCTTCCTCTAGACAAGCCATTTAGAGAAAGAAAGTGCTCGGATGCTTAGATGGCTGAAACTTGTTCCAGTTTCAATTTTGGTGGCATTTGGGAAATGATATTGCTTATGATTACATTTGATGTTATGAAGTTATTTTCATAGTGCTCACACTGAAAATGGCTGTATCATTAATGAGTCCATCAGCGAGGATGCATCTCACTCTGATGTTTGCAAAAGCCTTATAAAAGATACAGAGGTACAACTGTCCAGCCTCCAGATATTTAAATACCTCACAGCCAAAAACTCTATGATAACTCCAGGACCACCCTGACAGTAGGGGGTGTGCAAGGTTTTTCTGCTGTGAATATTTGTTTCCTTCCCTCCCTGATAATCAGAGCAATAATTTGTTCTTCTGTGAGGCAAGCTGCACTCAGATTTCAGCATAAATTTGAATAAAACCTCTGAGTGTCTCTTCCACTCTGCTAGACACAACTGTTAACTTAAGGACAACTCCACAAGTCATAGGATTTGCAACAGGTTCTGAGTAGAGAGACCAAGAACTAAATATGAAAAAAAAATCACTCTGAAGTGATTAACTGCAACTCATTAACCATAATCCAACATTCTACTCAGAAAAAAAAGACGTTTTTTGCCACTGACATGAGGAGAAGGATCAATCCTGTTGTATTCAGCTCACTGGACATAAATACTCCAACATCTGCTCAGATTGGTGGTTAGACTCATAAATGGCAGGAGGTGGACAGGATTGCAGCATGCCTGTCTCACAAAGTACATCTCCTACTGCTTGGCATAAGGATGCCTCTTCCCAGTGTGCTGCCTGATTTGAACTCCACCTGACTTTGCCTTTCTCTATCCCATGCCCAGTAAGAGAAACTTGACTGAGATCGTGGATTATCTCCCATAGGTAGATATTTATGTGTGTATATATATATATATGTATATATATTTACATAAATAAGGTTGTAGCCTTAGACATCATTGTCTTTTGGGGCTTAAGTGCCCAGGTGCCTTGCAGGATTTCCCTCAAGTGGGCTGAAAGTAATTAACTATTTTCGTGCTTGGGTATCAGTAAGCTAACAATTTTGATAGACAGACAAAAACTGATCTGGCTGAATACCAAAGCCTGCAGGGAGAGAAAATCTGGGAAAATGGTCCCAATAATTGCTTGCAGCCACTGTGAGAAAGTCATAATCACCTGAAATGTTCAATAGCAGTATCTCACTTGCTTGACTATTAACTGGGCACTTTTCTGGAAGAGCCCAACAGATCTCCTCTTGGCAAGATGAGGCTCCCTGTGTCTTTCATCTCGTTATCTCAAAGCACTTTACAGATGCAAAATGATTTGCAAAGCAATTCTCATTATCTACATTGCACAAATGATTACGGCAAAGGGTAGAAAGACCTCAAAACTACTCTTGGGTCACTTGGAATGAGCCAAAATATGTCCTACACATAAGCAGTAATACTCTTAAAAGCAGAAATTTCTTTGAGGTTCAAGGGTATGTCTTTCTCTGCATATCTTGTAAGCAGCATCTGTCTGTGTTGTCCCAAACATGCAGGCAAGCATTGCTTTTCTTTTGCCTGGACAGGCTGTACCCAGCTGCTGGCCAGCACCTGGGCCCCACGACCTTCCCTCTGGGCACAGCAGGACCCACTTCTTCCCATCCCCTCCGGGCCAGATTGCAGATGGGTGAAGCTTGGTGCTTTCTGGTCAGTCAGTGCTGCCTCTTGGGTGTCCTACACGATACCTGTGTCATCAGGAGTGTTTTCTGTGGCCATGGACACACAGCCAGGCCCTTTGCTGGGCAGGAGCAGTAGGTATAGAGGGCATCCCAGAAAAGGGTTTGTGATTTCTGTCAAAATAATGCTAATAACAGTAAGCAGGAAATGCCATGAATCTGTGCAGACCAGCTCAGATAGTGTGCCTGGCACCAGGAGGTGCTGGTTGTTTTTCGGTCCTAGAAAGACAGGCAAAAGCACTATCAGGAAAGTTAACCATGTCATTAATATCCCACAAAAGGGATAGCAAGTTATCATATCTTACGTCCCCTCTGATGCTGGAACCCCAAATGATGCAATGTAAGACAGACCTCTGGCCATGCCATGGCACACTGCTCAGACTTCCCATCTGTGGTGAGGTCCACCAGCAGTCATCTTCAGAATTTTTATAGGATTTTCTTACAAGCAAAGCAACTCTATCTGTCATATTTACTGTGGAAAAAAAAAAGAATGTTTGTAGGAAAACATGCTGCTTCACTTCAAGGTAAAGTCAGGAACATTCTTTTGGCATCATGGCTGGTGACAAACAGGTGCTGCCTATGGGCTCTTGTCATGGGCTGGACACTGGCCAAACGCCAGTGCACTCACAAAAACCATTCACTAGGTATAAAGAAAAATTTATCAACAGAATAAAAAAAAAATATAATGAGAAGGAATATAAACATTTAGAACACTTATCCCCCCCTCCCCGTCCTTCTTTTCTTTCTACCAACAACGCAGGGAGACAAAACATGGGGTTTTTATTTAGTTTTCACCTTTAAAAAGTAATTCTTCCTTCAGTTCATTTAGGGAGAGGAGTGTCTTTTGCTATGCCATGGGATCCTTCCCACGGGAAACAGTTCTTCATGAACTTTTCCAACGTGGTTTTAAATTTCACGAGAGCAGTTCTTGCCCAAAAACCTGCTGACACATGAGAACCTCCCACAAGCAAAGCAGTCTTCTCACAACTGCTTTTTCTCATGGGCCAAAAAGTTCACAGAGTATAGTCTTTTAAGGATGAGATGTTTTAATACAAAAGCAAGGGTCTTCTTCTATTTCTGAAAGCAAGAGTTTTCTCTCTCTCTCTCTCTCTCTGTTCAAGCTTTTCCCCAGATTACAGTTTCTCAGCATCCACACGTTGCACCGAGAGTACCTTTTTTTCATGGGCTGTGGGTGAATTCTGCATCCCCCATGCACTTCATGAGTTACAGGGAAACAGTTTGTTGTATTACAGTCTTCATTATGGCTTGCAGAAGAATCTCATCTCCAACGCTTGGAGTACCTCCTCCTCTCCCTCCCTCCTTTGCACCGACCTTGATGTCGCCATATTGTTTTCCTCACGTGTCTCTGCCTTTTCCTTTTCTCTGACTTGGGAGAGAACTGTTATTCATAAGTCCATTTGTTCTCAAGTTCTATCACTTTAAAAATTTTTATAGAGTTCTGCAGCGCTGAAAGGTTGGTACCGTCTGGGCTCTGCCTCAGGGAATCGCTCGCCATGCCTCTTGCTGCTGGTCTTGTGGTCCCTGCTGGCACCACGCAAGCCACGCCGGCTGCCACGGCGTCAGCTCCATTTAGTGCCTCTGTTCATTCGGGGCGCCAAAGAGGAGAAGCTGCTGCTGCTGCCATTTCTTTTGCCCTTCTGTCCGCAGCATGGCTGGCTAAAAGCAGCCAAGCAAATGAAGTTCATTGCAAGCCATGCTGAGGTGGCAGTGACCACATGGTGTCACCCCCGCCGCTCGGGCCTGGCCAGTGGCCGCTCCCAGCCTAGGCCACCGCGGCTGCTCATGATGCCAGGATGGCCCCTGGTGGCACGGCTGCTGCGGTGGCCGCGTTGGAAAGGGCCCCACCTCGCCGGGAAGGGCCTCGGCCCAGTGGGCCCCTCACCACTCCTCGAAGGCGAGGAAGAAAGAGAGCTAACCGCTAGTTTTTTTCCTTCCTTAAATGTTATCACAGAGGTGTTACCAGCTGCTCTAATTGGCTCAGCAGTGTGCCTATTCTCAGAGCCAGCCAGCGATTGGTTTTTTCCAGGCACAGAGGAAGCTTTTAGCACCTCCTCACAGAAAATCACTTCTGTGGCTGCCTTCTTCCCTCCTCACCAAAAATCAAAACCACCATACAAAACCACCATACAAAACCACCGCAGCTCTTTGACAAGTTGGGTGCATTTATTGTGTGGTAAGGGACAGGCACGGTCCTCAAAGCCAAGTCATGTGTAGTACGGCAGGGCTCAGCACAGGCCTGCACTGCTCAGGTAAACCGCATGGATCACTATCTCCTCCAAGTGCAATAGGCTGCTGTGTAGGACCCCCGGGGCTGTTGTTCAGGTGGTTGTTGTTGCCTGTGGTGTAAAGGGGCTAGCAGGCTGTGTACATCTGATGAAGTCATAATTTTGTTCATTTGCCTTTTCACTACATGTGTTTTCAAGCCCTGCAGGTTAACTGGCTCTCTTAGCATGCCAAAACTCAGCTCAAGGTACAAAGGTCATCCTATTTCAACAGTACATCCTGCATCAATCTCTGAAATCCGCTCAAGCCTTATCAGTGAAGTGAGCAGGGAATCTCCAGGAGAAGCATCAGCAGCCATGACAAGGCCAAAATTCTGCTCATTCGGCTTCACACGAGTAAATGAAGGGTGTTAAGGCAAATGCTTTCACTTTGTTGCTGCTCACACCTAGCAAGTAAGTATGCTTCAGTGGGGATTGCTACCTGTTTAATGTGGGATACACCAAGATGTGTTAGGCTGTGGATATTCTCTAAAAATGCATGTCTTTCCCATATCTGTTGACCCATAAAACTTTAAAGTAGTTTCCTTAGAACACTGATGCCTCAGGAGGATTATTGCTTAGATGCTTGTCTCTGCAAGTAGAAAATGCATTCCAACACAAGCTAAAAACCTTCAGGGATGGGAGATTTTCAGTAAATGGCAGCTGAGATGTGAGTCCTGCCTATTGTGGCTCAACTTGAACAGTTCTAGATTTTAAATTTTTTTTGTACTGTAAAACTAAAAGTAAAATCCCATATACTGTTTGATAGACAGATTTAAATATTTGAAATCACATAGATTGAATTTGTTGCGTTCACAGCCTGACTATTGTAATTCATAGAGAAATTCAATCAGGTAATTTCCCCAAAGCTTATTAACTGATCTGAGTTAATCAATGTGAGGCTTTTGAAACTCAGATCCAGTGTTTTTCTACATCAGGTACTCTGGGGTCTGAGAGCAGATAAAATAAATAGTCCATGCTTTTGTCTGAGCAAGTACATGAAAGGGTCAAATAGTCATGTTTTCACCAAGTCAGTCTAGCAGACCAGTCTTATCTTGTCCTCAAGGTGACACCTTACAAATTAATTTCTGCGAGATTATTAACATTTTGAAAAATAAGGAGGTTAAGGTTGTTTTGTAAAGTTTATGCCAGGAGAAAAAAAGGCTGACTGTTTTAGGGAAACAGTTCTTGAGTGATGTTCAGATAGGTCTTCAAACACAACATGGAAGATTTAGTCATTTTGAAATACTTGGGAAGAAAAAGACCGTGCGAGGTTTAGATACCATCAGCCTAATTTTTTTCTCAAAATTTAAAGATAACTTTATCGAGAAAGGTCAAACTCTGCAAGAAAAGCCGTTTCTTTCCTGAAATAATTAAATATAAGTTGCACAACAGTTCACTGGGGCAAGCTATGAATCCAGATGGCAGAAACAACAGTTGAGGAAGGACTGGTAATAATTCAAGTGTTTAATTTGTTAAAGGTTTTGCAAATCCAGCAAGCGTTTGGATGGAAGTGTTACCCGTACAGGGCTTACATACAAAATGAGCATTATACCGCCTCAGATAATGCCTGCTTGAATGAAGAGATTCCACATTAAAAGGTATATTTAAATCCCATCTATGAATGCTCTTTATATAGTTACGCAAAGGTAAATTTTGGTTCCTGAGGAGAGCAGATGGAGAGATGGTCTGCTAAAGCTGCTGAAGAAGAAAGAATGCTTCAACCAGTGAGATCTGCAAAAACCCCGTCTCCTAAATCAATTTTTTTTCTATGAGGATTACTTTAGTAGCTGTTCTTGCTCATATGATTCTGTAAGAGCAATAAATAGAATGTAAATGTTCTGTAAATAGAATTGTCAGAGCAAACTCCTGGTAGTGGGAACAGCACTGTTAACATTTAGTCCTAGTGCTGCAATGAAAGATGGAAAACCCTGATAGTTTGTGGAGCTTGTTACTGAGATGAAATTTGCCTAATTCTGTTAAGCTGAATAAAAATAGGAATGACCTGACACATTATGATTAAGGTTGTTCTTTAGGATTTCTGAACTTCTGAAAGATGTCAGAAACTGCTTTGGTATGAATATAGGTAAATATCAAAGTGACTGCATTATCATTTACGTCCACTTATCGTTAAAACCTTGAAACAAGTGAAAGACTATGAAGAAACTGATGATTTCTGCTTCTAAAGTACATGGCAGTTTTCTGGGGTAATAAAAGATTTCTGATCCATGAGGATCATGAAGAGCAAGCAGAACAGATAGTCTTGGATGCAGACATTTTATTTCAAGGGAAAAACAGATTTTCTCAAGAGAGAACAGCTGGATGAATGGCCCATTAATAAAACCAGTAATATGATAATTTTGTCCTATAGCACTAATAATCACTCTCTAGATCATTTTTAATTATACAAACATGCATTTATGAAAAGGTCACAAGAAAAACTGTTAGCTACTTTATAAATATCATGATTCTAGTTGTTTATGGGCTTAATAAGTTTTTCTCTCCCAAGGTTAAAGAAATGGCATTAAAGGAACAAGTATTATCCTGGGCTGGTTTTGTGGGCAGTATTTAACCTTGCTTATACTGACTGATCAGACATTGTCTGATGCAAGAAAAATTTGGTGGTGAGGGCTCACTGACCACATTATGTGCTTTTCAGGGTGGTTTATTTTAGAGAGATATCTGGTCCTTAGATTGAATGAATGGGCATTAGCTGTGCTTCTGCATATTGTCTTCCAGCTTTGTTTCAGCTAGAGGAAACCAGAGGATGTGTTTCAAGACCATTCCACATGATGAACCAAAGCAGAGGAGGGGCAGAGTTGCTTTCAATTTTAGTCGCTCTATATCTAAAGAAATACGCTATTGCAGATACAGCCTGTGACAAGAAATGGGCATATTAGGGGCTTTTTGCCCTAAAAATGTTCAGCTGCATGTAGCGTGTCTAGAGGAATGATGTCTGTCTGCTGGACATAAAGTGCTGAAGGAGAGCGGTAATTAAGGTATTGTCTCTAGTGGAATATTTTAAGCTTTACCTTATTCCTTTATTTTCAAGGACATGGTATTTTATTTTGCTGAACTGGACATCAGTCACTAATAGCTTGTTAGGAGTTGCTCCAAATGTTTAAGAAAGTGCAAAACCTTCTGGAACAGTAGGTACCAAGGGACTTCCACATCATGTTACCTGCTTCGATGGAAACAGAGGGAAATTATTCTGTGATGGTTGTTCGCACCATGATTACAAACACCTGAAATACCAGCATACATTCTGAGTCCTCGGGTTTGTCCAGATTGAAATCAGAAATTTAAAAAGTCCGAGTGATAGACTTCATCTAATTACACCCCATATTCAGCATAATAAACATAAAAAATCCAAATAATTTTGTTAAAGAGATAGAGAATGGAACTTTGTTAAGATAGTTTTGTAACATAAATTGCAGGTCTTTCTATTACCAGAAAGAATAACTGAGTAGTATTTCAAACAATATTAATATTTCTAATCTTTCGGTAGATCAGAGGAAGCTGAGATGATTTAATGGATCACTCTCTGGGCTCAAATACTTGGAAGTATTTTCAGGGTACGTGAATTTACTTTTCAGAGGCAGCAGCATAATGAGTAGGCATTTAAACTGCAGATGTAATGTAAGCACCAAATTCAGCAAAGAGATCCAAAATAATCTCTCAAATGTACCTCTGGCATCTCAGATTCTGAATGAAAGAAATCTCGTGCAGGGACACACATTGCCTCAGCTGACAAACCATCTCTGTGATGAACTCCTCTCCGAGGCTATCAGGGAGCAAGAATCTCTGCAGTGTCATGTTTTTGTCTCTTTGCTTCTATGCACTTGGTGCATTTTGACTGCATGTTAGGAGAGTAGTGTGGTGTAGACTTTTTTTTTTTCCTGGCTACAGCATCCTTCCCACCCTATAGCTGCAGAGCTGTCTTAAGGAGGAAGTGTTGTTCTGTGCAAGTCCCTCCTGGGGTGGTTTGTCGCACTCAGTGTGTGGATGGCAAAGAGTGAGTTGTGCTGTTCTTTGTGGGATAGTACACTTTTATTTTTCCCAGAAGAAGAATGACAGTTGCCTAAAAGAAATTATTAACGTACATGAAGTTATTCAAATTTTCATGTAGAAGGGCAGACTTAACTATTTGAGCAGTTGGGTTTTTTTCACCAAAAAAGGGATCCTGGCTGATTCAAACTTGCTGCTTGGCAAAGATAGAAAAAGGTCCACTTCCCCTTATTTCAGTCCAGGATCAGCATTTGAAGTCAGTAACAGAGCTGATGAGATAGTTGAGTTATGGGGACAGGAACGTAGTTCCCTCCTCTGCATATGAATATGACAGTACTCAGCTCTCAGAAGTAAAGGGTACAGGATATTCTGAATTGTTCCTGAACAGCTGCTTCTTCTCCCCTTTGTACTAAGTAATCTAATATGACATATTTACTGGAATGGTAGCAGCAGTTTGGGAGCTGTTTACTTTCCCATTTTGTGCTGACATTTTCAAGATGGAAAATTAAAATATTTAATTTCAAATCGTCACAACAGAATGTTTTTACTCAAATTTTTATCTTCAACGTCTTCTAGCTTACTGAATAAGATTCATAAACCTGATGTGCAGATAGAAATTCTGAATATTCAACCAAATACTCAGCTGCTATAGTAACCAGGCTCTCTTCCATACATTTTCAGTTCAGAAAACATTAGGGAAGTCACACTGAAGCAAAATCTCAAAGAAGTTCCACTGTTATTTGCATTCTGAGGGAGGAGTCTTAGTACTTATCTGCCTTCCATGGGCACAGGATAGTATTTTCAGACTATTAAAAAATATTGTATGTTGCTGATGTAATCAGACAGGTTTGAACATGAGCTACAGTCAGATGAAAATGGGTTTAAGGATTGTGTTATGTGAGGGTCACGTTTATGGCAACAGGAGTCTCTCAGCAGCAGTGCTTTAGCCAAGTAGAAAATAAAAAGGAATGTAGGAGATTTTTATCTTGAGCTTACTTCTGTATTTTTTTCTATGGGGTTAGTATTGCAAATTCTGCTACAAAATAAGATGTCATTAAATAATATTTCTGAGCTTTTCTTCTCTTCCATATTTTGATAAGTACTCATCGTTTGTTTGGGCTGGGAAAAGTATATGCCAGGCTAAAGCAGGAAATGCCTCTGATTTCATGTGACCCATATATCTGCAGTTTATAGGTGATCCTGGCTTTCATGGACATGAGCTATGGTATAAAACTAGAAATGATAGTCCAACCAGTGCAGTCATCATATGCTCTTAAATATGTCAGGTTTTAAATCAAGAAAAAACCTGACAGCAGATTTAAAATCCAGAAATTGTGGAGCTTAGTTCAATTAGAGGCAGATTTCAAACAGTTTTTAGAGCCTTAAATTTATCTGGGCTTATGGAAGCATTTGACAGATGCCAGTGCAATTCACTTCAGAACATCTTGAAGGTCTATTGCATGCCAAGAAAAATCATGAACCTCATCAAAGTTTTATGCCAAGGTTCTGCTTGAACAGTTAAGTAAATGGGAACTTGCATAAATGGGCTAATGAAACTCTCCTGTCAACCATACACTCATGCAAAATCCCACTGTCAGATATTGACTTTATTACAATAAAAAAAAATTAAAATTATATGAAACAAGTATGGAAAACCAGAAAACACTGTACCAGAATACTAAAAGGATACTGTCAGCTCTAGCCTTCTAAATTACTAGACAAAAGCTTTGAGGACTGTCCCTCCCTACAAAAAAAGATACTGCCAATAAAATATCCTCCAAAAATGGACCTACTGAGCAACTGCTCCCACTGTATCACAATAGGAGACAATGACATGCAGACAATGGCAACTGACCTCTAACTCACAGGAGGATGCCAAGCAAGAGCAGACACTTGAAGCAACGAATGTCATCAGGTACCAAAGCAGTACCTGGCCTTCAGCATCTTAAACAAATTTTCATCACCAGTAGTCTTCCCTACAGCCAGGAAGAGGTGTGCTTCATAATATATCATGTACTTTCCTCTTCCAGGTCTGAGGACCTGCTGGAGAACACCAACCTTCCCTATTTGTTTGCAGTTCCGGAGTTCCTTACAGTGGGAACTCAGTGGTGTGCAGACGTTGTGTGCACCCAAATCTTTTCTCCTCCTATGCATTCAGGATATGGCCATGGAGTTTCCATAAGAGAAGACCATATTACAGACCAAAATGTGACTCTCAGAACATGCCTCCATGTCCTCTGTTCAAATGCAGGTGTTGGGAACACACTGAAGGCAGAAACAAGTGTTTAAATGACCTTGAAAGCAAATGCTTCAGCAAAGATCTAGGAATTGGATAATATATGTTGTATAAAGAACACCAAGACTAAAAGGAAATAGCAATAGCTGATCTCCCAAGTGATTCAGAAAAAAATAAGGAAGTGTACTGTAACTGTATCACAGATAAAGACATAGCAGCTGCTAGAAAAGGAATGGATGGGACAAATAGACAATGCATTGGCACATTGCATGCAATTCTTAATCCAAACAGCTAGCCAGAGATTAAAGTTCTGTAGATTACTCCAGATAACTGGAGAACCTGAGGTTTGAGTCCAGCATTTTTCTTACTCTGATTGCTCTGCAAGCTTTTGTTCATAAGAATGGGCAAGTTATTGGTTTCTTGTCCACAACAAATGTTGTCTCAGCCACAGGAAATGTTTTTATTTTCTCAGTACAAGAGTTCTCTTAACCAGGAACTGCAAAGACTCTTGCTGACTTTCTTCCCATCGCACAGTGCTGCCCTTGCTGCTTTTGTAGGCTTCTCCTACAAGCTTTCTCACACCACCCAGCTCTCCCTCCCCCCATCATCACCCACTCACACATGCAGAGACACCTGCCTGTGTAGGACCATGCTCAGCAAAATTTCTATCTCCAAGTGCTTTGAAATTCCTGAGTTGCCTTTGCCTTTCATGCAGAAATTGTGATGGATGGTTAAAGAATACTATTTGCCTTCCGACTTTCAGAGAAGAATTTAATGACTTCTCATAATCACTTTATGTAAACTGGTGGTGCCCAACAGCTTCAGAAAGTTGTAACACAGACTGCAGTAGCAGATACATCTGACCTTGTCTGAGACATAAGGATATGTGATAGTGCAGAATTTCACTACTCTTCAGCTATCTTAACATGCAGATACGTATCAGGTGGGATCTAAAAAAATGCTGGCTTCTACATTACTTTATAAAGCTACCCCTGAGGACCTGATTCAAAGCCATTGTAGTTACAGAGAAATTACTATTGACTTTATTAGGATTCAGTTGAGATTAATGTTGCACACTTCTTTGCTGCCCTTTGCTGTCTCTGTTCCTGTGACTTGAATTGTTCCCTCAAGGCATTGCAAAAAAAAGGATGGAAATGTTAGCAGCAATGCATAGGAAATGGAATATTTGTCCTTCTGGTTTTGGCAGTGTCTGTTTAATACAAAAAGAAAAATATTGTTTTAAAACTTTGATAGAATTGTTCTGTTCCTATCTTTTAAATGCTGTTTCATCTTTTAAAAAATATCTAAACCAATAGTGAGATATTCCAACTTGTTGGAAAAGGAATAAACTTGTATGCCACTTACTTGCAGCCTCACTAACTGGAGTAGGGTGATTGAAAAACTATCCCATGTTCGTGCAGCAGACATCATGTCCATGGAAATCGTGTGCAAGTATTTGATTTCTGCATCACTGTAGAATATATAAAACCTGCCATCAGTAAATATTTTCCAATATATCAAATTGCCTGATGACAAGGAGTTAATGTCAAAATCTCCTTCTCTAGCTGTTCTAGGCACCAAACAAATTAAAACATAACTGTATCAAGCCACCTGCAGAATAAATAAGGGGACAAATTTTTTGTTGGGTTGGGTTTTGGGTTGGTTTTGGGGTTTTTTTTGTTGGTTGGATGGGGTTTTTTAAGGGTATGCCACGGGAAAATGTGTGAATTGGGCAGCAAAAAAAAAAAGATTAAAAGGAAGATGCAATCAAAAACTAAGAAACAGGAGCCAGTTATTTTACAATTTTGTAGTGTTGAGAGAGAGGAGGAGGATGATAAATCGAAAGCAATTGTAGTGGTGCATGATTGGTCTGCAAAAGTGAAGAGATAATTTTGGATTTAAAAAGCTTAAACCTGTGATGGTTAAAGAGGAACATTGTGTACAGAACTGCTCTCTATCAGACCTAATACCTGCCCCAAGCTCATTGCTATGAACTCTTACCCACAGTGTCACTAATGTGATTGAAGACCTATTTCCAGCATCATCTCTAGTAGCAGAGGGGAACTGGCTGCAGAAACTCTGATCACAACATGCTAGTGATGCATGTGACTTGGTTTTCTACTTTCAGCCGCAAAGGTAATCTTTCAAGTTTCCTTTTCCTCATATACTTAAGAAAAAATACAGTTTCGTTTGTGCAAACATCTAATTTTCTTTCAGAGATAGATCTACAAGGTTATTAAATTACTGGAAAACAGACATATCAGCTTTTCTAAAGTTTGGACTTTGATCAAGATCATTTAGCTTTCTAAGAGTAAATAGAAGTTTGTACATTCTTTGGTTTGCGCTTTGACATATAATATTATAACAACGATAGCTTCCTCTATCTACAATGATTTTAGGGATTTTAACTGTTGAGAATGGTTTCAATACCATGACTGGATTTGCCTCTGGTAATTGAAAGATAAATCCTGCTCTTCCAGAGCAGATGAACTCTGTACAACCTCTCCAGAGGCTATGACCTGCCTGAGGAAATCAGATGTAGAAGGGATTCACTCACAGCTCTGGAAGTTTTTGAAAGCATAGAGTAGGTATTTTGTGGAGTCAGAATTAAAGTCTGCTTTGTTAAGGATCTATTTGAACATGAGATTTTCCAGAGCAAAGTTCAAGTAGAAAAGTGCAAGTGAGGTGCTTTGACTCAGATCAAGGTGCTGAAGGGGTATGGGTAGCGAGGCTCACACCCAGGCTGGGTTACTGGGGGACAGTAACAACATGGTCAGGGTTAGTGAGAGTAGAACAGCCCCAAGTTCTGCAGGAAAATATTTTCCATAGGGTTCACTAAAGTCCCAGTCCTAACCCCCACCAATTCCTTCAAGACTGAGAAGGTGTTATAATGGAAAAGATGCTGACTGACATGAGCCCCAGTCAAGTAAGGAAGGCCTCTAGGTACTGTCTCCATTAATCATTGCCATTAAGATGTAATTCCTTCAACATTTTTAAACTTGATAAAATTGCATTCTCCTGGTGATTATTTTCACTTAATGTGCCAATTTCAGTCTAGTATCAAAACCTAAAGTTTCTCAAAACTGCTAAAATCCTCTCAAAAAGTCATGCTTTTAGGATGCACTCTTTCTCTAGTCCTCCCATGGCCTGACTTGAACTCAAAGCTTGTTGATTCTTCTTTTCAAATACTAAAATAAGGTATTAATCCTGTAGAACAGACCAAGCAGTGTGCTCATAGTCTGTAGTAAAGTGACCAAAGTGAAATTAGATTGCACTCTGGTCATTTACTTCAGGGCAAACACCTTCACATGAATAAAACATGTAGGAAGTGTTGGCATTAGCTGTTATAAGCCTTCAAAACCTCTCCAGTAGGTTAAACACTGACCTGAAGGACAAGCTTAAGTGATGAAAATGTTATAAAATCCTCTACACTGATAATTCAAAATTTATTTACACTAACAGCTGGATCAGATGCAGCAACAAACCTGAAACATAATGCAATTTTCTAGTGTAGATGTTCCTACACAACACTGTGATACATAACCATGCAAATGAAAAATTACTCAAACAACTTACATAATTAAGAAAATAAAAGATTAAATATGAATTTATGCTGAAAGAGATTACTTGTAGAAAAGACAAAGCAATGCTGGCAGCTAATGCAGTGGTTTTACTGGAGTGAAATGAAGAAATATGTCTGAATATGTAAAACAGGTGTGTGTCTTCAGCAGCATTGTAGAATGACATGAAGTGTTTCCTGGATGTGCTTTTATTTAATGTATATGCACACAAAATATCTCATACTGGATAGCTAGCATGAGCTATTTTGTCATCTAAAATGAGAACAAAACATAATGAATCAAGAGAATATTGATATTTGAGATTAATATTGAGTCAGCTGGTTTGCACTGCAGAAAAAATTCCCCATAAAATATGAAGTGAAAGTGAAATAAGGGAGGAGAACAATAAAATGTGTTATTAAAAATAAGAAGTAAAATTGTGATGTCCATGTGATGGGTTGGCAGGTGTGTGGTGATGAATAGGCAGAGGAATGTGAGGATTCAGGAAGAACTAACTGTCTCAACAATACTCTTCCTCAAGAACTGAAGACATCAAACTCAGATTCCAATCTTCCAATCATAGAATAGAGTGGCTTGAGTTGGAAGAGGCCTTATAGATCAAATAGCCCCAACCCCTCTGCCATGGGCAAGGACACCTTCACTAGACCAAGTTCCCCAGGGCCTCATCCAATCTGCCCTTGAACACTTCCAGGGATGAGGCATCCACAACTTCTCTGGGCAACCTGTCCCAGTGTCTCACCACCTTCACAGAAAGGATTTCTTCCTATTATCTCATCTAAACCTACTCTCTTTCAGTTTGAAGCCATTGCCCTTTGTCCTGTCACTACACACCCTTGTAAAACGTCCCTCTCCAACTTTCTCGTAGGCTCCCTTCAGTTCCTGAAAGGCCACAATTAGGTCACCCCAAAGCCTTCTCTTCTCCAGGCTGAACAATCCAAATTCTTTCAACATTTTTTCCTCATAGGAGAGGTGCTCCATCCCTCTCATCATCTTGGTGGCCTCCTCTGGACTTGCTGTAACAGGTTCATGTCCCTCTTGTGCTGAGGACCCCAGAACTGGATGCAGTGCTCTGGGTGGGGTCTCACCAGAGCGGAGCAGAGAGGCAGAGTCCCCTCCCTCATCCTGCTGACCACTCTGCTTTGGATGTAGTGCAGGACATGCTTGGCTTTGTGGGCTACAAGTGCATGTGGTCGGGTCATGTCCAGGCTCTCACCCACCAGCACCCTCAAGTCCTTCTCAACAGGGCTGCTGTCCATCTGTTCATAATCCAGCTTGTATTGATGTGGGGAGTTGCCCTGACCCAGATGCATCACCTTGCACTTGGTCTTACTAAACCTCAAGATATTCCCATGGGCCCATTCCTTAAGCCTGTCCAGGTCCTTCTGGATGAATCCCATCCTTCAGGAGCACCAACTGCACCACTCAGGCTGCTGTCATCTGCAGATTTGCAAAGGGTGTACTCAATCTCTACGTCTCATGCTCCAATTTGTAATGTTTCATTCAACCAATATGCATTTTCCATTCAGTTATACTGCAAGAAATTTTCCAATTCTGTCCCTGAAAAACAGTTGCATTGTATAGCTACAGCACAACAGCTACTGTGCTCTGCTATAGGCATGACAACATATTGCCATGGAGCAAGAAGACGGAGAGGGAGAGGAGACAGAAGTTATAAATTATTTTAGTTATCAGGAATTTATGAACAGGAGTTAATATAGTTTTAAACTTTTTTTTCCCCCTGCACGATATTCCATATATAACAAATTACAACAAATCAGAGTTAAGGATACTTAGAGGAAGACTTGGAAATGAGAGGGAAAGAACCTAATAAATTCACATGGCAATGAGGTATTAAGTGCTCTTTGCATGCTATCCTGATTAGTTCATCTTTTATTTAAGTGGTCTTTGAGTCTGGAGAATTTCCCTTGTCTTTCAATCACTGTCGCTGGCCCTCCTTCTCAAGCTTACACTCAATGAAATGTCAACTCTACCTCCAGACAAAGAGGACTAGGTAGGAGGATTTCCATCGAGGTTTGGGCTCTGTTATGCCAAGTTTGCCTTTAAAGTCCTGTCTGAGCCCTCTGCCCTGAAGAAGAATCAGAAAAATCCGTGTAGGTAGGTATAAGAACATGGTTGAGCCTGGACACCAAAGTTGTGAGCTTTATTTTTCCCAAGGAAACAATATTATAGAGGATTTGTGAGTCTGCAGTAGGTTGTCTCATGAAAGGACAGTCTGCACTGGAGAGCTGGACAAGGAGGAGGCATTGACACTATCCTTTTCTAACACCATTCCGTCAGCCCTCAGTGCAGGATGATACCGAAGGAAGGGCATCTCCCCTGGAACTCCCTGGGGACAGCCTGGCTCCTCCTGGTTAAGAGGGAGCTGCTTGTGGCAGGATTTGGGTTTTGGCACTCCGAGTGTCTCTCTCTTAATTTTGGCTTGCAGGCCACTGCCCACAGAGTGGGCAGTTGGAGCATCTGCTCTTCTCCTTTGTTGTTCCTCCAGTCCTGTTATCATCCATGCTAGTTTGAAGTGCCTTTCCATGAGACATTAGAAAAGGAGAGCTTTTATTTTTCTTTTTAAAAAGAAAAACTGGCCTATCCAAGAGAAAGAAATATTTTTTTCAGTATGCATTAGTAATCACTCATTGTGTGTAAAATTACTAATACAAGAAAATTTTCAAGAACAGTTCCAGATTGGGATCGACAATTAATTTTTTTTTTTGTTCCTAACAATAGAATACTGCTTTGAGAAAATATGTTTCTTTTGTGCTCTTAGGTTCCTCTTTCTTTGGAGATAGTTGTATATTTAGCTTGCTTTGGAAGTGCCATTTCTTGAGGGTTTTTTCCCTTTCAATATGTAAACCAGAGTCTTTCTGTGAGTTTTATTAATTAGTTTTGTATCTTGTTGGCAGAAATTTAAAACTGGGGTTGTTTGTAGAATCCTGCTGTGGTCTATGACATAAAAATTATTTGGTTTGGTTTGGTTTGGTTTTGTTTGGTTTGGTTTTTTAAGTGGAAGGTTTTTTGGATGCGTCTGTATGTACATACGCATAATACTCACACGCATACAATACGTATATATGTAACAACTGTGGGATTATAGTCTCTGATCAAAGGAGAGAGCATCAGAAGGTCTTAGCTGCTGTAAAGCTGAGCTCCACCACAGCTCCTCTTTGGAGAAGTGGTTGCTCCTCTTTCCCTGTCATCTGCAGAGCTGCCCCCCTGATGGCAGGATTTCTGGGACCAGGGATAGAGCCAGAGAGGGTGCACAACACACCTCAGAGCCCATGCATATGCACACATACAGCCGCATCAGTCTCAAGACAATTCAAACCCCAATATGTTTGTAGTCCAGAAAATTAGCATTTCTGCCAGGCAGTTTCTGGGAGTGGATCTCACATCAAAGCAGGGTTTCATTCACACTCATCCATGGGAAGCCAAAGAGCGTCTGGGAGGAAGCAGTACTAAGAGGGAATCTGTTGTCATTGATTTACTCTTCAAATGCATGAGGCAACTGTGTCTGAGGGGTATCTTATACACATTGATCCCGGCCCTTAAAAATGTGTTTAGAAAACATTGCCCATGCTTGTAACATGATTCCTTTTCTTACTTGGAACAAGTGAGAAAATAGGATATGTAGGGTGGAAGATAACTATTGCACAACTAAAGCAATCTCATAACTTACTCTTTATGTGAATCACTTGTTCTAGGACGTGTTTGTCCAGTCTTTACAAAACTTTGAGTTATCCTTCTAAGTTCAGCGTGTCCCTCTCCCAGAGATCGCTGGGCTGACTCAACCTGCAAACCTACAATCCATGCCAGCATCCTCACTCTTCCCTCTCTCTTTTCAGATCCAGTTGAGGTGCACATCAAAACCAAAACCAAGATGGTCACCCACATGAGGGGCTTCTTCTTTTCTCATGCCAGATGTTAGAATGGGTCTTGTGTGGAATTGCAAAAGATATTCAGGGTAAAACAACAGAAAAGGTGGTTTTATTGATCTTACAAGGGTGGAAGCTAAAGCTACTAGCTTCTGCTCCCTTTTTCATTACCTCTTTGACACACTAGTGTATAAGATCTCTGGCATTAAGTACAGGCTATAAATCACTTCTCCTTCTGCTTCTTGCAGCAGTCCGAATTTCTGGTTGATTTTCAAAGACAAATAGTCAAGCTCTGGGATTTTGATGAGCCAATGTCACTGCTGCCTGAGGTGGGTTTTAGGACACTAAAACACACTCTGTCACAGTGATGCTGTGGAACTTCTGAGAGGAACATGGAAGGTGAGAAACTACAGGGAAGTATGGAAAGACTTTGACATTTCTTTTTCCAAAGGAGCAAGGGTCAATAAAATTCTTACTTTGGAAGTTCTTTCTTTTGCATCATGAATAGAAGTTCAGGATAGATAAGCAAGAACATGGTTCAGTGATTAAGTTTTTCCTAAGTTAATACTAGATCTAAAAGTAAGTCTTAGACCAAGGTATTTAGGTTAAGAAACTTTATTATGAACAGAATGTAGGATTCAGCTGCCATGTTTAAGAGCATAATCTTGTATGAATATAATCCTTCCATATAGACTTGTGGACCTCAAATATTCTGGGTAAATTATAGCAAAGAATCACTTGGAAACCAGCCAGCAAGAATATAAGATAAAACTTCTCTTGTTCTATGCTTCAGGAAATTTCCCTTTGTTCTTCTACACTGAAAGCAATTTGACACTGTGGGAGATCAGTTAGAAATCAGATTTCAATTATTTCTTCAGTTATCAAAGCAAAAGCATAAAAAAATATGTCAGGAAGACAAGGCATATTCACAAAGGACTCATTGACAGTTTTGCTCTTTAGTTGAAAACTACTCTGTCTGTAGGAAAATACAAGACTGGGCATGTGTGTTTTTAAGCAACACATACTTTCAGACCTTCTCACTCTTATAGAATCTTAACAAAATAGTGATAAGACGTATGATACCAGAGTTGCAGATATTACCATGGGGAGTATGACAGAGATAAAGCACATAGCTAAGACAGTCCAACTAGAACTTAGCTTGTAAAATGAAAGAAAATATTCAGAAAAATATTTAGAAACTAGAGGTGGAAACCTTCAATTTTACAGCTTGCCAGCTTTTCCATAATTACATAAATCTATTATCACTCTTTCAATAATGTCATTGCTAGAAAAAGACTGAAACTTTATTTCCTCAAATGTTTCTGAATTCTCATTGGCAAATTCTCATCAGTTTTGATTTTGTGGGTGTTTTTCTTTTTAAAAAATTCAAGTTACCTAGAGATGCTTTTGCTGAAAATGTTGCCCTTAGCAGTATGCAGAAACAATAAAGGAAAGAAAACAAAGAGAGATAAGGCCATGGATTTTGATCAGTGGCTATTCTGGTACACTTCTTTAGTTCAGGACTGAATCTATTGAACAAAGATACAGTCCCACCAAAAAAAAAAACAACCTAACCACCTTAGTTTTTAGAATTTAGTAGGGCTTCCTACTGTCTCATACTTTACACATCCAAATTAAAAAATTCTCACCAGGCACACATTTGATTCTCAATTTTGGCTATTTTTCTAATTAAATAATCCCATGTAAAATAACCTCTAAGTGCTCATTAAATAAGGAATGCATGCAGGTTGCTTTTTGAAGTTGGATATACAGATTCCCTTTTTAATTTCAGCAGCAGCAGATGGATATAGTAGAAATTATTTGACTTCTCTGTACTTTATTTTTATCACTTATACTTCTAGAGATAGATGGATTAATGTGTATGTCTTTTGTATTTGGACACACAATTTGTCTTCCCAAATTAGGAGGCCAACTTCCATATACATTCAATGAAGTTGAGCTCATCCAGAGGCAACTGAGAGTAATTATAACCAAAATGATCTGAATATCTTCTTCGTAGTAAATAGAGAAATTTGGCCTGTGGCTGATTTTTTTCAAATGAACAACCTATCATAGGGCTAATTTCTACAGGCAGATACTTTCAGAACAAGATTGAGGAAATAAAAAGGCAGGGTTATTCAGAAGACAAAAAATAGGTTCACTATTCTAGAGGGCCTATTGACCCCCAGTGTGATCTACTACACAGTATATTTTTAAAGATGCTGTTATAAAGTTCCTTTATGGAATATCATGTTTGCTACATAGCACTCCAACTTTATTGCAGAACAAGAGACTAAACAAGCTATGTTGAAATCAGACCAGCTTTGATTTCAGAAGGCTCTTCAGATATAAATTTTTCTCACAGGGGAGGCACCTCCAAGCTCCTCATATGTCAGTTCTTAAAAACACAGAGATCAAAGAGATCAGAGAGGATTTTACAGTCATATAAATCTGTGCTATAAGTATAGATGCTTCTTACCAACTTTCAGTGATTACTAATTTTGTGCTACACTAATGATAGTAATGTAAATAGCACATTTTTTTCTGCCAGTTCCACAAGAACTGTAGAAATTCAATTAATTCACCAATATTCTTCTTCCTTTATCCTCTTTCTGCTTCTTCCATTCCATGTGTGGTCTTTCCAGGCCACACAGGCTAAATACCAAGTCTAGCCATGGTCTGTTACAATTTCTGTGAGGAAGTAGCAATTGATGCAGAACATCTTTGGTCATCACAGTGGGTGTTTACAACACATCAGATATTTTGATGTCCACATGACATGGTTATTCAAGATCAACTTGCTGCCCATGTAAGCCTGGAGCAGCAGCCACCCTGCCTTACTGAAAGTGTTCTCAGTGCAAACACCTGCAGAGCTAATGGAGAAAAATCCTACTTTTGGGTGGCAATTAAAACAATTGCATCTTGCATCCCTCTGCATTAGGATGAGATGTTCATAAAATGTCTCTATGATCTCACTTCTGAAGGGAGAATGACACATAGACCTGTTAATGCAGCTGCAGAAGTCCGCTTTGAAATTGGCCTAAAATCCATAGTTCCTCCTCCTAACTGACTTCACACCAAATCGCAAGCTATACCATCACAACACCCTGATGAACAGAAACCTCAGGACTCTTCAGTGTTTTGTAATTTGGACACAGCTACACCAGCCAGGCAAGCAAGCTCCAAGCTCTGCCAGAGAGAAGTGCACAAGAAGCTGTGAGGGAGCATAGCCTCAACAGCTGACCTGAACTGTCCAAAGGCATATCTTGTACCATAGAATGTCATGCTCACTATATAAACTGGTGGAGTTACACAGAAAGGGATCTGATTGTGGTTTGGAGATGGGTTATGCATCAGTAAGCTGGTGGTGAGCTATTCATTGTGCATCACTTGTCATTCATGGGTTTTCTTTCTCTCTCTCTGTCTCTCCTCCTTTTTGTCTTATTTTTTTGTTGTTGAACCAATATTATATTTTACTTCATTTCAACTACTAAACTGTTCTTATCTCAACCAGCAAGTTTTCTGCTTCTTTTCTGATTCTCCTCCCCATCCCACCAGGGTGGGGAGAAGTGAGTGAGTGAATGTGTGGTGCTTAGCTGCCAGTTGGGATTAAACCACAACCTTGCTTTCACTGGCCATACACTTTCTTTTTTCCATATTAGCTCCAGAGAAAGATCCCTGGTTAGCCAAGCCAGCCTTCTGCCTCACCAGTTTGACTTCCAATATTTTGGAATTACATACTCCTGTGCTTTGAGAAGGTGGTGTTTAAAATTTGACCACACTGGTAGATCCCAGCATCTTTAAAACCATTTTCCCAAGGGTCCTTACAAAAGACTTCCCTGAACAGCCTGCAGTCTACTCTTCTCACATTCAGAATTTTGCTGGCTGTTTTCCTCCTGTCACCAGATATTTTAAATTCAACTGCTTCATGGTCCAATATGCCCACCAATCACCAATTCATTCATGAGGCCTTCTTGTTAGTAAGCAACAAATCAAGGAGGATACCTTTCCTAGTCAGCTCTCTTATTACCTGTATCAATTTATACTCATTGCTACTCGTCTCATACCCATCCTGTGCATGCTTCTCAATGGAAGCAGATAAAATACCTCTCCTCTCAACCTCAGAAAGGCTAAGTGACCTGGTGTCCCTGTCCTTGTCAGTGAGGCTGAGAAAGAGGATTGCTCCAAATAGACATTTTGTGGGGAGGCAGAGGGAGATGGTGTGGCAGTAACTGTGGGATACAGGTTCCTACTTCAAGTACTACCTTATGGAGAGAGTCACATTACAGCTCATGTCATCATATTTAGAGATACAGATTGTTTAGGCTTACAAAAAAAAACACCAGAAATACACATTATTAAAATATAACTGTAAAACTCCCAGTTTTTAACCAGGTCCTCATCTTTTTCCTACTTCTGTATTCAATCAATAAAAATGTTGTGAAAAATTGAGAGGGAAAAACTCTTATCTGCAATATTATTATATGAAGTTTCTTTACTTGTGTTTCTTTTTTTTTTCCTGTCTTTTTGCCGAAAGAAAGGACCACCCAGAACACTTAGGTGAGGAAATGCAGGTAGCATCTGAAATAAACAAGTTTAAAGCAGTTAACAGTGACAGTTCCCCATCAGCCAGAGATGTCACCAAGACTAGTTGCCAGAAGAGAAAAAGGGCTTTGAGCAAGAGGGGAGAAGCTGCCCAGACTTCTGCAGACAGCAGCACCCAGCAAGGTGAAAATGTGCTGCTTCTCCCAAAACAGACATCATCACAACAAGCAGAGAACCTGCCTACGTCATGCTCAGAGGTTTAGGCTGCCATTAGAAAAAGTTTCGCTTGAAATACTCTCATGTGTTCAGTGAATCTGTACTGTGAAACAGAGTGGGGAACAGACACAGGTGTTTATGTTTCTTTCTTTTTTCAGGATGTCCTTAAAGTCAGACCCATTCCTATCTCAAGTGTTTAGTAGTGCCCCATCAGCTGCTGTGGGAGAGGGACCTGCCTGAGGAACAAGGAGATGCAGGAGGGCTTAAGGCTGCTCTGAAGCACCACAGCACAGCTGTGAAGGATGGGACTGCACAGTGGGAAGGATGCTTTCCTTGTGTGACCTGAACTTACATGTTTTGCACTTCCAAATTCTGTCTATATTTTCTTCTAGGGAAAGGTGGTATGTCCTCAGGCCCCAGCCCTGACTGGAGCAGCTAACACTCAGCTAACACAGAGAGTGGTCCCTCAGGGCTTGGGTCGAAATGGTCCTCAAAATATTAGAGAGGAGCCCTAAAGTCTTCAGGGAGGAGCCAGCTCAGCCAACAGCCCAGGAGGCAGATGAAAGGCAAAGTGAAAAATTTATTTGGAAATTAGCAGTAAATGGTTCTGAACTTCTGCTGTGCTCTAGTATAGCTACATGTTCCTCCTTTCTTACCACCTTTTCCACTTGCTCTTTTTTTTTTAACCTTCTTTTCTTTGTCTATTCTCACTTTCTCCTTGGTTTACTTGATTTTCTCCACCTGCCTTTTACCTATTCATCTGCCTCTCTGCTGTTCTCCTCCCCCTCCTTGCTTTCACAAAGCAGCCTGCAAGCCCCACTGAACCTGATCTCACATACCTTCCCATTTTAGCATCTTCCCTTGCTGTGCAGCAATCAATGCAAAGCAAGGTGCACATCAGATAAACATATATTCTGGCAACAGTTTCTATTCAAACTTGTCAGAGCACAAGTGAATTACTAGATTTCAAAGTAATTGTGCCTTCCATTTTGGGGTATAACATCAAAGAGGCTTATCTTCCATGCTTTGACAGTTTCTGCAAATTAAGTTAAGAATCTTTTGGTCAGGATCTTTTGATCTTATGCATCATAACAATATTTACAGGGAGAGTAGAGCTAAACAGTTTCTTGGAGAAGCT
>VWPU01003267.1:0-11627 GCA_013398955.1 Callaeas wilsoni | reverse complement strand
GCCCTGGAGCTTCACATTCCCCGCTTGGCCTGTCCTCGTTGGTGAGAATAAGGTGGCAAAGAACCTCTCCTCATTGTCTCCTCTACCACTGGGAGAAGGAAGCTGACATCAGTGTATTCCATGAACCTCCTGGATTGCCTGTGCCCTGCCGGGTTCTGCCCCCAGCAGATGTCAGGGTAGGTGAATTCCCACATGAAAACTAGGGCTTGTAAAAATGAGGCCGTTCCTGTTTGCCTGTGATGACTCTCAGGCAAATGAGATGAGGCAGACTGGCTCATCTTCCTGGTCAGGTGGCCTGTAGCAGACCCCCACTGTGATGTCACCTGTCCCTGCCCTCCAGTTAATCCTGACTCCTAAACTCTTAGTCAATTCCTCATTCATGCCCAGGTGGAGCTCCATGCACTCCTGCTGGTCATCGGCATGGAGAATACTGCTGCCTCTCTTCTCCTCTGCCTGTATCCTTCCATTCCAACCCTCCAGTCACAAGTCATCCCAACAGCTCTCCCTGTTGCTAGTAAGATCACAGCCCTGCAGGCACATGCACGGATCTAACTGAAACACTCACTTCAAATGCCTTTGCTTTTTTCACTCCTCGAGGAGTAGGGGGATCGGCCCAGGACGCAGGAGATCCTTCAGGGATTCTCCGAGTGCAGCAAACGGGAGAGTTCTCGGCTCACAGAGAGGTCGCTGCAGCCTAGGAGAGCCCCAAGGGTCTCACTCAGGGCCTCTGTTTATAGGGCCACAAGAGATGGGCTTCAGTCACAACAGTGTTTCATCCTGGCCCCACTTCGGGTCGGAAACTTTCTTTGAAAGTGAGAGAACAAGAATACTATGCCATTCAGGAAAAAAAAAAGTTTATAAGGCTGTTGATAAAAAAAAAGCAGGAGCTCATTGGACAGCACCAGTTCCTGGAGCAGTGTTTCTGATAAGCTCGAGAGGAGCTGAACACAAGGGCTGTTCATGAAAGCCAAGGGCTACTGAGCATTTCTCAGCTCACGGTGCAGCCTGGAGGGGGATGATGCACCACCATACATTGGCATCCAGCTGCTGAGAGTGGGACAGACTGAGGTTCCCCTCCCCGGGCTCTAACTGCATTCAGTGAGCTACACCTAGATGTTCATCCTTGGCATTACTTCTTTCTGTCATGGGGGGAAGTATTCTTGTCCTATAAACATTTCAAATAAACATCTGTTACTGTATGAATGAGTTTCCCTAACCGTTACATGTAGAATTTTTATTTTAAATCTTACCAAATAAGAGGTGGTCAGAATCTTCAAGATTTGGGGCTCCCTTTTTTCAAAATAATGACAATTTAAGCTATTTGAGTTTAAAAGAAAAATTAGCTCAGATGAGGCATTGAGTTTGAGAAGAATGACTCTTCAAAATTCAAATGTCAACTCGATGACAGCGAACTTGTAACAGTGTTCACAGAAAAGTTTATCTTTCTCTGTTGCCTAATGAAAGCTGCAATTCAGCAGCTTACTGCTTGTCCCAAAAAGGTGGATCTGAAAAGACTGACAGTAGCCAAGTTTAATTCTTATCTGTAATTTTTATCATTCTCAAAACACAAAGAACAATTCGTAAACATGTATTTCTAAAACATGCTGGGAAAGCATGTCATCACATGCTTAATTCAGAAAATATACATGGCCAAAGGATGAAAAAGAGTACATACAACACCGCTAAAATGTATTTATGCATATGGTAGTTTAAAAATGTTGTGATGAAATATAAGGTGCCAGCACTACAATATTAAAACTGCTAGTCATTTCAAATAGAACAACCAAGGATTAGCTTTGCATTACAAACAACTAAATCTGTCCTTAGTAACAAAAAATGCACAAGCTTCTGTAACACAATCTATCTAGTGAGATTCAGCTTCAGCTTTTACATGACACGGTTGATCCTCGAGGTAGATTCCATCCCAAACTGAAGGCGTACATATTGTTTATGGGGTATATCAAATTCAGCAGCTAACACAGCATCCATCAATCAACACAACTAAATTGAAAGCTCTTCGTTTATGCACTGAAAAAAAGGCAGTTTGCCATAGAGGGTTTTGTTTCTTACTGCAAAGATCACCGAAGGTAAGAAAGGAGAAACACTGATAAGAATTAATCTCATCAAACCCTTTTTAACAGATACTTCCCCCAGCATGTGCAGGGAACAGATTCCCATGCGAATCTCTAGTCAGACAGTACAGTCTGTGAGACAAAGAAAACTTCAGTGCCAGGTGCTCATATCTCCAGACAAAATACACAGGCTGAGCTGGGCAGACTCCCTGCAGTGACAGAAACCAAGGGCTCACAAGCAGAACCAAGTAACAGCAAAGGTCGCATGACAAGGGGAGAAAAAAAACAAGAAAAAAAACCCCAAAAACCTAGACTGCCTTAAGACATTGCACTGTACCTGCTCTCCCCACCACCTCTACCACTCATGCTCCCACCAAACTGGTGCTTCCACCAAAGCTGACATATTCTGCCTATCCCCTCCCCCAGTCATTCAAGTTTTCTTTCCTCACTGAGAAAAAATTGCATGGAAAAAACCCAATGGAGGGGACAGCAAAGTGCATCATGATTGTATCATAAACTCTGGAACACAGAAGAATCTTTTGGATTAATGCACACACACACACACACACACACACACACACACACACACAAAAGATGCACACACAAAAAACCAAAGAAAATGAGCCAAAAATACTCAATTTCAGAAAAAAATTGTTCTTAACTGCACACACAACTTATCTGTGAAGGCACATAGCCATACTGAGGCATCCCTTTCCTCTAGAGATCCAAGTGTCCTCCTATCTGAGAATTTCTTGTACTACAAGGCATTTGAGAGGCAAAACCCAGCTGATGTTGCAGGATACCCACCTCAAACAGAACAAATTTGCAACAGGTCTCAGGTGCAAACACAACAGTGACCTGAGGTGAGTTACACCGAGAAGCAACTTCTTGCCAGAATTCACTGGCCTGGGAGTAACACGCTGATTTAATTTTCTCATTAGAAAATACATTTCTGAATAAATTACATTTTAGCATAAATTTCTGTGTGTCAGTAGAAACACAGTGGGTGTCAGATCAGCCTGCCTTTCTCCATGATAAAGACTAGCTTCATTTTTGGCTTCTTAGATTTTGTGGTATGAAACGGTAGTTCTCTGGTCAAATTGCAAGTGTTAGAAAACAGAAGTGCTGCATAATTTGCTCAAGACTGTACAGAAAAATGCATTTTAATCCACATCTAGTCCATGGATAGTAATGTTTTCTCAGTGCTGAGTCCATTTAATGCTTTTGAGGTCAATTCCATCCTGCACCATTTCCCAGAGAGGGCTGTAAAGAAAAGGAGAAAAATGAGGGCCACCTAAAATGCACAGGACATCATCAACAAGAAGTAAACAGGATTTATCAATGACACAAGGAATTAGGAGATATTTATCTGCCTGTCTTTCCCTTCTGGAGGTCAGTGAGCTTCAGCTGATCAGCCTTCAACTGTGTCCTCAACCCAAAATACAAGAGGTGAGAGGGCCACCTCATTTCCTGCTCCCACTTTCAGCATAAAGCACTGGTGTCAAGGAAACTGAACCCCTGCATTTTCACTGTCCAGGTGAGTCACTAGCCTTTCAGTTTCACCAGAATAAAACAAATTATCAATACATTAACTCAATAATACCATCTCTGGCTTAAAACCTCCTAGGTACTGCCCTGTGTGCCTGCCCTACTCCTATTATTTCTCTGATAAAGGCAGGATCTAGGGAAAGGTTTGGTGTCAGGTTTGTTTCCTTAGAAATTTGTCACTAATGTTAAAATCAGGCCCCTACCCACTTGGAGGATGTTGTTGCTGATGTTGAAGCAAAGAATTACTTTCAACTAAATAAATCCACTTCTTCCCATGATTATCACACCTAAGAAGTGTTTGTGTTCACCAAGACAGTGTCTCACCTCATTTCCCTCAGCCTCTTCACGTGCTGTATGCACTTCTGCACTGTATAATCCACTTCTTCTTCTGTGGTGAAACGACCAATGCCAAACCTAAACCAAAAGAAAATCATTAAGGAACTGAATAACAGGCATATGGCGGGGGTGGAATAAATCTACCATTTACTTTTATCAGGAAACAAAAATATTTGGAAGCATTAGGGCAGACCACACCACACACCTTATAGATGAGTGAGCCAAGTCTTCATCTGTTCCAATTGCCCGCAAAACATAGGAAGGCTCCAGAGAGGCTGATGTGCAAGCACTGGGAGAGGGAAGGCAGGGAAATGTCAGACTTTTGCTTAATCTCCTCCAGCAAAGAACAGGTCGCTTACCTCTTTACAAGAACCTGTATCAGCTTCCCCAGCCTCCTAGAAACCACAACTGAATACAAGCACGTAAAGTGATATTTCTGCTACTGAAGAAAAAAGAATACAAGGGCAGGCATTAGTGAGAAATGAGAGTAATAAATTAGGAGCATAAGGAAAGGAGAGAGACTACAGGTAATACACAAGAATAAACACAATGCCACATAGAGGCAGCAGGAATGCAGATTAGGAGGTAGTTGAAGTAGAGGCTGTGAAAAAAAGACAGACAGAAACTATCCAGAAAAGATAACACACCAGGAACATAAAAGGAAAAAAAAAAATACTTCACAAGCTGCTGTTTGGCAGCAGAACAAATAAATGAAAAACAGTGCACAGAGGGATCCAGAGCAAGATGACTGCAGTTGTCAATAGAGAGAGCTTCCACCTTGCAGCAGTATACAGAACTGGTTACATGCTGTGACTCAGTTTTTACAGGCAGCAACACGCAGTGTCAACTGGAGAGCTGTAAACACCTCCCCAGTGCACAAAGCAGAAACTCAGAAGAGATCTTCACATTATAGAAGTGTTTGGCTTCAGGGACAGTCATGTGGAGACTTGCTCTTCCCACTCACAGTGCCAACCACTTTCTGATTAGGATATGCTGACCGCTTTGCTCTCAAAAGCGAGGGAAGAGGGAGGGGGCATCCTTACACTCCATTAATTTCATCATAACCATCAGGTATGTCTTGGTAACAGAAATATTACTCATCACTCTTGTAGTCAGGAGAGCTCCATAAAAAGCACATGCAATTTTCTTTCCTGCTTTTGCATTTAACACAGGAACTGTGAGCTGATTTAATTCAGATACGTGCCCACCCTCACTAATTGCAGTTAAAACCTGCCAAAGGACAGAAGCTGCTCAGATGTTTTTGGCGTTTAGAATGGAAGTGTCACCAGTACAAGTCAAGGCTACTCAAATAACCAGTTTGCAAGGCTAGTAGGTAGGAATTCCTGGGTTAGTTTTTGTGGTTTTGTGGGGTTCTTTTTGTTAGGATTTTTTTTGTTTAGTTTTGTTTGTGGTTTTGTTTGTTGCTTTTTTTCTTTCAGGATAAGTAAATTTGACCTTCAGCTGAAATGTGTCGCTTAAACACCACCTTAGAATGTAATCAATGCCAGGCTGACTCATTAACTGAATATACAAATACAGGGCACAGAGGAGA
The DNA here is from genome assembly GCA_013398955.1 of Callaeas wilsoni. NCBI lineage: Eukaryota > Metazoa > Chordata > Aves > Passeriformes > Callaeidae > Callaeas > Callaeas wilsoni. Next base: position 6,119 of record VWPU01003267.1, on the reverse strand, counting down.
CTACTCCTTAGCTTTTACCTTCATTAGCAGATGCTATTTTCTCTCAAAAATACACTGCTGTCCTTCCCATACATTCCACATACCTTCCTGAAGACAGAGCCACATCTTTCAGAGCCATCAGAAGACTCTCCCCTTCCACATATGCAAAAGATAAATTGATGCACCCTACATACAGATAAATGAAATAGAAAAAAGAATCCATCAACTAAAATCTCAGACAAATTGTCCCCTGCAAGGCAGGACTTGCATCATGTGCTCAAATGCATTATTCAGCCACAGCCATTAACACCGAGGAGCCAGACAGTACTAACGGGCTCCGAATTCTGCTTGCGTTACCTGGATAGCGATACTCTCGATCTCCATTCATCACCACATCAGGAACTTCACTCATTATTTTTGTAACCAGTCGTTCTGCCAGCTGTGAGATTCGCTTATGGTCATACTAGCAGAGAAACCAGAAAAGACACAAATAATAAACAGGGTACAGTCTGACGTCACTCAAACTGCTCTGTGCCACCAGCTGCAAGCAGAATTAACTAACTGGGTTTGGCCAGACAAGGGAAGGAACACAGCTGAAACTTAAACTGTCAAACTTTGCCTGCTCTAGAGACTGTTTTAAAGGAGAATAACCACTTGGCTCCTAGCTAGCTCGGACTTCACAAATGTTTCAAACCATTCAGAAAAATCCACATTCACAAGCTGCCACACTGACTTTCATAAAAGCACGGAATTCTTTGGGTTTAAAGACAAGTTAGGCAACACAGATGATGCCTTTTGCACCACAAGAAAGGGCACCTGTAATGGCAAGTGCCTCTTATTTCCCAGGAGCTCTCTAAGTGTACCACAGAAAGACATGGACTTGCAAATTACTGTGAACTCAGCTTTTACAATAAGTAACTTGCACGGTGAGAACTGCCCATGTGCAGTGTCTTGTTATAGACTGAAACATGAGGTCACTTATACGAAGAAAGCAGTAAGGTCTGGGATCAGCTCCGGCACACAGAACTGGCCACATGCACACAATGCAATTCATGCTTGTTTACATCTGAGAAAGTTAAAAGAAAACCAGGCTAGCTCCAACACCAGTTGGTTTTAAAATGCCATAACTCTGCCAGAATCCAGATCTGAGGCTTCTGCAGAATTCAGACTCTGCAGGCTCCCTAGCCTCAACTTCCATAACCACACAGCTCAGATGGTGCAATTCTGCCTGTCTCCTGGGAAGAAGCTTGATCCTTTGGGTGCAGGTATCTGGCCTATGTGTCCCACTGTCACTGTAAGTATTTTTACATTCCAGCTGTAAGGAAGGCACTGGTGCCCACAAGCCAATGCAGCAGCACAGAGAGGCTCACACATCAGACCTAGCAAGTAAACTTTACTATCCAAGCTAGGAAAAAAGAAAATCAATTCTTAGTTGCAAAGCTGCGGTAAACTTGAATTTATACTTAATAGGTACAATATGTGCAATAATGGACTGGGAAGTCTTGTTTTTTCAATATACATTACACAAACACGACAGTCATTTAAAAAATGTGCATGATGGAGAAGTGAATACAAGCACATAAAGCTATACTTCACTGAAACTGGCAATTGTAGCCTTGCTGCAGAAAACGACAACTCAGACCATTTCAAGAGAAAAGAAACTTTAGAAGGAACTTACAATTAGCCAAAAACATCCCTTAAGTTCTCAAAATGTTCACTTAATGCTAAAGCATGAGAATCAAATTTAATTCAGTTACATGGGTGCAAAAAGACCTAAGGAATCCAAGACCTAAATGGTGCTGCTATGCTATTTTCTGGAACCCAGGACAAGTACCTTGTTGCACATACCTCCATCTCTTGCTGTGCCACTTCACACGCTGCCCCCAGTCCCACTGCCAGGGGCGTGGGCACAGTCCCAGACCGCAGTCCTCTCTCCTGGCCTCCCCCACTCTGCAGGGGTTCCAGCCGGACACGTGGTCGGCGGCGAACATAGAGAGCACCGACCCCTTGGAAACAAGGAAAGCTGTTTTACCACACGTGCAGACCTCTGAAATTATGAACAGGGACTCCAAGCTTTGGTAACATGCCTTATTTCCACAGCAAACACACATGTGAACAATTAATTGGAGAAAAAAAAGTGAACAAGTTCAGTGCTGTTTTCTAGGAAATGGCGTTTCTTCCCAGTGTTCATGTTCAGGCTCACAGAGCTTCAGCCATGGGAGCTCAGCTCCTTCCACTGTGCTTCAGTCACCCAAGGACTCAGCACTTCCCTTCCTTCCCACAGTTCCTGCACACAGCTGAAGTTCACCCCTTTGCACTGAAGTTTTTATGTGCATTCACTAATATTCTCTTACTGACTTCCAAATTCTTTCCGTGGATTACTAGGGCAGTACCAGTCCCAGGAGTCCTCTCCCTTTCTTCTCATTAGGAAGACTCATTAGTGGCAACAATTTTCAGCGGGTGGATTAGATGAGCCGGTTTTGCTAGCCAGTGAATTTAATGCTCTACTCTCCTCACCTAGAAACCAAATTTTCATGTCTTCAAGTGCCCTGGTACACTTCAGGAGTCAATGTCACCACAGAAGAACAGTTCCAATTTCCAGGCATAACAAAGGGTGAAAATTTATGTCTGTCATCTGTCCAAAGTTACTGGTTGAAAACTTAGTCCCTGTCCAGAGATAATGTCTTCAGCTCTCAGCAGAACTCACACAGAATAAAAACATGTTGAAAAATAAACATTTTGTCCTTTATTTCTGAATAGCACATAGCATATAGCAAACCTGATTTCTGGCTTTCTAACACCCACTGTCACAAACTAAATGGACCGTGACAATAATAATAGCTGGACTTCCAGTATTTGTCAATCAACCAGAAAATGCACAGCTGGATATTAAACCTCATTCTGCAAAGAAAATGCACAAATGGAGTTGGGGGAAAGAAGCCACTGGAGTAGAAAACAATCAAAAATCACCAATCAGTTACCTTTTGGTCTCCTTGTTGCAAGTCACACTCTGGTCTAACCTTTGCCCTATAACCAAGTGATTTCATTTCAATCATTTCAGCATCAGTTCTGCTTCACACCAAGCAGATGTCTCCTGAAAACCCCACTGCTGTGATGCTGCCACCATTACACAACACTGTTTCTTCCTTCAATGAAGCCACCTCAAGCCATCTAGCACTGAAGATCCACTTACTGCAGCTCTACAGTGGCAGCAGTGCCTGAGCTACTCTGAAGTCTGCCTAACACCACTCAGAACAGTTTTCTACAGCGTAAATAACTGACACTATGACAAATGGGTTTGACTTCACACTTTGTGTAGTTACTTTAAGGTAGGTATGGAAACAACAACTCCCTATGAAGCACTTCAGTGAGTACCTTTGGGCCCATAAATTTTATGGCCACTGATGCTCATTAGGTCAATTTTCATGTTGTTGACGTCCATAGGAATTTTACCAATTGCTTGTGCAGCATCCGTGTGGAAGAAAACCTTACGTGCACGGCAGATCTCACCTGTAATAAAAACACCAAACCAAAACCACATTATCTTATCTAATTGCTATGATCCCAAAGATTCCAGAAATGGATCTAAAGCATCAGTGAATCTAAAACAACAGCAGGTTATTGAGGTATCTGAGGTGACAAAGGCAGAAATGAGGGCTGTGATGTTTCTTTTACAGTGAAGTGGCTAAAGCTGTGCAGGGGCTACTTTAGCTGATGCCTTGGCACAGGTTTAGGCAGGTAAGACTACAGTGAATTTCTTCAGTTGAGAAGTTAAAAAGTCTTCTACTGTTAAGAAGTGAGATTATTTCCAAACCCACACCTAACAAGTTTAAGAACAAATGGTTGCATGTAACATCAAAGTTTCCACACAGGAATGACTCCACAGTTGGACAAAATGGTTTTTTCTTGATTGTTTTTCTTCTTAATGTCCAGCCAGTCTTCCTTTCAAGTTTGTATTTGCCAAGTATTTTTATGTCATTTCCTCTATTTTCAAAGTTTTCCAACATTTAACTTCAAAAATATTCTCAGAATTGTCACACACACACTTATTACTACCACCTGAAGTCAGCTGAGCCTGTCACCAGGCTAAAACATATGAGGGAAAAAAATACTGTATTGTTCACGGACAGTAAACATACTATTATTTATTTTTGTCATCAAAAAAATCACAATGCATTTTCCACACAATCTGCACAGCTGCACAGACCTCTCCTCTGCACGAGAGGTTCACCATGACACTTCACAGGGTAAGTAACCCTCCTGTGCTCCAGCGAGGCCAGGCCACATGGTAACAGGACCCCAGGCTTCCTCTGCAAGGCCTCGGGACCTGTGGGACCTGGCCTGCTGGACCTGTTATCGAGGTGTTATGAGGACATACTGGGGGAACCGGAGCTGGCACCAGCTGCCTCTGGCATTTAAACATGGGACCATCGTAAGGACCTTGAAAATAAGAGCACAGGACGAAAATAAGAGTCCTTGNCTCTGGCATTTAAACATGGGACCACCGTAAGGACCTTGAAAATAAGAGTCCTTGGGCCTGTAAGCAACTCACTGATGGTCAAATGCTTGTCAATGAAGAAACAGAACCTTGGAAAACCTCGGCAAAAATGCTGCTTTGAGCTTAATGAACAAAAAAATAAATGCAGCAGCTAAGCAAGAGGAAAACCAGGTGCAAAACAAGATGCCTGCCACAGCCTAAGAAAACAAAACCCTATGGAGTATGCACCCAGAGCAGAGCCAAAGCCAAAATATTCTCTAAAAACTCAAACATCTTACGAAAGGATATCTTGAATATGAAGGTGTGCTGGTTTTGGCTGGGGCAGAGCTAACTTTCTTCACGGTGGCTAGTACAGGGCTGGATTTGTGCTGAACACAGGGGTGATAACAGAGAGATGTTTTTGATATTGCTGACCAGGGCTTGCACAGAGCCCAGGCCTCTTCTGCCCCTCCTGCAGCCATGCTGGTGAGGGGGCTGGGGGCACGTGGGGGGCTGGGAGGAGACACAGCCAGGACAGGTGGCCCAAACTTACCAAAGGGATACTCCAGACCATATGACATGTGTCATATGCTTTCAGTACAGAAAGCTGGGAGGAAGAAGGTGGAAGGGGGAGGCGTTTGGAGAGATGGTGTTTGTCTTCCCAAGTCACCCCTGCATGGGATGGGGCCCTGCTCTCCCGGAGATGGATGAACACCTGGCTGCCTATGGGAAGCAGTATAGAATTCTTTGTTTTTCTTTGCTTGTGTGCATGGTTTTTGCTTTCCATATTAAACTGTCTTTTTCTCAACCCATGAGTTTCCTAGCTTTTACCATTCCAATTGTCTCTCTGATCCTGCTGGTGGGGGAGTGAGTGAGCAGCTGCAAGGTGTTTGGTTGCCAGCTGGGATGAAACCAGGACAGAAATGGTATGTGTATATGTTTTGTTACTGTCACAGGAAACTTTATCAATAAATCATCTGGGATCCAGGAACCTTGCTCCAACAACCATGGTTCTCCAGGGTCTCCCTTCATCTGCTCTGAGGTCCCTGTCACTCCACCTGCCAGCTCAGAGCCTGGCTCACCCTCTCCCTGCCTCCTGTTCCAGAAGCGTAGCTCTTCAGCGGCCTTTTGGCCTACAAAGGAATTGTTCAGGACTATATACGACAAAACAGGGGGAAGGATTGTCCAAGTGTGGTGCTCACCATCCCCTCCCACTCCAAATCTTGCACATTTCTTCTCTTAAACACTAAAAGTGCTCAATAAATCATTATAGTATATAAGCTCAATTTTGGCCAGTTACTCTGTGCAATTTTTTCATCCATCACACAAACCAATGAATTGCAGCTGATCCATCCAGAGCAATGATTGCTGGAATGCTCACTGTAAAGGTACTGAATTTCATTCTCATTTCCCTTTTACAATCAGTTTTTATTTGGGACAGCAGTATTATTTATTTATTTATATTACATTTTTTATTTTAAAATATGTATGTTATTATTTTTTCCTTTGATATATCACACCTAATCTTTTGTATCAGCACCATTTGGGGATGGAAACATTAATTAAAATGAAGCAGAAGCAACCTTAGCTGGCATGTAGAAGCCACAGTGTACTTACCAATGTCATGAATTGGCTGCTTTACTCCTATTTCATTATTTACAGT
>VWPU01003265.1:0-201162 GCA_013398955.1 Callaeas wilsoni | reverse complement strand
CCCACCTGGACATGTTCCTCTGTCACCTGCTCTCGGTGACCCTTCCTTGGCAGTGGGGTTGAACAAGATGATCTCCAGAGGTCCTTTCCAACCCTAATGATTCTCTGATTCTGGAATTCTGGGATTCAGGATTAAGGGTAATGTCTTATGATCAGCACTTGGCTAGTACAGGTGTTCAATTAGATGTGAGGCATCTCGTAACAGAGGTCAGCATTGCAGATTTTTCAGGAAAAAATTAAGAAAGAGGACACCTGCATAGGAAAAGATAATGTTGGAAACAATTTTCCTCTCCCATTACTTTTGACAGACTGGCAAGCAGCAAGTAGTAAATGGGTAGTAGGCAAGCCTTACCTCACTCCAAGGAATTTATAACCATCAAAATGATGCTGTAATTTGATTTTACAAATGTGGCACTTCAGAAATTAACTTTGTTTAAACTCCCTGTTTGGAGTTTGGTTGCTGCATAATTATAGAATGAGGTTATGTTTACCGCTGCTGCAAGGTATGTAAATAAATGCAGATTTGCTCAAAAGCTTTGCTGCTAGCAGAAGTGGGCAGGCCATGGTCAGGAGACAGTTCCCACTCCTGCACTACCATTGCTGTACAGGAACTGATTGTGTAAGAAATAAGAAACTACCCTGGTTTTTTGACACCACTGACATACCCGACAGGCAACCAGAGAAGATGGACTGACATAGTCATCTTGTTAATACAGCTTTCCTTTGATTTAGTGGCAGATAATTCCTCAAGATTTCAGTGGATATAGTTCTTTGCTAGAACTCATCTGAGAGAAGGGTGTTTTTTGAAAATTATTTCAAAGACTGCTGTTTCATTTAGCTAGCCTACTTTTATAGCTACTGTTCAAATTACTGCAATTTTCTGATAAATTCAATAAGGAGTCCTGAGACTGAGAGCTGCAAATGACAAAGGAGTGCTCCTGGGGTCATTTTAACTTGTAGCCAAACACAAAATTTCACTTCTGAACCTATCTGTTGGTGCACCACCCGACAGGGCTCTCTGCCCCACTCTTCCTCCTGGAGCTTGCTGACCATTCATGGTGGGAGATCTTCAGGACACCAAACACAACGAGCTGGTAGACAGAGGATTTTTCTTATTACAGACTCAAGTATGTTGACCACAAAATTCAGGATGAGCAAAAGCAGCTACACAAAGTAACATTAGTCATAACTCCCTTTCTTTCATCACATCTTTCACTGCAGCCTTGGGGAGTACAGAGAGGGTGTAGACTCATCAACACCCTGAGCTGAGGCTCATCCCATGGTAGTGTGGCTCTCTGAGGCTTCCCAATGGCTGCAGAGAGAGCAGAACCATGGTGCAGAGCACGGCTAGGGGTGCTCTTGCAATACAACTGCAAGTCTGTATAGAAACACACTCCACAGACTGAGGCTCTCTTCATCACAGCTTTCTCCACAATTATTGAGTAGCAAGATAATATTAAATCATGTGTCATTAAAACTGACCATGTTGTTGGATGGATGCAGTTCCAAAGATAGTGTCCAACAGCAATACAAAAAATGACACTGTCACCCCATATTCTGGACTATCTTTTCTTTTCTAAAGGGCAGTGCTGCAGGCTGGTGCACAGAGATTTTCTCTGGGTAACACCTTAGTGTTTTTACTGCTGAAATATTTCTAAGCCCATGGTAATTCCTGTTTGTCATTAGTAGACATTTCAGCAACAGTCAAGCAGTAGTCAGACTGCAAAAGGACTGAGACGGTCACAAATGATTCAAAATTTGTGGGTTTTTTCCATATAACGATCACTACAGAATAAAGAATAGGATCACCTGGGAATTGAATCATAGGAATTTACTAGAGATGGTTCTGTAGGGAGCATGAAGGACAAACGCATCAGAAAAATGAGTTTATCTAGTATTAATACAAAGTGGCAGCTCCCCACAGATTTTAAAATTAAGCTGGAAAGGGTTCATTGCTTTTTTCCCTTGTTCTACCACCATTAGTTTTTTTTCTCTTTTTTTAAAATTTGGACATCCCTTCTCCAGGTTCTACAAAGAGATCCAGAAGTGGTCCCCACTGCTTTCCTTGGAGTGTATCCTAATCAGATCTGCAACCTGGAACTTTAGACCTGAAGTCATCCCTTACAGGATGTTAATGTTATTCTCAAGATTACACTTTTTGTAAGATCTTCTTTTCAGGTAAGTAGGGCACCCTGGAACAGCATCTGTTACATTCCCACATCCCATCTAACAAGCAGAATGTGCACACACAGCAGCACTTCCACCACCATTCTCTGCTCTCCTGAGCTCATTTTAGTGTGCACTGCACACATCAAGCAAAGTTGTTCTCAGATGCACTGATGGCCTGCAGCCTTTACAAGTGAGAAGGGAAAATCTGCAATTCTCTGTGAAAATCAGGGAAATTCTCAGCTAATATGAAATCTGCTGCCCTTAACATTTTGGTTCAGCTTGTAGTTTTTCCACTTTTATAAATCTGCAATGTGAAATGAAGCTCAGGCCTCTGAGAACACACCACACAGACTCTAATGAAGAGGTACTTAGTGCAAAAGTTGGCTACACTAGAAAAATACATGTTCCTTACCAACAGTGTGGCATTGCAAAGGGCTTTACCGAGGACAGATCTGAATTTTTTCTTCCCTAAAGTACTGAGGTGGGAGATCCAAAGACTTGTTTCTTTATAAGAATTAAACTCACATATTAATTAGGTATTTAGCCTTAGATTACCTCTCAGTTCTGGTGGGCTGCTGCTTTAGCAGGCTTTTTCACTCCTAATATATATCATCATGAACTGTCTTCTGTTTCTACTTAGGTATTTACTGTATTGCGTTTATGCTCTAAGAGCATAATTACTAGCAGGGTTGCCTTATATACATACATGGAGATATGTAGTTCAAAACACTTCTAAGAAGCAGAAAGGAGAACATAAGAAGAATTGTGTCATTCATCCAAGCAAAAGCTGGTTACAGTGTCCTATCTCAATTTCTAGATGTCTGAACCTAACACATGAGAAATTGCAATAGATAACAGAAAAGGCAGGCAGGTAAAGGATTTTGGCATGTATAGAGCCAGGAACACGAAAGCTGATGTTTATGCTTGACAATGCAGCTGGCATTTACAGACAGATGCCTTCCACAAGAAGTACATCTTTGGAGCTGTGATGGGAGCTCTTAATCGGGATTTTTAATGCTTCAGGTGTGTGTACAGTCATCGGTGCCAGCTCAGCTCTAGCCTCAACAGCACCAGGACACTTCAGGCATGCTAGAAAGGAAGCAAAGAAAACCAAATTCCCTTGCAAATCCTTCAGGCACAGAACATTGCTTCACCACTGGCGAATAGGCACACCCTGTTCCCAAACTACTTGTGTTTGACATCTTGGCTTGATAAAGAAGCAAAAAATTGTTAAGCGATACCTGCAAGGCACAATTTAGAAAACTTTTTTTTTCTCTAATTTTATTATGTTTTGAATTGTATTCTCAACTTCACCTGTCTTGCTTGAAGAAGGAAAGAATATATTTTGTGATTGCCATTATACAAAACACTCTAAGATCATTTCTACAGAGAATGTATCTTAAAATCATTCAATCAGAAATTACTTTTATGAGTACAGCGTTTGTCTGCCATGTTTGCAAGCAGAATATCTGAAAGCTAGAAACACATGTTTAAAATCATGTCTGTTTTTCTCTCTCGAATGGTAGATGTGTGCTCCGTCACTGTCATGCACAAGCAGTTGATTGACAACCAAAATGGAGGAAAACTAATATCTGCTGTAAGCGCGCATGTCTCTGGGCTTTGAGCTTAGATGTATAACTCCTAGAAAATTAGGTGATGCCTGTCTGGTTTTTGAGAAAGTCTCTCTTATGCAAGTATGGAACACTGATGAAAAAAAAGAGGCTGTTACAAGCTTTATCTGGCTCCCATTAAAATCGTTCAAGATGTTCACTTCAGCTGGAGCTCTATGAAAGTATTTCCAAATGACATAGCCTATTCTTTCAGAAGTAGCTGTATTCCTCTTGTTTTTACAAGTGTTTGCTCTAATTTCTAGCTAATCTCATGTGAAGATTCTGAAGATTTATGAGTTGCCATTGTTGGTTTGTCTGTGCTCACCAAAGGCCACAGCCTCTAGAGCTCACTTGTCTAACATTTTTGTAGTGTGCATTTCTGAAATCCTGTTTGTTAAGAATACTACAGCATAACAGAAATACTGAAATAGCACCAGGAGACATTGTTCTTGCCTAACCTCAGAGAATCACGTGCTCTAATTCTGCTAAAGGAAAAACTAATCATATTCAGCATATGAGAGAAAGAGCTGCATGCAGTTGGAAATTACATGATCATTTGCATTGGAGATAAAAATGAAGGGCCATTAATTTTATAGCATTAAATGAAGAGAAGTATTAGACCTGTATAATTAACTTCAATGAACACATTTCAAATACATTTTCACAAATGTATGTAGGAAGTGTATATCTAGGTATACTGTTGAGAGAAAATACTTATATTCAATCTAATTTTAAACACTGTATCTGCAAATATAAATATATATACATACTTTGACAGATTTCTTGTTGTTTAAAATTTGTTTAATTGCTCTGGCCCACTAATGGATGTAATTTCAAAATGGCAATATAATGATTTCATTGCAATTATTGATCTCTAGTAATCTATGGTCCCCTGAGTATAAGTTGTGATTTAAAACCTGTGTGAATTCTACAGTATTGGTCATATTGTCCATCTCTATATCACCTTATCAGCTACTTTAAATGTACTTAACAATTTTATGTTGACATTATAGGCTTGGTTTTAAATTTCAGAGTTTAGGGGGGAAGAGGGGGTATTATTATTTATTTCTTCCTTTTATACTGGGAAAAAATTACTTTAATGTGGAATAGGCACTACCAGCAGCTAGTTGGTCAAGAGGTGCTCCAGAGAAACCAAGTGAGGTAAACAAATACAAAAAAACTCAATGAAAGGGTCTCCACATTAAAAGTAATTAAAGGAATGTGATGCTTTACCAGCTCTAACATTGGGAAGATATGATAAAAACCCTTGGTGTGGATGTCAGAGATGCCACTGAGGTTTCTTCTGGCATGTGCTGTAGTACCTTGCAGAGGTACGTTGTGTGCATCCACCACCTGATCTTCCTCCATCATAGCAAACCTTCCTCTCCCTGTGTCCTCTACAAAGACAGTGATCTTGACCCTGTCTCTGCTGACCTGCCTGCTGCAGTCATCCTTCTTTTTATTTTAAAGCAAACATCCAGTTATTTCTTGTAATTCTGTCCCTGGTGCTAGTGGAAGAAACTCCCCTTAAAATCCTTTTTTCCTTGGAGTCTTGCCTCCTTCCTCTCCTTTGCTCTGACTTGTACTTGCTGAAGGTCAGACTGAGGATGTCTATGAAGACCCACGTCAGCTGGTCAGTTGTGAAGGTACAGGGAAGGGCCTGGAGCTGAAACTTTCCTTGTGCTGCTGACCTTGGCTCTGTGCATGCCCAGCTCCTGTGAGACAGCTGAGGCTGCAACGTCCCACAGTTCCCTGCTCTCTCTAGTCCAGATCTGCCCTCCTTAGTGGTTCCTTCCTATTTCCTTACCTGCCTGTTGTGCACCACCAGTGTCTGGTTTTATGCTAGGCTACCGGAGCCACAAATGCTCCTCGGTGCACTGGCACATGGTGGCCTCATGTGAGGGAAAGGATGGATCTATCAATCTTCATATTCTTTTCTTTTGAGGAAAGCAATATCCAGAAATAGCTCAATTTGTAACCAAAAGACAAAAAATAGTAAAAAAAAAAAATGCAGATCAAATGTATACTACCAAATGTATCTACCAGCTGCAACATGAAAAGTGATAGTGCAGGATTTGCAATGTACAGTATTACAGATTTTTTATACAAACTACTTATATGCCAGAACTGTATTAAAACAAAAGGAAAAAAAAAGAGAACACTATAAAAAAATCGTGAGCTCAGCAACCTGAAAGGACAGATTTGGGCACAGTTAACTAGTTTAAAATTAGTCATCACTATTTCCATATCTGCACGTAAAACAAGGGGCTCCAAAGAGTCTGACCTCATTGGGACAGGGTGCAGAAGTAGGACAGAGGAAGAATTATTTTGACATGGTCTCAACAACTCAACATAACAGCCATACCTCATCTGAATAAAGGCCCCTCCTGCAGCCCTGTCTCCCTGTGACTGTGCTGTGCCTCACTGCTTCCATGGGAGGCAATTACGAGAGGCTATGCATTGCTCCAGTGTGTTTCTCCTGAGCAACTAGAAAAAAAAAGGAATTGCAATTTTGTCTGCTTTTCCATTATACTCCAGATCACAAAGGTTTCTCAATTCCACACAGGTCTTTTTATTGTGCACTCAGAAATAAGTGTATTTTTTTTTTCTCTTCCCAAAATTTCAGATAAACAGCTAGCCAGAGGGAGGTGAGGATTTTGAGACAGTAGTAGAGCTATGAGTATAGAGTTTCCAAGGCCCAGAGATCTTTTGCTTTCTGGGAGACTTTTTTCTGAGAAATACCTTATTGGCTGGGTGACATTTAGGGTTTTTTCCCACAGCAGAGGTGCCAGCTATGTCTATGTGAAAGTGTTGTGTATCACATGACCTTTTTTTTGAAACATGCTAGATTTGTGTCCAGACCATATTGCTCTTTCCATGTTAAACCAAAGCACGTGGCAAGAGACTTCTGTAGTGCTAACAGCAATGTTGCAGGTTATTGGCATGTGAAATACCAAACTAAAGCCCAATCAACTGTCTCCACCAGTACAAATTAAACTGACTTTCCTGCTATTATACTCAGTCGGCCTTCCTAACTCCTTTAAGCATTAATTCAGATGACTTTTGGACTGAATCAAAATGATGAAATCCCCCCAAGTGACTTTTTATTATATCTTTCCCCTAATACATCTCAGAGATACTGAAAAGCATACATTTCTAGCCAGGTTTCCCAGGAAAGAGTGTTTCTCAGGTCCTCCTCACATTTCAGTGCACTGAGAGTGCAGGAGGAGCTGCTGTTTGCTGTCAAAGTACTAGTGCATCCCTTTGCATTTTTAGGTTCTGGTCTGAACAGGTAACTCTGAAGAGAACACATCTCAGTAGACGTGGAGGTAGAGGCAGGCAGAACAAAGAGAGCTTTCACCTATGTGTCTGATTCACACTAAAGCTGGGCAAGGGAGCAACGCTAAGGGGGACTGGTGGAGCAAGTCAGTGGTATGTCTTCTGGAGCAGGTGTTCACATGAGCTTGGTGTCTTTAGGAGCTGCTTCTGTGCAGGTCTCAAGTCCTGGCTGGGCTGCCTTTTGTAGCTTATGATAAAATGGACTGTCAGGGTGCCTGCTCTTAACTGCTTGCTCCTTAAAACACAGAAAGACAAAGCTCCAGCTGTGAAATTAGACCAGGAGCTTAAAGGTGTGGACAGAAGGTTTGTTAAGATACTTTCGAGCATCTGAGAGTTGGATGATCTGTCAGTGTAGAAACAGCCAGTTATTTATGTCTCATCCAGGGAAAGGACTGCTACAAGATATATTGGTGCCTGGCAGCGATATCGATCCACATCCATCCCAATTCCTCCCTGGGCATTCAGCCACACCAGGATCCCTGGAAGAAGTGGCTCTCCAGGTGTACACTTACAGTCCCTGATGGGACCAGTGGTGCGTCCCTACTCCTCATGCACTTCCAGCTTTATAATGGGGCCCCATTTCTCTGGCTGTTGAGTTTCTGGAGACTTTGGACAGTTGACTAATGTTTTAAAAATGTTTGTAAATATTGGAAACTAATTATCAAGTTGTTGGGATGAAGGAGTTTTTCACAGGTGGACATTTCGTGTGTATTTGTGTGTATGTTCTTGTCTGGAGACTCCTTGAAGTAAATTGTGCTGGTGTAGCCTTGGATGAACAGTTTTAAAACATGTGTCATGTTTTCTTACTATGTTTCCTGTATGAAAGAATATTTTTCAAGTGACGGGTTCATCTGCATGCAGAAACCTGTGTGCAAAATCTGGATTGAAGACTAGAAAAAGTATATTTTCTAGTGTTTCTCGAGAATTTTCTGTCCGATGGCTTCTGATTTCTTTGGTAAACCACTCATTCTATGCATATGGAAAAACATATATCTAAAAGAGTGATGATCTGAAGGCTTTGGTTTATTGATTATGTAATGATTTCTTCACCCAGAACTGGGATAATAAAAACTGAAATACACTGATACATATGCTCATTATTACAACATCCCACACATACACACACGTATTACTGAGGTACAAAGACAAAAGGAGCCCCACCTCTGCAATCCCACCTAAAGACACTTCCCTCGTTATAGTCATCTTCTTCCATCAAGCCTTTTCCCACCATTTCTTGGCATGAGTAACTTGCAACATTGGTACATATTTTATGGCATTTATTGATAATTATAATTTCTACTATAGGTCATGCATGTTTTCCTTAGATTGGGAAATTCTAATATTTTACCCCTCTGAAAGCAAGCCAACACTCTGCTTTTTGCTGGTGTAAGCTTTTTCAAATTATTTTATTTTATGAGACATATCTTTAGTCAGGTAATTTTTATTTGTTTTTCCAATTAAATTATATTTAAATTTCACAGGGTTGCACTCCTATTTCTGAGTGGGAAGAAACAGGTCATTACAAAAACATAATGTCTTTGGTCAGCTGTGAGTCCAGAAGTAGCATATGCTTTTGGACAGAGATGTGGACTCGGTGTTACCGGGGCCCTCTGAATACCCCGGCTGACACGGATCCTTGGTGCTGATTTTAACCTCCAGAGAGGTATTAGCCATTTATATCTTTGTTGGAAGTATCGGATCTGACAGGAAACTCAGCTTTTATCTCTGCAGTATTTAGATATTCCCTAATTGCTCAGCATCAAGAGCCTGATCAAGCCCACCCACTGCCAATCTAAGCCCTAGCACATCAAGTCTGTGCAGCACAAATATCTGTTCCCTGTCTCAACCAGGTGCTATTGTAGCCTTCCAAGATTCAAGTCTCCCTGTTTACCCCTTCCAATGAAAGATATAATCGATAATAGCTAACAATTATGCTGACATGTGTTTCAAATTCTTATAACCCATGGATTAACTAAAATAAGCAACTTCTGCATAGCAGTAACTCTCTGCTCGTGTCCAAACCCTTCTGTTTTCAGCTGCTTTGAGCAAGAATGATTGAAGCTTGTGTGACACCTTTCCTTGACAAAACACTATTCTGTACTCCATCACTATGTGACTTCTGAGATAGGGAGAACAGCTCAGCTACTGTTGATGCTTTGTACCCATTTTAGGAGACAGCCTCACACAACAGGAACTCTGTATTCTGTTTTTCAGGGGTTGTTTTTAGAGGTCTTTTAAATTTTTGTTTACTAGAATGGCAATGTGGAACAACTTTTGCTTTCTGCATGATGTTCTATAATAGCAGCAGTAAATAGTCATGGTAAACAAAACTAGGTTTACTATTATGGTGCCATTTTCTATCAAATCACATGAAAGATAACAGGACTATCTTGTCTAAACAAAGCTTCCATGCTTGAAAGTCTTGCTCAACAAACATATGCAGCCTTTTTCAGACAACAGAATGTCAAGGTTTCTACATCTGGTAATAATAGCTGTCATATGCGTGATCACATTTTTGGTTGTATTGCCTTTTGTGTTGGAAACAATCATCTGCTGCATGCCTGCATTACCTGGCTTTATCTAAGACTATAAAGACATCTACAGTGGTTCCACTTTTTATGTCACACCATGAGCCTGGTTTCATTTCATACAATCATAGAATCATAGATTGATTTGGGTTGGAAGGGACCTCAAAAATCATCCAGTTCTAAACCCCCTGCCATGGGCGGGGACACTTTTCACTAGACCAGGTTACTCAGGGCCCCATTAAACCTGGCCTTGAACACTGCCAGGGATGGGGCATCCACAACTTCTCTGGGCAACCTGTTCCACTGCATCAGCACGCACACAATAAAGAATTTCTTCCTAATGTCTAATCTAGATGTGTCCTCTTTAAATTTAATTTCTTTTTTTATTTCCAGCTATTTCAATGGCAATCAGAATCCATTTTTCATTTGAGATATTTTTTGAGCTCATTGATAAATATATTAAATTGCCTGGATTTCATTTTACTGCTATTGTCAAGTGCTCTACCAAGTGCTTTTGCAATAGGCAGAGCTCTCCCACTATTACATTCAAGAAGCAAATCATTAACCTTAACAGAAAATGAAATCCCTTTAGTCTTGAATAACATTCATTTTGGTTGTCATGATGAATGTTATACAATCACTCTGCACTGACTTTGACCTCTCAGAAATAAAGTTCTGAAAGATTTTACTTATAAAGACTAAGCATCCTGGCCTACGTATGAGTACCGATTTCCAGTTTTTACTGATACCTATGGCATATACATTAAAACTTTCCAAATAAGACCTGCCAGATGTATGAGCACAGCACCAGTATGATCTTTGGAGGCACCTGTGAGTAAGACAGACTTTTGCTCAGAGTGGGACCTCAACAGTTATCTCAATACTTAAGGTTTGCCTTCATGCATCTTTGATATCCTCGACCAAAATTTCCTTTTTTCAAAACAGAGTAGTCTGTAAGTTCTCAGTTGTAGTAGTCACATCTTCTGTCTGTGCTTCCCTTGCCACGCTCACATCACAGTTTCTAGAACTGTGGGCACATATTCCCATCCTGTTGTTACTGAATGGCTATTGGAGAACAGCTTGTCAGGGTGGGCAGCATAGCCCTGAGGTGGGTTACTGAAAGTTACTTGTGAATCCCCAACCTTGCAGGTTTTCCAGACTGGGATAGAAAAAGCCATGTCAGACTAATGTGGCGCTGGTCACAGTGCTGCTTTGAGCAGAAGGCTAGACTAGTTGTCACCTCCTGACCAGCATTCTTTTATGTCCAGCATAAGTTAATTGTCCATTCACCCTGAGCTATAATCCTGGTGAATGCTTTGCAAAGGGTTTCCTGTGAGCTAATGGTGGTATTGTCATGCTCTCTAGGCTGAGCACTATGCAAATCCTTGGAAGTTTTTTGGAACTATGATATCCTTTCAAATTAATCCTTTTTAAAATGCTGAACACTGTCTTGACTTGTGTGTTTTGCCATAGTGTATTCATACCAGTGCTAGTTTTCATCAATTCCAGCTTTGATCCTTATGACTCTTCCTGCCACTTGGCTATTTTCGTGTTGTTTCTGATCTCCCAGTGCACACACTTTACTGCACTTTCTGCTTCCCCTCAGCTTCAGGCAGAAGCAGCCAACTACATCTGCCTGGCAAATTCTGACTGTCTTGTCAGAAGTTATTTCTGGGTCCTCTGTTTGTTCCCAGATTGTCTGGCACAAGGACCTAATGCCCAATCAGGGGCACAGTTAATCACTCCATCCTGTTAGCGAACCTTGGGGTTCAATCATTCAGAAGACTTCTGTTTTCTCCCTTTCTTCATCTTGTCTCTGTCTAAAAACACATCAACCATATTCTGAAAGGTCGTATGAAAGCAAATACACTTATGCAGGGTTCAGGATTTCTCAAATTTGTGTATGACATCTTGATAGTTTGTCCAATCTGGACGAGTTAAGTGAAACCTGCTAAGAACATCATGTGTCTGAGAACCACTCATTGCCAGAAATAAAGCTTCTTTCTGTTAATTTACCCCCTTGTTGGTGATTACAGCTTGCAGAGACAGGGGAAAGTCCTGGTGAAACCACCTCTAGTTGTTCTTGCCATAGCCTGCAATTTCATGATGCAGTTTTTAACTGATCTCTTTTGACACTCAGGAATTTTTCTGAGTTTTGCATTATAGGTAGTGGCAGGTATTGTTCAGCAGCTGGCCATAATCAAAGTTTCTACAAGCTTCTGCTTCATTTAGCCCAGTGAATGATGCAGGAGATGGTCACACTGGTACATCTCAGAGCCCCTCAGAGGCAGTGCTTCCCACTGAAAACACCCTTGCCAGTCAGATGGTAGCTGACCTTGCTTTTGCCAGCACTGCAATGGCTGTTTGTAAGCTAAGGAGTTACTAATAAGCTGACAACTGGAAAGGTCCCCTGACAGCCTAGCTTCTGCAGCACAAAGGAAGCCTTCAGAGATGAGACTTGTGCATCCATTCTCTATGCTTCAGAAAGTTCTCTTATGAAACTTGGTTCCAACTACCTTTGCCTTGCCCTTCTGCTTAGTTACCCACCTACTGAATATCTCCCTTATCACAGTTGCATAAATACAGTGTAAAGTCACGTTTTATGTTTGGGGTAATTTAAACCTTTTTCTTTTTTTTCCTGGAGGTATTGGTATTTTTTCTTTTTTTTTCCTTTCATTTAGACGTTGAGTTCTGTTGTCAAATTAGGGCTGAAAATAATCTCATGGCCTTGATTTGCTCCTCTAATAGAACAATTTCTTCATAATAAAGTTTTACTTAGTTTATGCACCCTTAGTTCAATCAAGCATGTTCTTAAATCCTTCTGGCCCTGGAATTTACTTGTCAGGTCTGATATGGATGCATCTCAACTCCTAGATATTTCCTTACTCAAATCACCCTCATTGGTTTTTCCTGGCTAAAGAACTGCAAGATATTTCTTCTGATTTGTTACTCCTCAGCTGAATGCCAGGAGTGTCCCTATAACTGTCACAGAGTGCATGTTAAGAAGCCAGTGTACACTAATGGCAGCATTAGTGTACACTGTCCTGAGGCCTCTGATGACAGCTGGACTTTGTAAAAATGGCACTCTTGCTCAGTGAAATGTGTCACCAAGAAAAGGAAATGGGCCCACAAGCAGTGAGACTGCAAAGGCCATAGTTTCTCTGCTCTTTTTGTTTACATAAGACAAGGATTAATTTTGCCTAGCGGTACACTTAGATCCAGTCCAGTCTACTACAATGTTGAGCAAGCACACTTTTATTATTTGGTCATCCATTTTTCTTTTAAAGACATTTTTTAAAGAATTGAAAGCATAAAGTATCAAACTGTTGGGATTCTATCTAACTATAAAACACATGGACATGATTCATTACTGGTGTCACATAAATTATCTATGGAATTACATCAGAGATCATCTCAGGTTCTTATGTCATTATGGTGATTACATACTAGTTTTACCAGAACCAAAATAAAGCCTCAATCATGATTTTATAAAACATAACTGATTTATATGTTTTTATTACTTGTGTCCTCTAGCTTCCAGTATACTACAAAGTAAAGGTGAACAAGATCTTCTGCCTAGACCTGGGTATGCACTATGTTAACATTCTTTATAAGATTTAGTTAGTTATTTTTCTTGATAATGATCAACATGTTTGTGGCTGTACCTAAGGTTCTTCATTATAATAGGAAAAGGTCATTCATCAGTGAATGAAATAACTATTTTGGGCTTTATTTTCTTTTATTTTTTTAAGGCATACTTTAACCAGCAATGTGCTAACAAACACATATGGAAAAGCATATTAGGACAGCACTTTACCCTGTCTATTTTAAGGAGTACCAAGAGCACTGGAACAGCAAAAATGGCATATGTGTAATATTATACATACATCATAGTGTCTGTTTATGTGTATATAACTAAAATTATTTATTTAAAGAAATTTCAGAAATTGCTTTATGATAACAATGGTAATTTTACTTGATGGTGGTTTGAAACTGAGTAACACCTCTTAAGTAATTCAATTTTCAAAATAAAATAGCTAATCATTGAAAAAAAATTTCCCAAATAATTTTTCCCAGTTTGTAAGGATTAAATAACAAAGTCTGTATTCTTTATTGCTGATTTCTACCACTAAACCAACTACATGCAAGCAGTGCTGATTGCAATATAAAGAATTATACTCCTGGGTCCTACTTGTGTTCATTCTCATTCTGCACTTTAAAAACCCATTCATCAATTACTCTGCACTGGCACCAGAGCCTAGCATGTGCATGCTATTTTTTGCTCGTATTGCAGTGCAGCCTTCTGGAGATGAGGGGAGACACTGCGAATGCGCAGAACGTGTGTGACTCCCTGCCCCGCACACAGAGACCTGTGTGTACATTCACTGCATCAGACGTAATTGCAGAGGAGCCCTTCACAGGGGGTGGATATAACAGCCTTCATTCTCCGCTCCCCAGAATCTCTTGTAACGTTTGGAACCTTAAACCAAACCCATCTTGTAAACAGCTACGGGAGTGTCAGCACCAGGAGTTTTTTGATATGCAGCATTAGTGAAATGCTGCATAATATAAAATGATGGAGCTGTTAATCCTATAGCACTGGTGGTTCCCAGCCCCCTCTGCTATTGATACCAACACCATTGTCTCTGGCTTTAAACTTCATCAGTATGCAAACGGAGTGTCACTATGATGGGTGGTAACTTGGTTGGATGCACTTTCTACATTTCTGGCAAATGAGTATAATTATTTTCAGAGCTGCGGGCAACTCATGCATGTTTTATCCTCCATCTGGACCTGCGTGGTACACAATAGTGATAAAAGATGATTTCTCCCCTTGGATGTTCATAGGCCATCATCGACACCGTCCTGATGAAATGGTCATGTATCCCCTAGCACTTCTATATCTGCCACAGCTTGACAACAAAATTATTTCCCTATAGTACTAAAACACTTCAAATATTCAAGCCCTCTGTGCATATATTTGTGTTTTGAAGCATTCAGTGTTAACGTAATGTGGTAATTTATAAACTGATAAATTAACTATGCAGAAATCTGAGCAGGGCCTTATGAGGTCTGCAAAGCAATAGAAAAGAAAGCAAAAGCTTTTTGCTCTCTCTAATAATAATAATCTTATCAAGTATCAGAGGCAGGTTTTACTCTCCCTTGTCAGTGCTTTTCAGTCCTGGGCTTAGTTACTGCACACTGAAGCTGGGATGCTTTGAATTGAACCATTGTCACGACAGCAGCTTACGACAAATTGTACTGTTGTTGCTCAAGCAAAAAGGGGAAATATATTCTTCCACCACTGACCATTCAAAAGGAAAAAAGATGAAGGCAAAAAGGCTAGAATAGAATTTACTAAAAATAAATATTCATCTCCATGATAGAAAATAAATGAAGTCCACTCGAGCAAGAAGAATCAATATCTGCAAAGCTGAGATTGCTCACAAGAGATCAGCTTGCTTTGTTTATTTGTTATAAAATCATTTTAATGATTAAAATCCATCACTATGATTGCCCTCTTTAGCAAGCACAGGCTGTCTTTACAGGCTTACCATAGATCCTTCAAGAGCCAGAGACCAGGATTCACATCACCTGTGCCAAACGAAGGACACCCCTCTCACCTTTACTACAGGAGCCTGATTTCCCCCCAAAGTAAAGTAAGGGCTAATTTTGACAGACGTGGGAAGGGGACTTGGTGTCTTCTGATGCTCCATCCTCATGGCACAGCCCTGGCCAAGGGGCAGCCCGGCAGGGTGCAGGCAAGGTGGGTACACAGGCACTGCACCCCTCATGGTGTGACCATGCCAGACTGCACCACCTGTGCCACCACCCTGCACAGGGCCGACGGCATCAGCACTCTTCATCGTGGCTTTGCCAGGGTCACCATAGCAACAGTGTAATAGATTTGCCCTTATTCAATCCCAGAGGCCACACTGAAGTGCAATGCAAAATTTGCTGAGGTCTGAATTCCTTTCAAGTCATGGCTCATGTGTCAGGAAACAAGTCAATGTGCAGGCAGCAGTAAACACAGGCACAGGAAGAAACCTTTACTCTCCCATTCTGTGTGCTCCTGATGACATTCAAATGTCAAGACCCCTCTATTCCCCATTTCTGTCTCATTTTCTGGTTATTAATTTGCTCTTTGGATGGATACAGCAGTGGGAACAGGCAGTCGTGTTGGACAGAGCACAGCTTGGCAGCCCCGAGGTGACCACACTCCACTTCTGTGAAACCACTGTGCTCCTGAGGGAAGCAACCCCATCCTGGGACATAGAGCATACCTGGAGGGGCCAGGGCTGCCTCAGCAGTGCCATAGAGCGCAGGGAAGGCAGCTTGTAAGTGAACCTATCCCCTCTGTGAAGTTTGTCTCAGTTGTTAGCTAAAGCAAAATTGGTTTGCTGACAGATTGCTTGACTGTGGTAACAAGAATGAAATATCTCACAATTCTGATATCTGCAAGCCCTGGGCAGGCAAGGGACTTCTCTATATCACTAGTGCAGCTGTGCTCCCTGACACACCGGATCTATTTCTTTTATTTCAAAGTCTTATGCTAATAACTTTATCTTGTTGTAAGAAAATTAACTCTATCCCAGATGAAAAAAGTACATGTTTCTACAGCTTTTCTCATTATTTTTCCTGCCATGGTTGCTCCAGAGTTCGGGAAGCCATATATATGTTGGAGGAGGCCAGCCAATCCTGCTTTGGAGCTGTGGAGAGAAAGAGGTATCCTGGGAAAAGCTGTTACGTCTTGGACCCAAACACATACACAAGAAACTTTGCAGTCCTTGTCCAGAGGGCATATTTCTTTCAATACAGGGACCCAAGGCACCTTCTGCACCCACGGCTCACTCATGGGATGCACCCCCAACAGAGACCTGCCCAGGAGGAAGGCTGAAGGCTAACACAGTAGCAGAGCATCCCATGGCAGAACATCATGCTGTGTCCTCTGTAAACCAACAGGTACCCCAGACACAGACTCACAGCCCTTCTTAGCTGACTGCCATGGAGACTGGACTGCTTGAAGTAGGTAAACTGCAAGCCTGGCTCTCTGCACTGACATGGCAGAACCGGCCAGGGAAAACCAGCACCTTCCCTGTACTTCTTTCCTGACGAGTTGCTTTTTTCTCATTTTGCTCAGTGCCTGGTATGCACCTGGTGTGGCTATTCTGGGAGCACCACTACTTGCAAGGTGAAACCCTCAGGAGCAGGATGGCAGTGCCGGGCTCACGGGCCGTGGCTGTTCTGCTGGCTGCCATACATTTGCTGCACACCCATCTGAAGGGGCGCGTCGGTCACGCCACCACAGCCCGCCCTGAGCCTCCTCACTCCTCTCTGCCAGTGACCAGTGTCCCTAGAGCAGCAGGGCTCCTCACCAATGGCTTCCTAGAAGGGCTTGCATGGAGCATGGAGAGACAGCAGGAGCTTCTGCAACGTCATTCATTTTAAATGTGTTTTTATTTCTTTGGCTGGTAGGATGGTTCTTTTTATGTTTTATTTGTCACTTGTCTTCCCTAGCTTGTATGCTGAATTTGGCACTTCATTTTCACTTCAATTCCAGCCTAATATTAATGGAAGTGGTGATGTAAGAATGTGAAAAAATCAAATGCTTATACTCCATGAATCCACTGGTGATGGATTAATTTTTTCCTTATATATTATGGAAATAATTCTTGCAAGTCTAATGACACATAACATTATCTAAAGCACCCTATTCAGACATGCAAGCTAAGTTGCCTCTGCTGTACTCTGAGCAAACAGGATTGGGCTAATGCTGCTTTGTGTAAATGAGGCACATGTTAGATAGAGTGCATTCAGGTTCTGTCATCTAGTTACGATTTTTCTTTGCAAGAGCCTTTCAATCTCCAGTTTCCTTGTACAAATGTCCTTTGCAGCAGGTATCTAGGGGATGGGGGAAGGTCTAAAGAAGTTCAAGATTTTACAGCTGAATCGAATACTGAGGAAAATAGATACCAAGGTCAGGCTAAGAGAAAAGAAATTGATTCCAAGGGCAGCAGCACAAGTGAAAAGGCCTAGTCTCCAGCAAAACATTTTCCTTTATCATTGTTCTGCTAAATCAGTTGTAACAGAAGGTAACAACGGAGGGAAAATGTTATGGAAACTGAACATAGCAAATATTACTGGTGATTTATTATATATGTATTTTGATTGCTTCTATCCCACCATTCAGCTTCTCTGCACAAAACTGCATTGTGGCAGACCTCGGTAATGGATTCCTTCCAGCAGACCCCTGCCAGTTCAGGTCATTGATCCAGACATATTCGCTGGCTCAGAAGCAAGAGGCTGCATCTACATCCTGCCACAAACATTTTCAGGAGTAAGCTATTTCATATTTTAGTATTAATACCGTTTTGAATGTTTATGGTGCAGTACGGTATATCAAACACCTACATAATACTGCAGATGTGACCCATTCTAGTAGGGAGGAATGGGAGAATTGCAGCACAGAATTAACAGGTTTTTTGTGGTGGCTTCCCACTAATGATTACAATATTTTCAAGACACTACCACAGAGTGCTACATGGAATGTATTTATATTAAGATGTATTTATTATCATTCAATAATCAGCTTCACTTAAATCACACAGATATCTACCATATGCTAAAAAAAAAGGTTCTGCATGAAGCAATTTAGAAGAAATCACTTTTTTTTTCTGTTCACAGAAAAAGGCTGTGAAGTTTTCCTATTCCATAAGAAAATCTGAAGTATTGAAGCAGTGGGTTTAGAAACCTATAGGCCAGAAAAGAGCCTAAATTTGCACGAGGCATACAGAGTAACTTGCAAAATAACTGATTTCACCTACACAAACATGAGAACAGTTTCAACTAGATAAGAAGATACTCATGATGCAGAAGGCGGTTTTTTGGAAAGAGATAGAGCTGTCCAGACATTAGGTCAAAGATGAATCTAAAAACAATGCCACCAAATGGGATGAGTAGCCTCCTAAGTGTCCGGGGGTCTTATTTTGCCAAGCTTCTTAACACATGATTTTGAATTGGTCAGTTTAGTTGCACAAAACCACTGTGGTTTTGGTGGTCGTTTCATGTCATACAAAAGATTTTTTTAAAAAACAGAGAAAATGTGCTTAACAGGGGTGGAACCCCAAAGCTCATCCCAAAAAGCCAGAGGATGAGGTTACAGGGATGCAGACCTGAGCCAGCAGGAGCGGGAAGCCTTGCCTCCTGCCAGGCATGGGCTGGACTGGGATGTGGCCTCTTCTCCTCCCCAGAGTCACCCAGAGATGCAGACCTCCAAGGGCTGCTGCTCGGACACTGTTCCCTCCAAATTCTGCAGGGAAAATGTCCTTGGCAAAGTCCCAGGGCCTCAGGAGCCCTTCCTGACATGATATGAGATATCTACATTCGTATGAGGGGCTCACCTACAGAAACTGTGGATGGGACAAGGCCCTCTCCATGGAGTGTTTAAATCAGTTAAGCTGGTTTCAGAGAGCATCTATCAATCTTTATTCTTACCCGTTCAGAAAATACTTACTGGGTTAAAATTAAAAACCCCTAACTTTATTATACAATTTAAAGTCTGTTGGCGGAACCCTTTGGAAGTTATAATTCTGTCAAGGGCATTCACTAAATTGATATAACAGTTATACATTTATACAAACTAGATGTTTGTCACCATCTCCAGAATTATACAAAGTCCGAAGACTTTCAGTACTACATAAAAAAATTAAAATTCTGTCTTAAAGGCTCTTAATTGACATTTTTTTTCTATTTGAACTCCATCACAGAAAGGCTATACCTGAATGCAAGACCATTTATGATTGAAGAGCACTGCTTAAAACTATTTACCACTGAATTTTCCGGCACTCTACCTCAGCTCCTAATTTTGTTCTAAGCTCTGCTGAAGCTGTCTGAAGCCATGTACGTTCTTTGCACAGGCTCACGCTTACACACACCTGAACACCAGTGCTCACTCAGGGGACAGAGCTGTCTTGGGGTGACAAGCTTAGCACGTTACCGACCTTTGGGTGCTCCTTTCAGAGCAAAACACAAACAGGAGTGCTGCTGGTCTTTTCCACACTTCATGGCATGACAGCTTTTCCAGCTCTTTAAGCCTTTCTTATGTTTGAAGGTGTCCCTGAGTTTTTACCATTTCTGTCACACCTGTGGGATCAAGGGGCAAGAACTGAACACAGCCCTCCAGGTAAGAACATACTCTTATTTATATAATTGCATTGTGGTGTCTTGGAGCTTCATGATGGGTCCTTACACCTTGGTAGGGTTGCTGGCAGTCATTGCTGCTGAGCTAAGGCCTGTTTGTCCACAGTGGTGGACACCTCTGTTTGTCCACAGTGGTGACTCCCAGCGACTTCTACACACTTTGGAAAGTTATACTCTGGGTCTGTTTTCTCAACATCTGCACACAATTACAGGTATCTCCACACAGCACTATTTGTAAGCACAACGAACAATCTGTCTTAGGTGGAGAATCAGTAAATTCATTGTAGATGTGCCCTGTAGACATGCCATTGGCATGTGAGAAATAATGACTGTTCCCTCTTACTGCTGAGATTGCAACACGGAAACTCACCTGCCAAAACTGTGTCCCATGTTCATCCTGCTTGTCTCAGCCTGGGAATTTTTTCCAAATCTTTTCATTGTTTGATTAACATTAATGTGAGACTTATTCCTAGAAACCTAAATAATTTTCTTCCTTGATTTAAACAAATTCATTAAGGAATGCTAGTTCTAAAGAATGATTCAATTAATCTTTTTTATTATTAAATGAAAAAGAAATATCCTAAATAAAATATTAATAGTTTGAAAGATTGGTTTTTTGTTTGTTTCTTTTTGTTTGTTTCTTAGTTCTTGTCCAGAACCAAAATTTCAATTTCATGCAGAACAAAAATTTATGGGAAAAAAAGGTTTTAGGACAATTGGGATACTTTTCATCTGTAGTTATCAGAGCTTGCCGAAATATTCTTGCTTTAGAATTTTTACTTTTATAGTAAATTGAAAATAAAAGCAGAATATCAATCTATAAGGTTCATGTAATGAAATCGTATTGTAGTTATAAAGAAATGTTGCAGCATAATTAAAACGGCAATGTTCAGATTACTCCATTTGATCCTTTTCATAGCAAATTCCATTGAAATTAACAAATTCATATGAGACAGTGTAATTTAAATAATTTTACTTTATTGTTTCTACAGCAGAAACCTGTTCTATGAAAAAGACTTTTAAAAGTTTCTACTTTGCTATGTCAGCAACTTACCTCCTATTCTTCTTTAGTTTCCCTTAGCCAGTGTCCCTTCCAAAACTGAAGTGTTTTTCCTATATGTGCTTGGCCTCTTTGCCTTTTTTTGCAGCTTCTCTTGGTGGACTTTACTAAAAGCTATCAAAAGTACACATAATTTTTATCTCATAGGAATTTATTATTATATTATAGAAGATTAGAGAACCACCACTTCCTTTTGAAAAAAAGTGCTAATTTGACTCCAATTTGTTCTTTAGTGGTTTTTTTATTGTTTTAGTTATAATTTTAAAAAATTTAAAAACTATTATGACAGATTTTCTAGGTCGTTCACATTTAAAGGTAAATATAGCATACTTAATGAATAAACATTCAGCCAAATTTTGCAGTTTCAGTTAAGTTATGAGTGCTTCAGCTCAACCTATGCTCTTTAAGCCTCCTTAAAGGTGCTGATTGTTGGTTTGCACTGAACCACATGACTTACTCCTTTAGAGTTTATCACTTAGCTTCAGTGTGAAGCTTTCTGAGACACCCCTACCTCAAAAAGCACATCATTCTTACCATCAGGTATGTTTCCTGAGCAGGAAAACCATGTGGATTTTTAAAATTATTTCTGCGGAAGCCAGAATTGAGAAAATTTAGTAGATCAGTTTTAACTACCCAAATTTCAAGTGCCACCAGTTTTCGTATGTTCAAAGGCTGAGCTCTGCTGTCACATCCAGTATTGTTTTTTACCAGGGTAGGAACACTTAGAGCAAATCAGCAGCCTAAGGAGCGTTGGGCTGCTATAGACACTATGGAAAAGTGGAAGTAAGGAACACATAGGCATAGAATCGTTTAAGTTGGTGTCATGGATTGACACTGGTCCAACGGCAGGTGAGTCTCTCGCTCACCCTCCCCTGCCACACTGGGCAAAGGAGGGAAAAGGGAAAAAAAATTAGCGAAGGCTTCATGAGTGAGATAAGGACCCAGAGAAACACTTCAAGGGCAAAACAGGCTCAACTTAAGTTGCAAAGTGATTCTTTTACTAACAGAATCAGAGGAGGAGAATGAGAAGTAAAATAATCCCTTAAAACACCTTTTTCCTCTCAGCTCCTCCCTCCTTCCCACCAACAGTGCAGGGAGACAGGGCATGGGGGTTTTGGTCAGTCCATCACCAAGATTTTCTTCTGCTGCTCTGGGCGGGGAGACCATCCCCTGGGAGACCGTGGGGTCTCTCCCACGGGAGACAGTTCTCCCTGAACTTCTCACCTGGACTCACTGTCAGGAGCAGCAGCCAAACCGCACCTGCTGCAATGTGAACTCCCCCCAGGGGCACGCAGTCCTCCCAAAACTGCTGCAGCCTGGGTCTCTCTTTCCACGGGGTGCAGTCCTCCAAGGACAGGCTGCTCCAGCCTGGAGCAGGGGCCCCTCTCTCCTCCGGGTCTCCCACTGGATCACAGCCTCCTCCAGGCATCCACCCGCTCCGGCACGGGCNGCTGCTTCTCCATGGCCTTCACCACGGCCTGCAGAGGAATCTCAGCTCCGGCGCCTGGAGCACCTCCTGCTCCTCCTTCTCCACTGACCTTGGTGTCGCTGTGTTGTTTTCCCTCACATGTTCTCACCTCATCCCCTTCTTTGACTAGGAGCAAAACTCATTACTTTGTTTTGATTTTCTTCTTAAATATGTCATCAGAGAGGCGTTACCAGCCTCTCTCATCAGCCCAGGTTTGGCCAGCAGCATGTCCATCTTCAGAGCCATCAGCCATTGGCGCAGCCAGACATGGTGGAAGCTTCCAGCAGCTTCTCACAGGAGCCACCTTTGTGGCCCCCCTGCTACCAAAAACCAGGCTGTGCCAAACTAATACAGTTGGAAAGATCCTTAAAGGTCACTCATAGATGGGATAATAATGATAGTGTCTTCTTGAAGTTTACAGGAATCTTCCTCAGTGTCATGGGAAAACTAACATGAAAAATAAAAATTAACCAGCAAATGTGATGAATAGCACTGAATTATAATTATTTAAGATGGGAAATCACCTAATGCGCCACGTGGGCGGCTGGGTGGAGGGGCAGCCACTTGTTCAAGAGGAGTCCTTTAGCAAAGGAAACCCCTGCGGTGCCACTTTGCACGCTCACTAGCTTACCCTCTCACACCCATGTGCTGGAGAGCACATGCAGCCTTCCCACGCGGGGCTGATTTGTCCAGGTGCACCTAGAGGAAGAGAGGCAGCCTCTGTATGGAATTCTGATGGTGTTTATTCGGCGATATCCATGGATGGAGAGCGTTTTTTCCCACAGGACTCCCTTATAAAGGGGTCCCAAGGGGCAGGGTTCAACAATCAACGACCAGTGGGGAGAAGGAAAGAGAAGAACAGGGGATGGATTACACCCTTATAGGGGTCTCCAAAATTTGGTGGGAGAAGCCATTAAACAGAGTAAAAAGGGGGACCTCTAAACTTGTGAGCTTGTCCACCAGCGGGCCAACCCCGCACTGGGGTCTTCTGGCCCCCTGGTCACCACAGCTGTTGGTTCAGTCGCTGCAACAATCACCTAATCCAGTCACTTCCAAAACAAATGGAATAACCTGACAGAATTATTTTGCACTTGTGTAAGTATCTGGGCAATTGCACAGGGATCACACAGAGGATGGCAGAAACAATTGCATGTACACTACAGATGTAATTTTTTATTAATCTCTTTGTTCTATAACTTTAAAAATTATTCACATTCCTACCTATTTATCAATATTTCATTGACAACAGAACTGAGCTTCATGGGAAAGAGTGTCTTTGAGCGGGAGCAAAAGCCCACCAGTTAACTCAGAGTGGGAGCTGGCATTAGATAGGAATACCTGGGTGAAGTGGTGGCATCACCTCTCCAACCATTAATTCCCAGGAGTAAACTCAGCATGGGACAGTGAACATAAAGACATTATGGAAGACTTGTATCTGTTCTGATATGACATGGGGTTGGGACAGGGTCCGTCTAAGTTTGCATTTTAGGCCTGAGGCAGCAGCATCGTAGAGAGGTGAGTAACACCCAGATCCCCAGCTCAAAGTAATACCTCAGAAACACCTGTTGTGCAGGTTTTAGGCTCCACTACTTAGACCTATTGATTTGCTTTGCATTTGTTATCTAGACACAATCAAAAGTGACTTCAGTCAACTTTATTTAAAGGGCTGACAGTGCTGCGTGGCGGGCGTCGGTGGAGAAGCTGCTGCTTGTCCAGAAGTGTCCTGCGTAGGAGGGGACACTGCAGTACATGGGTACTTCACAAGCTGGCTTTCTCACTCCTGCGATGGGATGTACATAACCACGTGCACACGGGGCCAGTAAATAGCCCAGGCGTAGCCAGAGACAAATGAGGTGAGGCGGCCCTCGCTCGGAATTCCAAGGGTTTATTACTAAACTCCCTTGAAGGGGTCCAGGCATGAGAAGGTTGAACTTCCGTTCGGGACACACTTAAAAGGGGTACAGAAAGGGGGCGGGGTAATACAACAACCTACGGGGAGAAGGAAAGGACAGAACGGAGGGCGGGTTACATCCTTTCAGGGGATACAAGGGGCATCTGTCAACTGCCAATCGGACAGACCGGATCTACATAGGATCACAGGAATTCAATGGGAGAAACCTTTCTCATCAAACTCACAGTGGGATTTTTAAGCTTTGGAGCTGGCCCACCAAGAGGTTTCCTCTTTACCTGAGCTCTGTGGCCCCCTGGCCACCACTGCTGTTGGTTCAGCCACCACAACAGGTTGGTCCAGTTTCACAGTCTTGCAGTGCCTGCAGTCTGGAAAACAGAAAGGCTTCACACAAAATTTAGGGCTCCCTGCACACACACACTCCTGAACCACCTGGGTCTCTAAAATAAGGCTCCAAGTCACAGATTTTGCAGAGATATATGACCAACCGTCTCTCCTGTCAGCAGCAACTTAGTTAAAGAGAATTTGCATTAATTTAACTTTTACCTTGAAACGTGGCACACAAAGCCATGATTCAAATGGAGGGAAAGCTTGAAATCTGAAAGCAGGTATCTCACAGAAGAAGACTATGTAGGTAAGAAGGAAAAGGCATCACTGAAATGTCTAATACTCATATTACTACAATCCTCATAAGGGCTTCAGAGATAAGATCAAACCCCAGTAAAGAGCTCAATGCAGATGGAAACCAATTACACAGCTTTTACAGTATATAAGATAGTACATAAGAAGTGCACACCTGTGTTACCTACCACCCCATCCATGTCGATATGGGGAACACTGGGACTGAATTTTGGCAATATCCTACTAATGAAATTTGTCATTGGCTGATGAGGAGTCGAATTTTGAAGAGCAGTCCTGTCTTCTGTGAGAGTAGAAAAATGGCATCTGCTGTCACTCTGACCTATCTTTCCTTTCCCACCTTCTAAAAAAGCCTTTTTACCCTTGTTCTGTTCTCTGTCCATGTTGCTTGTTGGAGGTCAGAAACACTGAAAGTAACTGAGAGATATTCTTGGGTCTCGCTCATTTTTGCGATAGGTCTTTCAGTCGTTCTGGAAGGTAGATTTTTTTGGACACTTGCTACATCACAGGGTAATTGCTTTGGTGGAAGAATAGATGTGTATCAAGGAGCCTGGCAGAGATTGTGATCTGCATGCTCTCACACTGAGGATTTGTTTTGTTTTGTCCCCCTGCCAGATCCATAGACTGAGAAGACAATGAGAGGAGAAGAGTGACTGTAGAGTTGCATCCCTTGTATGATGACAATTACTTCATAAATATACAGACTTAACAGGCTTAGCAGGAAAGGCTGTAAATGGCAACACCTGAGAATATTGAAGAAATGTGTATATATTGTATATATCTGAGGTTACACCTGTCTGTCATCCAGACCAAATCCTCTGGCTCTTATGCAGTCGCTGATGAAGCTGTTCCTTCCCAGTAGAATCATCACCAATCTCGGCAGGGCATTTGACGTGTGCCCAATGAGGCAGCTGACCGCAAGACAAGGTGTTTGACCAGATCAAGCCCCTTGCACTCTACATACCACAAGAAAGGAACCAGCAGAAAACAAAGAAATTAAAAGCCAGTTCTCTGACAAATTGCTCATTCATGGCATCAGGTCTATTTCCTTCGTCTTCATAGGAAATGCTTAGTTTTTATTTCAGCGTAACAAGAATTACTGGAATAATTTTTTATTCTATTATTCTGTTATAATTATTCTTGAGAATAATTAGAATAATTTACTAATAGCAACAACTAATTATATATCATTAATAAATATTATAGGTATTATTATATAGTGTGCAATTTATATTGTAAGCAATATATAATATAAAACAATAAAATATTAATATTTACTAAAATAATAAAATATTATGTAATGAGAGTTTATTATTCCATTATTCTATTCTAATTATTCTACATAATAAGTTGCCCAACTTGAAATTATTCTGGTTTTTGATTACTGTTAGAGATAACATAAAATGTAAACAATTAAGAGATATGAATTCAAAGCTAACATGGGCAGTTTTCACTTATGTAGTTTTACTTATGTGAGAGATCACAAGAATAGTTTCCAGTCTTTTTTCCATGTTAGTGGTGAGCAATCCCTTCAGACATAACTAAACAGCTGCCCAATCACATACATTAATATGCTTATACACATATATCATCAGTTAATATCTACCATTTCATTGGTGTTCTAAACCACATACATGAAAAAATAGATTTTTTAGAATGCTATTTTACCATCAAGTTTTGATGTTAGGGTGATTTTTTTCTTGTAAATTTATTTTCTTCACTTTCTTACATGGTCAGTCATAATTTACAATATAAGGTAAAAAAAAATCTCAAGTTCAGAAATTTGAGAGTGGGAAGAGAAAGAGTAGAGAGGAAGAGAAATTGTTTTTTCACTTTCAGCAATGCATTTGACTAATAAGCCCCAAGACAATTAGGATCTGATGTTCTGGGGTGTTTTTGTAGGGCCTACTGAAGCTGCCAGAAAGAGCTCTATTCCCTCAGACCCCTCACTGCTGCTTGTAGGAATGTGGAGGCACCAGCCAGAGAAGCTGCCCCCATCCTCTGTTCCCACCTTTCCTGTACTTTGCCAGTCTATGCAGGCAGCTGGGAGGAAACTTGTACTCTTTTATTAGCCTGGGGAAACACAGAAGACAGTCGGCCCTCTGTCCTTTAGGATGAATATGGACACAAGCACCTTTTCACAGTGCAGTAAGAGAAAAGCTCTTCCTTCTCTCTCTTTTGCCCCACTCCACCTTTCTGTCCTCCCAACAGTGCAACAGACAAAAGAAAGTTTCCCTCGTTTTTCCTTTCTGAACCACTTGCTACTGTAACTGTCTAATAAACTGATTAGTGTGGTGTTCTTTAGAAGATGTGCTGCGCTGCTCTGCCACGAAAGAGTGATTTTATTTTATGGAGGGAAATATTAATTTTCATACTTTGTGTGTTTAATGGTGACAAACATTATGATCTTATATTTTTGTGGTGTTTCTCTACCCAAACGACCTCAGCTTTCTCTATAGACCAACACTTCAACTCTATGCAGGGCTGGGTTTCTCTCCTCTTAAAATGTGGTCACTTTGCAGTGAATCCAGCAATGATGCAAAGCATTACAAAACATTCCTCTAGGACAGAAAACATAGCCTGCCTAATTCAGCTGGAAACAGCAGCTGGGAGGCAGGAGATGGGGAAGGTGGCCATGAAAAAGAGCAGGTTTTGCCGCCAATAGGACCTAGGTTCACTTTGACATGAAGCAGTACAACTCTGCAAATAAATTTGGTGTGAGTCATCTCTGGAAAGGGACAGAGCATTTACCTCCACAGCTTAATGACTTGCTTCTGGGCCTCCCACCATGGGGGACTGAGAATGTTTAAGGTACATTACTAGTAACAACTGAATTCACTTCAAGCTTCAGGAGGGGAGGAAGCAACAATGATCAAGTTAATTGATCACCACCAAATATTTGCTCAGCTTTGATTTGGAAAGAAGAGCAGTGGTTTAGTGTGAGCTGACACCCAAAACTGAAGAAGTTTCACCTTAATATTCAGGGAAGAAGTGAGTTTTTCCAGATGGAAAATTGCAGATTTCTAGAGGCCTGACAGAGCTAATACCAGGCCAGCTGTCACTGCCTTGCCTGAACATCCACTGAGGGAGCACAAAGAGATAAGACTGCTAACTGAATTTGGCAGAAGCCCCATTCCCAGCCAGAGCACCTTTTGGGGAGGGAGTTGTAGTCTTAGGGGTCCTTCAACAAACATGCAAATCATTGGACTCTCGGGGAAAATAAGGTGGTTAAGGGCTAGAAAGAAATGACCACAGTAGTAAACTTATTTTAGATGTTAATATTCTTTGGTCGTGCCTCTAGATTTTTAGAGGGAAGTATGGTTGTGTTGTGCCTGCACCAGGTGCTGGGCCTGTTGTGTCTGTCAGGCACATCCAAGCTGGCTACTGGGAAAGCTGAGACGGGACAATATGAAGTTAAGTGCAGAATGCCAAACTGGTCCGGGCAGCAGGTCAAATATCTGGACAGTTAGCAGGCGCTGTGCTTTGTGATGATGAGATTAGGCTGCTGTCAGACACACAAGGGGGGCAGAACAATGTGGCATTGTACTGTAGGTGACAATAACAGCAAGTAGGTGCTGACACAGTCATACAGGGAACAGAAATGTGATAGAAGGGAGAGAGGGACTTGGAAATGGGATGTAACACCCAGGGAAGTGTTATTCTGAAGTGGAGTAGAAGATAACACTATACAGCCCTGCAAATAGCCTGTCATCATTTCCATTCCTGGAGAGCTGTGCAGCTGGGCTGGTGAGGATTGGTGCAGCCACAGAAAGTGACAAAAAAAGCTAAATGCACAATGTCTTGCAGCATCCTGGAGGCTGCACGCCACACAGTTCCCATGTCTTGCACTGTATTTAACACCAGTGTCCTTGTACGCTCACAGGATGGAACCAGCGAGACCTTGCGTCCTCTGTGAAGCCGCCCAGCTGCACTGCATAAGCTGTAAGAAGAAAGATAAAAAGCAGTGAAATCATTCAAACTCCACCCGCAGCTGCCGAGCTGACTGTGGCTATGTGGCTCCATCCTCTCCCACACACAGGGCGTGCAGAATGTGGCTGTGCAACACGGAGTCCTGGGTCCCTGGGGTCTCTGCCACCACCTGCCCTCTGCCTCCCCAGGCACCAGATGAAGATCCCAGCTGGGGAGCAGGGGGGTTACGGTTAGACATGCCCAGACCATTGCAATTAAAGCACAATTGCTGTGAAAAAGGAAATACTGATCTGGTTCTGTAGTGCTTGAAGGGAGGTAACTCTCCCTCTCTCTTGATGGAAACGACGAAGTGACTCCATAGAGGAGGGGAAAAATTACTTTTGGCGCTTCAGAAGTGGTCGTCTGAAGAGGCCATACAGTTGGATGTTGTGCCAGTTCTGGAATCTAGGCGTCAAGATTATTGAAAAGGCCTGCCTAGAAAAAGACAACATCTTTAAATATTGCCCTTCACCTGCTGAAAACTGAGCACATGAAGGCATCCTACATGTCTTCAGCTGTGAGAGGCTGAAAATGGGTGCCTTGGCTAGGAAGTGCTAAGCAACCTCAGCTGTGCTGATGGTTCAGCTCTCAGAGTGATATTAGACTGAGGCACAGCCTCTGCTGTAAACATTTCCTAGTTCAGTTTTTATTTTCTCAGTAAGCCGTGAAATCTGGCTGTTGTTTGCAAGATCCAGAGCTGAAAGGCAAGGCTGCAAGTTGCTTCACTGATAGATTGATGTTTGGACCTTCAACTTCTTCTGTCAGATAAAGCAAGTAGTGTATATGACAGCGGGTCCTGTCATGCAGCAAAGAAATCTGAAGTCCTGGACAAAAAAGGCGCATAGTCCCTATGTTATTTTTTCCCCCTTCAAAGTTCTGTATTGATTTTATCAAGCCCTCCCAAGACAGATAATTGTGACAAGGACAGAGGTGCACTTGCATACACATATACTTTACAGGAACAACTACACCTGGCTTTTTTCTATTTTCTATTTTTCCCACTCCCTCTCTCTCCCCCTGTGTTGTCTGACATTTAACAGGTTTCAGTGTTGCTGTTTCCTTTGGCACTGGTGAGTAGCAAGTAGTGGGTGTGCTTGATGAGATAGGTCACTCAAAAACTGACAGGAGTGATTGAACTGTGAAACTGAGCAGGCAGGGAAACACCTCTTACCTAAAGCAAACAGATTAGGCATTCATATTTTAAAATTAGTTGAGCAGTGATATTAGGAAGAAATTTTTTATTACATGAGATTTCCACAGGTTTTGCAAATGACTAGGAACCTTGACAGCTGGCTATCTTGTATCTTATACATTTAAAATTAAAAATCCAGTGTGAAAATATGCCCTGACATTAATGCTGTATGCTCAGCAGTTTATTTTATCATTTGTAATGCAATAAAAGAGGATCAGATATACACAGGCATAACCTCTGCCACAACTGATAATGTAAAACATCCCTTGTATCATTTGCCTTTCCTTTTGGCAGCATACAAAAGACACCGAAATGAACAATACGTGCCTAAACAAAGAGGACCTTGAAAGCAGTGCATGTCAGATGTTTACTTTACGTTGCTATTAGGAGGCTGAATGGATTTGCTCATAAATACAAGTTACTTTGTGGGCAGGGAAATGTGAGAGAGAAAATGTTTTCAGGAATAAGACATCTCTTTTAAAGGCACAGTGTTGCTTTTTCTGGCATGCACAGTAAGTTTCAGATAAGACTCTTTATGGTATATGAAATGCTCTCTCTTGAGCAGTGTAAACCTTAATGTGCCATAGAAACAATGCTTTTTCTCTCCACTTTGTGCAAATACCCTTTTTTCATTACACAGTGAATCTGAGCTTGCCTGGGATTGAAATGAGATCAGAAGAGCACCTATGGAGCTTGGATATGTAAACCTCTGATGTGCTGAAGAAAGATCTACTTGAGATAACTGGGAGGTGTTTCTTTGGTAGCTTTCACTTGAATCTAAGTTTGAAACATGGAGTCTTTCAAGAACATTATGTCATGTCAAGAATTTTGTCTTATCCATTTTAACCATTCTTATTCACTGCTGAGTTTACACCCAGTCCAACCAGAGACAGCAGAAGAAAAAGCACTTAACAAACAGAAAGAGCCTTGGGAATTCAGTAATGGGTACAGAACATGCAGGCTGTAGTCATTCTTTTGATTTGTGCTTAGATGTGTTTTCTATTTGCCTGTCAAAGAATGCATGCTTTCCCTTTGGATTGCAAATAATCTGAATCTGGATAAAATCATTACAAAATGCCCTTCAAAACACTGAGCCTGCATTTGAAATGAACGTGCAATGGAAAAGCTCAAGATGAGGATTAAAAACTTAACACTTAACTGAAGTGCAGAGGAGCCAGAGCATAGCAGACATCCTGCTGTGGATCTTCTTTACTCCCTTTCCTGACTTCTCAGCCCTTCCTTTCCAGTGAGTCACCACCACCTACGAACACGAAGATGCAGTATCTATGTAACCAAACAAAGCCAGCACAACCAACATAATCCCTCCAGAGAGGAAACCTGCTTCGTGGAAGTGTCTGCTGTCTGCTCCCAGGGGTCACAGCACGCTGTCCTTCCTACACTGCAGCACTTCACAGGTATTCCCAAGAGGCTTTTCTATTCTCCCTGTGGCTCCTGCCACTTTTTGTGGGAGTGCTAAGTGAGGCATGTCGTGCAAACACGTTGCTGTATGTACACAAGCAGACTGAAACAAGCTGATTAACATGGTTGCTCCGCAAATATTCATTACTCCTTGACAGGTATTCTCAGTTAGTGATCTTAGGGTGAATGCAGTCATTCCAGTTAAAGGCACAGGATATTACAAATAGGAACGGCACAGGTGGGTTCAACAGCCCTGAGTGTTGCAGCTTGGCTCCAGCTCCAGATTGCACGAGCAAACCTCTAATAGCAGCTTCTGAGTAGGACTTGGAAGTGCCATGTAACTAGCACTAAACAACAAACTTTTTTTTCTTGTCAAATTATGCATTATGCCTATAAACCAACATTACAACACTGCTTGCTCTGATCATGCCTGAGAGAAGAGAGGGACTAAGCATCGTCCTTGGAATAATCACGTCAGCGTTGAGGTGCTGCAGGACACCCTTCCTCTTTTCAGCTTTCCAGGGCAAAGAGCAGCACCCAAGCCATGTTAACCATCAAGGGAGCCCAGTGCATAGACTACTCCAGTAGTGAGTGGCACAGCTAGTTCCTGGGCATGGCGTAATGGGGCTTCATCCTAAGAGCACCCCAGCCTCTAAAGATGGCTGCAAAGGATCATCTGAAGTGTCCCCTTTGCAACAGCTGTTGACACGAAGTCCCAGGCTGAGGAAAGCTGGAAGTTTTATCGAGCATATGGGAGGGAAGAGAAAGGTCAATGACACAGTCCAACCAAGAAATAAAAATGAATGTGCAATATATTGCACATGGGGTTTAATTTCTAGAGCACCCTATCAGCAGCTATTGAAAAAGTACAAATTTTGGGTCTGTGTCTAGCTCTGATGTTTTTGTCTCAAAGGCTCCTAAGGAAGTCAATTAATACAATTTAAAGGGTTAGAAAACATCTTGTCCTGGCAAAAGCTATCACATGTTTAAAAACTGTGATTTATTTGCAGGCCTGTTTCTATGGGTTTTGTGATTAGGTGGTTATTTCATTTGGAATAACAGCTCTCTTCCTGTGTTGATTGTCCAGTAAAGTCGCTGTCTTGTGGCTATAATACTCAGTCTACTAAACATTACAGTCATGTCCCAAATTCAGCTTTACTCTTTCACAGCAGGATGTAAACAACAGAGGATAGTGTTATATAAACCTCTAAATGTTTTCTGCCAAACTCTCTCATACCTTTTGATTTCCATGGCTGTAGAAAACATCTCCAGCCTTCCCCAGCCTGGGACTTCTTGATTCCTCTCCTTGACTCCTGCCTTATGGCTATACAGTTTCTTTCTCTATTCATCTCTTGCTGTCCCTCAAGAGCTCATCCTTCAGATAATTCATTCCTATGCTTGTAGTCATTTCTCTCTTACCAAGAGATGTGCTTGTCTTTGGATGAGATTACACCTATATCATGTATACAACCTGGACAAAGACCTAAATGCGTCATCTGGATGCCCTGTTCCTTCCTGGTCCCTTCTCACTCACAGTGACTTCCATTGTCCATCCTGCGGAAATCTTATTTGTGCCTTCCAAATATGATCTTCAGCTTCCTCAAAAGAAATCTATCACTGCAGCAGAAATACACATAAAATAGTCTTGCTTTGGCTCAGCCACAGGTCTCTGAAGCAACCAGGCAGAGGTCAGCAGGAGTGGCAGTGTCTTGAAAGAACAGACAGCACAGGACACAGTTCTGGCAGAGCTGTGCCATAGTGGGAACTCATGGTGTGCCGGATAAAACCTTCAGGATTTGGTGTCTCATCCAGTTCTCATTAACATGCACTGGGAGTCGTCACTAGCTCAGAGAGAAACCGGGCCAAGTCTTACACCCTTTCAAAGTTATTTAAAATCTTGTTGCCATCGGCATCCATTTGCCATGCTTCTAAATGTCAGGGTTTAAGTTGTTTTTGTCAGATGTTAGTCACTAGCTTTCTATGATATATTCCATTTCATACCAATTCTAATTGTGCTGTTCTATAAGGATGTATATTGTACAGGATCCATTGTCACATCCCGTTCTAATGGAATCAAGCACAAAATTCAACAAGATTTTAAAATTCTCTCTGCTAAAAATACAAATTAAATTCCTCCCACATGCTCCCACTCTAATGTTTCTCTAAAATCTATTTATCTTAGTCACGACCTTACAAGCATGAACAGAATGTGGCAAATATTTCACAGTGTAAGAATGTTTCTAAGCTTTGCAAAAAATTGATATATCTGAAAAGGTATAATTTCCACACGGCATTCCAGTTTTATACAGTGATAAAATAATAAAGATGCCAGAGAACGTATTACTTTGTATCTTACACTTTACTTGAAATGACTTCTCTCTGCTAATTTTGATTGAGTAGTGCAAGTTACTAAGTGTTCTCAGCCCCTCGGTGGAAGCTGAACAAGTCTTTGCTTGTCAACATTTAGTAAGTTACAGGACTAAGCCCTTTAAAAAATAAGCAATTTCCAACTAACAAAACTGTCCACTTAATTTTCTGCTCATATTCAAGCCAAGTTTTTCAATATCTTCAAGAATAACAGGACACTGTATTGAGGAAATGGTAATAAATTGGTGAGGAACACAGAAAAGGAGTGTTCTTAACTGTGTTTTGTCATTTTATGAAAAATCTGAATAACAATAAATAGAAAAGACAAAGAAGTATCCAAAACAAATAACTTGGTTTAACATGGTCTAACTCTACTAGAATTGATTGGAATTTTCCAGAACATTCTTTATTTTTTCTTGAGGGATGAACACTAAACAATAAACAGTCTTAGATGATAATATCATTAAGTTTGCACTCAAAACAAAAGTTGAATTGCCCAAGGAAAATAAATGACTGTCAACAGAAACATTGGACCATCCCAGTGTGTGTTTTGGGATAGGCCCAAGAACAATATGTTCTGGAAAAAAAGATGATGTGCCAGAGAAGTTTAGTCCTGGTCAGGCATTCCCTAAACTCTAGAAATGTGTAATCTGAGACACCAAAAATGTGTCACAGGCATCTTCAGTACTTATGGATGCCATTTAGGAAGCATGAGGTCAGAGGCAATAAACTTGCTACATAATGTTGTTCCATGTTACTGCATGTGGCAAAAAAGAACTGACTTTTTTCCACACTAAATGGCAGTGTTTGTTACACCATACAGAAGTGCTGAACCAAGTAATGATGCCTATTTTGTTTACATTTCTGGTATTAGCCTACAAGGTGAACCAAGTTACCATGCTTCAAAATAAGAAACCTATTTTTAAATGCATTTCTTTTTAATTTCTAACTGTCTCTTTGAAGAGCTTTCTCTACAGGGGGCCATATAGAAAGTAACATAATTCAGACTCCATTTAGGGGAGCAGTATACCATCAGCCCATTAAAATCATTTTTGTTGGCATGAGTCAGAGAAAGAAATGCAAGTCACATGCCTCTCCCTCACTCAAAGTCTGCAGCAGCATGATTCTGCTGAGTTCACTCCAAAACATCTATCTTGAGAAAAGGTGTTTGTTGTACCTGAGCTGTGAAAGAGTATCTTGAGAAAGTTTAGAAAGACCCTTTCCAGAGCTATGGATGTCCCTCTAGACTGAAAAACTTCCACTCTGAAATTTGTTTCTGCAAGACCACTCTCTCCTGATCAGCATCTCAAAGTTTAGTTTTTCTTCAGCCATCCATCATGCAGTAACTGTCATCCTCATATCAATGTTTTTCTCAGAAAAAAACAAACAAACAAAAACCAACCAACCAACCAAACAAAAGGAAAACAACAACAACAAAAAATCAAACTAAAAGAAAAGAAAGCAACTTGTATAATCAAATAAATTTTGGTCCCAGATATTAAGTCACAGCTCAAGAAGTGCAGAATGTTTCATCCAATAAAATTTTACCTCTTCTCTAGGTATGGCTTTCAATCTAACCTACTTTTTAATGGAAAGTTCAGTT
This sequence comes from Callaeas wilsoni, assembly GCA_013398955.1. Classification (NCBI taxonomy): domain Eukaryota; kingdom Metazoa; phylum Chordata; class Aves; order Passeriformes; family Callaeidae; genus Callaeas; species Callaeas wilsoni. The sequence goes on along the minus strand of VWPU01003265.1, from coordinate 165,691 downwards.
CAGGATATTGTGTCCCATTTTTCACAGATCATGTAGATAGGCTAGACCTGGCTTTAGAAAAAACTGCCAAGGCTGATATCAGTAAGGCTAAGGTAGAAAGGAATTTAATTAGGCTTCAAATGGAAATTCTGCCTTTTTTTTTTTTTTTAAATGAAGTAGCTGCTGGCACTATTTGACATCTCCCTTCTCTCTCAAAGTACACAACTCCACCAGCCAGCAGTCCATGGGCCACGTGCAGGATGCACAGGCATGCATCCTGTTCTGGGACAACCTTCCTTATAGCTCAGTCTTTCTGAGTCTCTCTTTTTGTGAAGCTGTTGAAGAGCACAGGGCTGAGGATGGAGCCCTGTGGAACCCCCCTAGTGACAGCTTCCCACTCTGATGTCACCCCATTCACAGTTACCCTTTTTGCCTGACCTGTGAACCAGCTGCTCTCCCAACGTTCTGTCCAGAAGGAGTTGATGAAGCCTTCCAAAGAACAGTACCTTGCATTTTACATTGACGTTCTACTTTTTCAAAGCAACTTCCCCAGCTGTCAGGATAACACTCAATTTTAGCTTTATGTTCCAAGTTACCTGTTCTAATGAGGTGCTTTCACAAAATCAATTAAACATACTTCATTTTCCCTGCTGTAGTTTGGTATTGAATGTATTGAAGAGAACTGGACCAAGGACTGACTGCTACAGAATCTCATCACCTACAATTTGGTTTAGTAGTACCTCCTGGCTGTTTCTTGTCACACAGATAATATTGCCCCCATTTTAAGGGCTGCCTCACCCGGGTAATTCTTACTTAGTCATGCTAGAAAAAAGTCATACAAACTGGCATGAAAATCTCCCTAACATAAAAATATTGAATTATTCCTGTTTATCTGCCTGAAAACTCTTTATCAGGTAGTCTAAGACTAACAGACATTGTTTACTCTTGACAAATCTATGCTTCCTTCTATGCACCAATACTTCAAAACCTGTGTTAATTTTTTCAACAGTTTCCAAGAACTAAGAACAACCTGGGAGCTCCATAGTTCTGAACTCCCCAGTTCACAGAGATAGATACTTTACTCTTGCCTGCTCTCTGACTTTGCTTTTACCTGTTCTCTCATATTTTCCGGAGCAGGCTGTCTAATGATACTACCAGTAGCACTGAGACTACAGCCAATAGCCCTTTTATTTCTCTGTGAGCGAGGGTCACTGAGCCCAGGAAGTGTGAAAACATCTCATTTGCCTGAAAAAAACCAATCTTATTTACCTTCAAACTCATTGTTCCTGAGCATTGCCTCGTGTCAGTTCTTTATAGGGTGAAACCTGTTGGAGTTATATTGTCTGAGGAAAATAATGTCCTGTGGCAGTCAGTATCAGTTTGCTTTGGTGATTGACAAATTGTGTTACACAGGAGCTCTCTAATACTAAAACTATCTGTAGTTTGATTATAATCAATAGATATTGTGATATGCCTGTGAAAAGTGCTGTTTGATTACTTTTACATGAAGGCAGTATAAAAATATCTCTTAATTCAAAGTATCAAAATATGAGCCGAGAAGCTGGCAGATAAATTATTAGAATAGAGTCTTTGTACTGATAAACTTTTGAACTTTCATTGAACTTGTATATTAAGAATAGGCAGTTTTTCCAAGAAGAAAATTCACTAGGCAACCTACAATTTTTCTTTCATATATTTAAGAAAGATATTCAATCTGGTAAGAAAATAATAGTAATTTATGCCTTTGATAAGGATTGTAGGTCTATAGTCAGAAAGAAGCAGCCATCATCATCACCTACTCTCTGAGTCCCAGTCCTGTTAAAGAGGTAGATACCACCTTAACTGGATGAAGCCTCAATATTTTGGGTTAGGTGACCAAGAAGCTTCCATCTCTCTGTGAAAAGAAAGCATCACTATCAGCCCCTTGCCAAATCACTCCTACCTGAAGACTTGGCACAAAACTATCAAATCCTCCTTCCCCCTCCTCTTCCTCCTCATATTCTTTAAAATGAGACAGTCATATCCCCTCATGCACATGTAAACAGGCTCTAGGGACAGCTGACCTAACAGTTGCAAACCCACCTTCCTCAGGCTGGGAAAATTTGAGATCCAGCATCCTGCTCTAAATAAACTGATATAAACTAAAAATTTGTATATAATTCACTATACGGGTGATTTTTTACTACTAATCCTGCTGTGAAGGAAGGCTGAACCCATTAAAAAGTATCATCTGTCAGTGCACGGGGCTCAAACTGTAAGATTTCCTGATGGCATTTGTTTCATACTACTTAAAGCACAACATAAGGAAATGAGTCAAGGAGGAGGACATATGTGAAGGAATGATTTGCAGAGAAGTTATCTCGTCTGGCCATTTGGGGTACGAAGTCATGTCTTTTTGACTCTCATGCAGCAAGTCCATCCCAGGCTTAAAATCCTGTAAGCCATGAAATCTACAGTTGGGCAGCAATGTTCAGGTGAAGGGGTCACATGCAGAGGGTATGACCATGGACTACTAGTTCATCCTATGGAAACCAGCAGATTCTGGAACAACAGGCTGCCAGGAGTTCTGTTTTCCCCACTTCCTCTGGGTCCTGCTCACTTACACAATTCAATGAAGTTAGAAGGAATTTGGGGGAATATGAAAAGCACTGACTGCTAATCATAGCCCTTTGTGGGTCTCATTGGCCCTTTTAGGGAAAGGAGGTGATGAATGATCCCAGGCTGGGTACTGCAAGGCTTTCCTATCTTCATCGAAGCACCATAACTGAGCTTTGTTTCTGCAGCTACTCCACTCCATTCCCTCTGATCTGTTGCTTCTCATGCTTTGAACATGAGAATCCTACTCTGAATGCTCTAGTGCTCTGAGGCAGACTTCCATGCATCTCTGTCTTCAGGGATATATCCTTTTCCATCCTCATCTTTCTGGTCCAGTTATTCAGTAATTCCCACCTGTGACCTCAAACTGAACTTTTTCAAAATTAAAATCTCCCACTGGCTTAAACAGCCCTTGAAACAGTTCTGTGTTAACCATTTTTAGGGTGCCAAGGGTTGCCTTACTTAAAGAAGTTTTCTGCAACAAGCATTGCAAAGACTGCTTTCTTCTGTAATTAGGAATGAAATTTCATCGTGATCTTCATTGCCCCTTTCTTTTTAACTTTTAGAAAGAAGTGTTGTGTAAGTTTCTGTGAGGTCAGACGTGTGGGATGATATCAATCAGGCAAAACAGTGTTCCATGCAGGTGGATTAGCCATTCTAAGGATGCTTAGCACAGAAAGAGAAAGCAACACTGCCAACATGGGAGCACATGTATCCTGAAAGAGATGTGTGGTTGATGAACTTAAAACTTTTGAGATGAAACCCACCTCTGATGAAGGTGCTCCAAGGGTGATGGTCTTCCAAAGACCCTTATCCTGGTCTCCCAAAATGATTTCTCTGGGTTCTAATCTGTCTCTTATCTGTCTGATCTGTGCACTGCAGAAAGGGTTAACAGCTCTGCTGCTTCTGTGTTTCTTGAAAGGGCTGCTGTCAGGGATCAGCCCAGGCAAGGAGGCCGAGGGGCTCACCACAGCCCACGCCTGAGCAAACCCTCTGACCCACCAAAAGTGGGTGAATGCCTGCAAACCACCTGCAGGTAATGGTGCCTGAACGGTGCTGAACACCAGCTGCCCTGTGCTGGACCCATAGTGAGAACTTTGCTGTGCCCAAGATCCCTTCCCAGCACCTGCAAACACTCCCAGGCACAGCTGGTTTTACCCTGCAGTAATGTTTTTCCTCTTTCTCAAAGCTTCATGCTCAATTACTGGCAGCAGCTCCACTCTAGATCTCCCCAAAAGTGATATATTTCGTAGTTTACTGTTAAATCTGATCACCGCTGGTCAGAAAGCAAGCTGCAAGCGCTGTACTGAATATTCCCCAAAAAATCATTTCCCCAGTGCTAACTCCATAGGTAGGAGACAGACTGACAGTACCTTTTATGTTGCTTTTCTTGCCAACTGTGTTGCTCTAACAGCCTTGTGGCAAGGTTAAAGGCTAAAAACACTTATGCCAACTGAAGTTTTCCTGCTATGGGCAGAAACCAGTACAGATAGCATCTTCTTTCTTCATTCAGTCAGGAGTTTAAACTTTACTGTCTAGCAACACTCGTCCAAAATGTTCTGTAGGACAGTTTTTTGCTGGAAAATAAGAAGCAGTTGGAATCCAAGCCTTCAGCAAGGCTGTGAGTGGGTGTGCCATGTGAAAGACAATGCAAGGGAAAAGTCAAACCCAGAGGGAAATCTCTCCTCTCTCAAAAATGAAATAATTTCTGTCTTACCTAAGTAAAATTATATAGAATGAAGTTGAAATAAAATGTCCTTTCCATTTTTCTTAAATTTTACTTTGAAGCCAAGTCAAACAAAAATATTAGACATGCTACCTTTTTTTCCTGGTTGCAGTTCTGTTACAGAGTTCCTGCCACTTGGACAGTGGAGAATTAAAGTTTGACTACTCCTTGCGTGGTAGCTGATGTGCAGAGATGCTCAGGAACAGCAGCCTGAAAATATCCTGGGCACAAGTGTGAAGAATTTTTTATCATTTTATCTGTAAAGAGTTTGAAGTGAGGCAAGTCTTTTAGGCACGATTTTCCAATAGAAAACATGTTAGTATAACAGAGTGATTCACATATGACATGTGCCTCATGGAACATCCCTACCAAAGACAGACTTTGGCCATCATCTCCTATTCTTCTCATTTTATTAGAGAATCCCTTTCTCCATTCTCCTTCTTCCAACACTTTTCCTCAAGGAAATCAGGATTAAGACATTTCTTTCTGCCTTCTTCAAAGTATCCCAAAACTCCAGACCCAAAAGTCTTTTCCCTTTAACAACTCGAATTGCAATATGTACTATACATGCAAATTTTAGTGATTAAGTTGAAATTAGTTTCTTCTTGAAGGTAAGCAGCAGTGTCCCTTGAAGCAAAAACCAATTTCTTTGTAGCTGATCAATAGCACGTGGGAAAGCATTGTTAAATTGAGTACTTACCTTATTGTGTATGCTGGCAAACTTAAGTACAGAAGCTTCTAGACAAAGGTATACTGGAGAGAGTAATAATAATGTGGTAAAACCCTCGTCTGAGACTGTGACAGCAACTTGTTTTAATCAGATTATGTGGAAAATCAATTTAAATCCTAAAAAAACATAGCACTCAAACCATTTGGTTCTTGCTCCAACTGTGTAGTCATCAGCAGGTTTAGGTCATAGCAGAGACTATATCTAGCTTTCAGAAGTCAGGAAAAGAGATGTGAGAGTAAAGAAGATACTAAAAGAAAAATATAATCGTCTTTTTTTCCCTCAGAAGATAGTTCTAGTTCACTTTTGCAAATCCATATGCTGAGGCCAAAAACACAGGAATTTCTGTGCTACCCTAAATGAGATCAGTGAAGCCTGGAGCCACAGAATGTTAACTAAGGCACCAACAGCTCACTTGGCTTCCTTACGTAACACCAGACCAAAGTGGGTGAATCAGACACCAAGTCAGGAGGCTCTTTTCTATTCTCGGCTCTTTTCATAACTGTTCTCATGGCTTTTGGCAGATTCTTCATCTGAACTGAAGAGTGGCTAGGACCAATGTTTTTAAACAGAAGGGCTAACAGTTATACATTTAATTTTGAGTGATATTACATCTGTGGCACCGAAGAAACAGTACACCTCAGAACATCAGTTGTTTATTTTGAAGTTTAAGTATGGATTTATACAGCAAGCTTACACTCCCAAGTGTGGAAGTGTGTACCTCTGCCTTCTTATCTGCAAATCAGGGGGAATGTATGAAATAACCACAGTCATGCAGCACACACTGCAGGAGCAAATACCACACCTAATCCTTCTACAGGGCTACAAACAAGATTTACAATATCGTTGCAAGGAATAACTGAAATTGCTGGCCTGGGACTCTTTCCCAGATTGGCATTCTTTAACAAGTCTGAACAGTCTAATGATGCTCACCAGAAAAATCACTCCTGCATCCTCTGGTTTGGACAAGTCCTTATCCTCACATGGTGCAATGAATCAAGACGAGCACACATATGGAACCCAGATGAATGTGTCCCATTTCACATGTTCCACTGAAGCATATGGAGGACACAGTACTACAACCCACAAGAAGTAGGAAAAATTCTCCAAAATTTAGGGAAGAAAAATATCTTGAGGCTGATTCACCCTGCAGTTGAGAAACCCAGTTACAGCAAGGGTTTCTGAAAAATCTCCCTTACTTGCCATATGATTTGCTATTACAGACGTATGCGGACATATATTTAGCTTAACTTTTGTAGGATTATCCTGTCCAATGCCCTTCCTCCATTCTGTGTTAATGCAACATGTGCAGAGAGCAGTAGTTTTTCCCTCTTTCAAACAGAATGACAGTGAAAGAAGTATGGTGCTGTCCAGGAGCCTCCCTGTAGAAAGAGAAGTACATAGTGTGCAAAATAGATCAGGAATGTTCAACAAAAATTATTTTCATCAGAATCCAGGAAAGACATGATGACCTGCTGATTTACACAATCTCTAGCTGTTTGCCAAGTTCCTGCCTTGTTCAAAGTTCTGCTCTGGTAAACTTTTTCTTATTTATAGGAGTGAAACAGCTCCAGCACGAGAAACTAAGAGAACAGTATTTGTGATACAGCTTCAGAGATCCAGGAAAGCTTTACAAAAATAATAGTTGTGAGCAGGTACATAGTACAAATGGTACTAGCATGAAAAAGGAGAAAAATATCTGCCTTGGATAAGCTTAGAGACTATGAGGAAAGTTAAATATCTTCGCATGTCATTATGAAGTCCAGCTTAAGATGCTCAGGGGACAGGCTGAATTATTATTACTATTCCTGCAGACTCCTCAGTTATGGTGAGGAACCAGAAGAGCCAAAATGACTTTTGAAGAAAGAGAAAGGGGAAGGAGAGACAGGTCTCCTTGGTTTCAGCACCTGTGCAAAACACTGTAATGCAACATTTTTAAAGGAGGCATGGGTGTGATTTGAGCTAGGTTTACCTTGCATTGTAGAACTTTTTTAATGTTCCCATAAAGAACCAGAACAGACCCTGACAGAAAACTACATATGTCTCCAGCTTGTACATCAAGGAAAGGCTTTAATAATTGTGCTATGGCTTGGCCATGGCTGCTGGGTTTTTCCATCCCCTCTGAGTTTTTCATTGAGTAAATGCAGGAAAGCTGCTAAACTCCGCAGAGGACAAGCTGGAAGGAAATCCTCCAGGAAGCTCCCTGAGCCCATTGCCATCAGCATTCTTGCTGCAGAGCTCAGTGCTGGGTGTGGGGTCATGCGCGGGCATGACAGAGCTGCACCACATGGCATATGTGTTCAATCAAAACAACTCATATTTTGAATACAAAATATTTAAAACAAGTAGCACAAGAACAAGTTGTACCTCATGAATTATTCACAGTAGTCTGATGTTTCTAAAAGAGAATATTTGATGAACTGGGTCTTGTTTATGGACAATTTGTAATCAGAAAGAGATTAAAATCATCAGTACATTATTCATTTCAAATTATTTTTTCACTTCTAGTATCAGGTTATCTGAGCTGTTTCCTCCCCAAAGATCTCCCCAGTGCTGTTCCAAGTGTCCTGTGCACCCAAGGAAGCCCAGGCTCCATCTCTCAGGCGAGGTCCCTGGTGAGTCACAGAGCCACGGAGCCATTCCCCTCGGCGAGGGCTCTGCTGTGGCACTGACTGCTCCCTCTGCAGACCTGGTCTCCCCGGGCTGATGGGCTTTGGGAGCAGGGGAAGCAAGGCCCAACAGCATGGTGCAACTCCAGAGGGGGGGAACATGAGATCAACTCCCTTTCCCGCTCTCCCCTGCTCCTCCACTGACAGAAGGCAGCCCCAGCCCATTTCCAGGCTGGAAGACAGTTTCAGGCAGTTCTCAGGGTCAGGCTCCCCTGCGAGCTGGTGTTTGACCAGTGGTGATACAGGGCTGGAGACCCTCAGCCCAGCTCTTAGCAGCCGAGGGGGGAATCAGGTCAGCAGGCCAGTGAAAGGGTCTGTTCCTTCCCCTGCTTGGTTATTATCTTTAATTCGTATATGCAGAACCTGCTGTTTTGGTTTTTTAAAATAACTTTTGGTTGGAAATATACCTTTTTTAATTCATCCATTTCAGTGGCAAAATGAAAAAGGACAGAATTGTGAAGGAAGAGAGATACTGGAAGAAATTAAATCTGACATTCAAGGTCCTCCTTCTACCTCTAGCCTAATTTTTACAAGCATAGACTTTCACTAAATACTGGAATTGTTAAAAACAAACAAATAAACTACAAAAACTCAACCAAATAAAAAGACCTTTCAGAATATCAGTGGAAATCAACTCAGCAGTTTTCTGCAAAAATATCTGAGAGGACTTTGATCAACATTTTATCTCTGCTAAAGGAGGGCTCAAAATTATTCTTACTGTACGTAGAAGAAAACCTGAAAAGTCATGTCGTGATGCCAGTCATAGTATCATCACCTTTCTACTCCTTTCATGTGGAAAAGGACTGTATCTTTATTCATCTCTGTCTTTGACGGCTTCCAAACTATGGCAGAACATTGTCTTTTCCTGTGCAATGATTTAGACTTCCTAATAAACTCTTGCAATGGGTGGTAGCAGGCTTTTTTGGAAACTCAAAACCATTTTATTTACTAGTAGTTCATTTGACCTCATTCCTCTACAAAGTTGTTCTGTTGTGACTGAAGGTACCATTTTATGTTGCATAGAGCTGAAATATGCTAGCATAGCTCATATATACACCATTCATCTTTCATGAACCTGAGGACAGTGAATCAGTAAAAAACTTACTCATCTTCATCCATCTTGCACTGCTGAATTTATGTTATGAATACCAGTTAAATGTACGTAACACATTTGAGGACTTTCTTAACAAAATAAAAATACAGAAGTTGCATCAGTTCCATCAAAAACATATTCTGTACGGTGCTGCATACAAGCCTTGAGGGATGAGTAGTAATGTTTATCTTTACAAAAGCTGTAAGGACTACTGATCTTGCAGAGGGATATAGTAATTATAAAACATTTTAAAATTCCAATTGCCCAAACCATAGCTGTTCTTACTGTTTTGTCTCAGGAAGTATTTTATGGATATTCTTCCTTTCTAATCTCATTAGAGCAAGTAGAGACTGAGAAAAGAGCCTGGGAAGGTGATACCCAACAGAAAAAGCTGGTTGCTAGCGAAACCTCTCTGGAAATTTGGAAAAGGATCCTAGCCCTTGATCTTTTATATAAACCATTGTAGGGACACTCAGCTCTGTAACTTTTTCCTTCTACCAGCTGGTCTGTACATCCTGGTGCCATGTATTACCTGCTGTGTGATGAGTAGTGGTTTGCTTGAACTTCAAAAGTTAAGGGTCCCAAACAAACATACCTAATTTAAAGCTTAAAATTAGCTTCAATTAAAGCTCTTTACATTAGGTGTGTTCAGTTCTGGAGTTGATTAGGCTCAATGCCCACAAGAGGCTGTACTTCTCCATGCACACACCTCTGTCTTGTGCATATGCGGAAGAAGAAAACTTCACTGCAGCATGAGGCGGTAACATCAAATTAGGATGGGAGCCAGGTCATCAGCATGGCTGTAAAGAGAGTAAGCAGAGGTTTTACTGCAGACTGTCTAGTAAGCTTTCCTCCCTCATCTGCTGAGCTCTGCCAAGAAGAATGCAACAGGGGTTCACTCAAGGTCTCTGACCTGCAGGCATGGAGGAACAGCCAATCAACCACCCACAGGTTGTCTCCCACCTCCCAGGCTGACCACAATTTGACCACCAGATTACCTCTGCCCTCGTTGCTTACTTTTCTCTTTCTGAAAACAAGGATGGAGGTGCCTAACCTACAATTATACAACAACATTACAAATAAAATAATTTGATCCTGACTCAAGCTGCAGCCATGAAATTTTATTTCATCCTCCATACCTAGAGGTATGCAAGGTGGAAGAGCAGCCCTCTTTCCTCCTCTCAGGCTATGTTTTCAGCTCTCTCAGCTTTGCCTTTTGAAGGCTCTCATGGACTCCACATACCCAGTACATCCTCAGTCCCAAGGAGGCTCTTGGAGATTCCTTGAGCCATGGATTTGTTTTTAAGCAACAAGCATTACATATAAAGATGCTCTTAGCAACAACCTAGAAAAGTTAGGCAGGGTATGTAATACCTGCGACATAATGATAAGCCAGTAGCTGCCAGCAAATTAATTAAAATAGCCTAATAAATGCACCCATGTTGAGAAGTTTATGAGCACTTCAGCTCTTAAAATGGATAGGAAAGAAAGGTACCCATTCAGAAATAATGACTCAGTAGCTGTTCCCTTTCTGAATTAATGTTCTCTGTCAGAAGGTATGCAGAGGCTGCTTCACTGCTCTTCAGTACCCGCAAATGTGCAGAGAGAATGTGGTTGGTGATGAATAGTATTTATCCCTGATAAAGGATAGATAGAGAAAGGGAGGTGAGACAGAATGTATTCAGAGGATGGTGACTGAAATTTTAGGACTGAGTGTTAGAAAATGCTTTATATGGGAAAAAAAGGCAGTCATCTTAGATTTGGCAGGTATGTAGGCATTTCTTTCCATAAGAATATTTTCTAGAACAATAGGAGGACATATTTAAGAGTTGTCTCTGTCTTTCCCAGGCCTCTGTGTTTTCTATTTCTATCTCTTAGATTGTACAGACCAAAGAATAGCTTTGTCTGCTCAGCCCTCTGTCATTATTAAACAAACTGTATGAGTACAGTACCAATAATACTTGGAAAGAGCTTCCATCTTAATGAGATCAGACATGAAATTAAATCATTCATGACAAAATATCACCTGTCTTTGAAATAAAAAAAAATTATCTGGCAGGTTTGCATATTGCATATATTTCCAGACTTCCACACTTCAAGTCCTTGCCTGGCAGCTATGAGTGTTGGGGTTCTGGTGTGGGCACTCAGCTGACAACTGCAGCACCTAATGATGTTAGCAAGCTCATCAGCTTGTTATCATTCTTTTGCCACTTTGATGACAATATTTTTTAATGTGGCATGCCATAATGGTAACTACCTATTTAATATAACCTGCCATGTAGCCCAGAAAAGCAGTCTTTTCTGGGGTAGATTACAGCCAGAATTTTGCATGAGCATCTTAGACAGAAATATTATAATCTGCCTAATGTTGTCTGATTATAACCACTTTTGACACCTGCTTTTGTATAAGTATTGTGATTGTATTACATTTAAGTAAGGAAAAAGACTATGTTAAGAATAAGCTAAGTGGGTCTTCCTTTACTGAGCACCCAGTGACATCTGTGATGTGGTATCAGGAGCAATTATTGTGCTATTTTTTTATTTTTTTATACAGCATCTCCCTGAGGAGCCTATTGGATGTCCTGTTGGGTAGCTCATCTTTTCATCTGTAGGGTAGCTGAAGTTTGGCTGGACATACATGCATGCTTTAAACGGCTTAGAATGAAAAATGTCGGGAGAAAAACAATCTCATCTTTGAGTCCTGACATACAAGTATTAGAAAATCAGGTTTAAAAAAAGAAAAGGTGACAATAGGCCAAAATTCCCCAATGTGAGGATAGTCTGGAGAAAGGAAGTGCACTAGTAAGAGGGTGAACATTGGTCAGAGAGGCTTTATTGTCTGGCACAGGACTGAATTTGTCTGAACTGTTGGATGAGGACATTGAGAACTGAGCAGATTGTGAGAATTTGATTTGTATTAAAGAACCAAATTCCACACTTCTGGAGTAGTACTTTTTGTCAGCTATCAGGTAGGATGTTATAAATGGATGAATATCTACAAATTTTCTGGAGAGATAAACTCTGCCAGGGATGTATCACTTTTGAGTCATGGACTTCCCAAATGTAGATTAAGAAGTAAAAGAAATAACTAATGGCACATCTTAGTTATTCTTGTACATGATGGATGACAAATGTCTTGCTAAATAAACACCAGACCTACTAGAGATAACACTGTGTCAGATGTGGGTTTGATAGGTACTCAGGAAATCATAGTACAGTTGGTCATATAAGATAAACTTGTATCGACTGAAAATGAGAAGATGTCGTTTAAATCAAATGGAGAGTTATATAAAGAAAGGTCTAGAACATTGTCAATTTAAAAAGGAAATGTGCAAAATAAACTATATGAGTTTTTGATAAAGTGTGAAATAATGAAGAAATTAAACACGTGAAATCCAGATATATTCTTGAGTAAAAGATACAAAAGGAATATGAGAAAAGAGAGAATATTCTGGAATATTCTAGAAATGGCTGGATAAGCTGTTGTTTTCAAAAGGCTTTTAGAAGTCAGCAAAGAGAAAAAAAAAGGAAGAAAAATACTAATAGGGCACATTTGGGGGCTCAAAATTCATGTTTAGCTATACTTCACAGAGAAAATAAGGAATAAACTATGAAAAGTGAAGTAATCATATAAGTAATAAGGAAAAAAAGAGTGGAGTAGTAAGTTTGCTTTGCAGTTACATAAGGGAGAGACCAGAGAAATAAGACCTCAAATTTACATAGTTTGCTCTAGTTTTAATAGGAAGAAGAGGTTGAGCAGTGAGGTAAGAACAAGATGGAATGGAAATGAAGATTTGGGAACAGAGCTCACCACAGCTGGGATTAAACTAAAACTTGTATCACATAATGCATCCAAGATAAGGAGAAGAGTTGTGTCTCGACAAGGAGGGCATGGTCAATCACCACCCATCACAGTAAAAGACCTGGCACATGAACCTGCAGGCCCAGAAACAAGGACTTTTTATAAATCTTTCCAGTAAAAGTAATGCTGCATGACTGCAGAACAGCATCCATAGACTCTGACGTCGAGGACCGAAGAAAAGGAACTTGAACAACAGGACTCTTAGACCCATTTCAATATTAAGAAAGGCTTTAGACAGAAGACCATGCAACAAATACTTTGGGAAGGTGAATCATGATAGAACAACCTGTTATCCTGTTTCACTAAAATAGTAGATTTTTTTTTAAAATAAACTTAATTAAATATTTAGTAAAACAGTAAAATGTAATAATTATAAATTATTTAATAATGCACCACGCAGGAAGCTATTAGAATGGTGAAAATAGGAGTGAGTAAAATTTCAAGATATGCTTTAAGCTAGCCAGAAGAGAGATAAAACGTATCTCTACAAAGAAAACTACAGGCACATAGATTTGCCAGTGCAGCCTCTTATCAGTACATTTCAGAGCAGATATTAGTTCATTCTCTTACCATGGCACAGAAAATAGGGCTGTGAAATCAATGTCAATCAGAGCATCATGGAGGAAAAATTCTGAAAATAATTGAGATTGATACTACAAAACAGGATTGAAATGAACCATCCCAATGCAAGATCAGGAACCTGGAAATTATGCAAATTTCTACTGAAAACTGAGAGCTTATCAGCTGGAAATAGTGTAACAGGAGAAACATTTAGATACTCTGATCTTTCTGAGGATGACAGTGTGCTGTTACTGCTACTGTGTGATCTGTGGAAGAAGAACAGCAATACAAACCGAGGCTGTATAAGGAGCAGTGATGCCACTAGACAAGGCCCTAGGGAGACAACATCCACACACAGTTCTGGCTGCTGTCTTGAAGGGAATTAAAATCAGAAACAGTTGTGAGGAAAGACAACTGGAAGGACTGTACCATTTGGGGAGCGGAAGCAACTATGTTCTTAGTGGAGTTACTGAGCATAATACCAGGGCTGATTAAGTGTCAATAATGGGAGATTTTCTTGATTTCTACCTTCTCACAGTCCCTGATCATCCTTTGTGATATGCACTGTGTTTACAGTGCAAACACACAAAACCTACAATTTTCCACACTGGAAAACTGAAACTGGTTCAACTAAACTACAGTTCGGTGTGAATGCAAACTCTAAAGCAATGGATAATGGTCTCTCAATGTTTTTCATTTTAAAGCCCAGGACATCCTGACCTGGGCCCCACCTCTAATGTATTCCCTGGCATCACTGTCAGCCAGCACGGCTCTCCTGTGACTGCGCTGCAGCCCTGCTGTACAGCCCTGGCATGAGCTTGTATGTTTCTTCCCGCCCAAGATGGGCAAGTTGATGGCTCATAAAATGGGTAATGTCTCCTTCACAGTTGAAGCACAGCTGGAGCTGGATGTGATGCCTGCACGTGGTGATGACTAACACAACAGTCTGTGTGCACTGATGAAAAGCATTAGCTGTCTCACCTTCTGTGACAAATTAGCTGAGCTGGAGGGTTGAGTGCATGTGGAGATTGAACGACCAGCCCCAAGGAGTGTCCCAGTGCAGATAGAGTTGCACTTGCAGAGGTCACCTTGCACATACTCTGATGCAAACAGAGGTATCCACATCTATATATTCAGCATCTTTCCTCGATTCACTTAAATAATTAAACACTGTGTGAGTGCACACAGCCTGCATCCAGAGCAATTCTACCACCCCCTTTCCTCATGCACAAAACTTTGATTCCTCTCTTGACAGGGACGTAAGTCTCCTGTCATTGAGTTTGATGTAGTCAAATTGGCATATATTGTTAAATCTTACTTAGCAGCTGACATTAAATTGGAATGTACTGAAGAGAAAATAGCTAGCAATGTTGTTCCCTCAATTTGCACAATGACTTATTTCAAAACAGAATAAATATTAACTGGTTCTGAAAACCTGCAACTTTCAATTGTCAGAGCATTTCTGTACTCTAATTTTTCACAGAAAAATTGTCATTTGCATAATACTTCTGAGAGGGGGAAAAATACAGTTTCAATTTTCATATGTTGTAGCATTGTAGAGCATGATCTCATTTCTTGAAATGTTGTATCTTGTCCCCAACCGAATAAATATTTTAAGCATTTAATGCATTTATCAACTCTCCTGTAGAAAAGTACAGAAGAACCTATGCAATGGTGTCAAAGGTATCTCATGTATCAAGGGAGTCTGACCAACCTCTTGGGTGATTCTCCACCTTGAAATTTAACCTTGCATCTTATCCAACAACAATGCAAGAAGTGAATCAATTCCTTGTTCTCCCAGGAAACCATATGCTGGTTTTGCTTGTAGAAATTCAATTCTTCTAGCAGATAGATGCTGTACATTTTTGCATAATGTGAAATTTCACAGGTTACTCTTATCAAGAAAATATAAGAAAATTATTAAGGATGCAATATGTGATTTAATGACAAAAACACAACTTCAGTTAAATTGGTCCAGACAAATTGGTCCAGGCAGATTTAGTCCTTTCCTTACAAGGCTTGCATTAATAAATATAAAAGAAATTGCTCCACTCCTTTTAAGAGATTTAAGGGAGAGTAAGGACGTCAGATACCTCAATATGAGATTTCATAGGACTTAACTATTGAATTTATAAACCCCACTGGAAAATGCAATCCACTCTGGATTCTTACACTAAAAATTATTGTATTTTTTAAAAAAAGTCCCCTTTTCTACTATGTATACAGACAGGTGGACATTTGCACTTACTCACAGGCATGCACACGCGTGGACACACATGATACAAATCCCTAGTATTGCATTAATCAAATCCAACAATATCAGTAAGACTGGAGGCATCACCAATACAGACAAGGATCACAAGACCATTTCAGAAGCACCTTATGATGCTGGGATAACTGCAATACAATTAGCATTAAATGTACGGTCAGAATGAAGGTCATCTGCTGAAACATCAATGACAGGAACTTTGGCCAGAACACCTAACATTACATTGACTGGGAACAATACACCAGGAAAAAAAAAAAAAAAAAAAAAAGGTTTTTGGTATCAGAAAAGCAGTGGTTGAATCTGAACCACCAGCAAGGTACACACCTCTGTGAAATATGGCAGAAAGGAACTCAATGCCTTTAGCTGACAAAATAAAGACTAAAGGAGATTTTTTACAAACAAGGGGATAGGGAAATGTTATTTAAGGTGAGGGACAATGCAGGGGCAAGAACCAATACATGTAAGATTGACAGGCATAAATATAAGATAGTAATAAGATGGAATCTTCCCCAGGGGAGCAAGGTAGCTAAACAATCCTCTCATATGAATACTGAGGACAAGAAATGAAATATTTCTACATGGAAAGATCAACCACTCTAAAATTCAGCAAAATTATGCATCCTTGACAACTGATATTCAAGAGAGACCTGAAACAAGTATAATAAACTTACTGTACACAAGAAAAGAAGCTGTAAAGATCTGTGAGTAAAATAGTAAGACTGATTGTTTTTTAAACTGAGGAAGGTTACTTAGAGGTTTAATCTTGAGTTTTCATTTGAAAAAGATTGTTGGAACTTTCTTGTTAGTACACACCCTCTTCTGTTGAGCGTCATGTGTAATGTCTACTGGTGTCTTTTAGAGGTTGATTTATTAATAGCAATATTTTACTTTTCTAGCTTCCAGTCAGGTTTCTGTACATATTGAACAGGAGGTCTAGAAACTGGAAATCAGAATCTAAGTTTTATTATTTTTAGTTATTGTTTTTAAGATCAACTATTAAGGATCTTTTGTATCTGCTGTTTTGCTATATTAAAAACAGATCTCATTACATTTAGTCCTCCATTTTTCCTAGTAGCATATCTAATGGATTTCCAGTGTTAGGAACTAATTCCATGGTTCTTTATGACCTAATTGACTCAGATCTCTTTTGTCTTTTTTCTTCTGTTCTTTTTTCCTTTGGATCTAGCATAAGATCCTTGTCACTTGTCACAATCAATCCCTTGCATTAGGCTATCTAATTCAAAAAGGTGTTCAAAATCCTTGAACTCTTCATTATCCATGTTTTTGGCACTGAAGTTCAAGGTTTTGAAAGGGACTACAAATTGGCAAAGGTTCTTTGAGCTACCCTTGCTGTCATAGCAACCCACAAACTTCATAGAGGGACCAAGTGTGATGTGAAAGGTCTCTGCAGAGCCCTCAGGAGCTGGATGGAGAGACTGGAAATCTCCCACTCCGGTATGCAGAAGGTGAAGCTGAGTGCTCTGTCTGATTTGCATAGCCACTGAGGTGCCCTCTTTGTAGCCAGGGAATCTGGCAAGCATTCATTAGAGTATAACAATCCTGTAAAGAGCTGCAGTTTTTCTGTGCTTTTTTCTTCTCTAAAGGATAAGGTGCTTTTATGTATTTAACAGCAGAAATCAAGACATACTTATTTAACCTAGGTTTAACCCAGGCTCTATACTCATTACTAAACTCTAAATGAAGCCAGGAAACGCCTATGGGTGCTGTGTCCTGTCAAGCTTGACCTCTACCTGCACAGCAATCTGCCATCACCGATCTTCAGCTTCCACAAAACAAAAACTCAGTAGATAGTAAGAAGAGGCAAGAGAAAAATAAGAAGGCCCTAAACGAGCATATGGCAAAGGTGACTTCCCTCAGAAGAAATGCAATAGTAGTACAGACTGTTGAATAGCTTCTAAAGAGAGTGCTATCATTGGCTTCTAATTCTGACCCGCCACATTCTTACACTTTTTATGTCCTAAAGCTCTGCATCTGGAAAGGGGCATATTGCTGCAAGCATTTATCAGATGTGGGTGCAACAACCACCATAATAATTAGCTTTACTGGATCATGTTACACAATAAAACACAGGTTGCTGAGAACAAAAAGCCCTGGAAGGTAACCTTTATTTTCCTAAAGAGGGACTAATCTAGGTGGTTAGTGATTAATAGTGATTATTATCTTATCTCAAAAGCTGTTTAAGTGTAAAACTGCTCTTTGGATGCAGACGCTGGAGACTTGCTGTAACGTACTTCAGTTTATCAGGCCGTAGTGGGACTTTTTTCCCTTGAAGTGTCACTTGATTTATTTCTCAGACACATCAATGAACACGGAGCATCTTCTCTACATCCCCTGTGCTTAGAAGCATATCTTCCCTTTTGTGCTGATGTGCTCATTGCCACCTAAAGGCTGCTCCCTTATGTCCCTGTTGGTGAGTGTACGGGCATAGAGGGAAACTGGGTGCTAAGGAGGGGTGCCTCTGCTTTCCCAATCATATAAACACATTCCTATTATTTTTAGATGGTCTATATATGTTGTTTAAGGTGCTTGTAAGTAGAATTATGGGAAGTTCCTTGTTAAAGGAAATAGGGATGAATAAAAAATACATCTTCATAAAAATGACCCAGGGGAAGACAGGAGCTCTAGGAAGAGATGCAGTGAACTGCTGCCTGCCAGCCTGTCTCAACCCTTCCTGCCCCTGAAAATCAGATAGCAGTAGGGCTGCAGCTCAAAAATGCCCAGGTCCTCTGGGAGCCCCGCAGACTGCATGTCACAGGTCTCCCACACCCCTGCAGCCTGACAGCAGCACCAGCACAGCTACGTTGTGAATATTCTCATTACACACAAACCTGGCCTTTCTGTCTGCCTTGCCTCCATGGCACGGATGCTTTCTTGCGGGATGCGAGTCTCTTCTCTGCTTCCCTCTCAGCAGGAAAGGAAGAGAGTGGGATTTGTGATCCCTGGGGAGAGACCAACCCTGCTGGCATGGGGGCATCAGAGTTTTGTGGTGCTGCACCCCTCACCACCAGACAGAGAGCCACAGCCTCCCAGCCAGCTCCAGAACTGTAAAACTACTTCAGGCAAAATCATCATAATCCCCAGGTAAACTCTGATTTCCTCTTTATCAGGTTTAGCTGGAAAACAAAACAAAAAATTAAAAAAGCAAAACACAAGACCTAAACATTATATATGCCCTTACTTGTCTCGTTCTAGTGAGTATTTTATTCCCTGTCTGGTCAGAACATTATCTTCATAAATACTGCAAAAGTTAAATCCTAAGCACCCATGACTACAGAAACTGTACAGTGATCAAGCTTAAATGAACATATACATTTTATTAATGGATGCTTTCTACAACTCCAATAATATAAATTAAACCAAAACCCTATTTCCATCTTTTAAGGTTACAATGAAAAAGCTTTAACTTTATTGAGGACAATTTTTATTAAGTTTAGAACTTCTTTATTGCAGTAATGAGAACGCTATGGGAATAACATTATCTGGTCTGTCATGAAGCACCTCGGCTTGTTGAATAAGTTAATAAATGACTATGCATTAATCAAAGTGACAAAGCTATGAAGACCTGAGGATGTGAGACAATTCTGATGATAATATTAATTACTATATAATTAGAAACTTAGGGGCCATAAATAAAAAATCATGGGAGAGACATTCATGCAAATTGCTTTGAGTTGTGTTTGCTTTAGGAAAAATCCTTTCCTTCCTTTCACCGTTCTCTCCTTTCTCTTTTTAATTTCCTTCCACACTGTATATAGCAGTGACTCACGTGGATATAAATAAGCTCATATTGAGTTTAATTTTTCCCAGTTAGGGAGGTCTGCATTCGAATTGTGCTTTTCCCTCTCTAGCTTGAATGGAAGATAATTTTTTTCAGATTCCTAATTTCTAGACAAGTAGGAAGAACAAAAAAATCCTGAGAACTGCAAAGGGAGGGGATTTCTATTTCTGCTATTTTACTCAAGATACATGTCACCTTTCTTGCAGAACAGATTTTATTTGTTACACTTTCACAATAACATTACTTCCCGTAAACTTACTCTTTCAATTCACCAGTCTGTTTCTGTCATGGCTCATTTATGTGTGAACATGACTGACTGAAGCCAATGTTATCCACAACCGACAAGTGCCAGACCTACAGTTCAATCAGCCCCTTCTTTGAGATAATGTCAAGAGTTTGAAGTAATGGGACAATAAAGTGGAGAGAGAGACAATCAGGGTCAAACTGATCCAATTCTTTGCATATAAAAGGGATTCTGCCTAATAACACCCAGCTCTTTTTTGCTCTCCACACACAATAGAGCTTAAACAGGTCTAAACCTGGCTTTCAAGGAAATGTGTGACTGACATGAAAATGCTAAAGCTTTAAGTGGTTTCTTCAGGCATTTCCTTCCAAGGTGTTTCATTGCACTGTAGTGTAAACCCAAGATAAAAAGTACCTGTTACCCAGGGGTTTTTGGTTATTTTTAGTGAGATGTTTACACTGAAGCTACCGGTGATGGCACAAAATTCATTCCTCTTTTCATTTTATATTTTTTTAACAAATAATTTGCATCTGTTAATAAAATTAAACCTGATAAATGAATGAGGCTGCTCCTTTCAGTGATGCTCCCAATTCCCATTTCCAATATAGCAAACTGAGTTCCTGAATATATTTCTTTATATTAAGTCTCCACAGAACACTGCAGTTAACACAAATATTCCTTCAAAATTACCAGCTGCTTCTGTGCTGCAATACATATCAGTTCTGGAATTTAATAACATATTTTACTGAACTTCCAGAAGATAAAGAGCTGAGCAGTAGTCACCAAAAACTCAAAAGAAATCATATCTTCAAGCATTAAGACAACACACCTTATCTTTATGTATTTCCTCCATCTCCTAACTAATAAGCCCTGGAGTTGCATGTGAACACCTATCTATCCTTTTTCTTCGTGTGGATTGAGACACATTTCAGTATTCAGAAAGGTTTTGTGTTTTCTACCTCCATCTCACATTTCCCAGCCACCATTTGCTTTACATATTGAATGGCCCAAAAAAACCAGATTTATCACCTTCCTTCTCCAGTACAAACTCAAAAGTAGGAGGCCAATCCTTCTGTGTGGACCATGAGCTGCATGTTGGCTGGTTCTGTGTCAATTTTAGTATCTTCTAACTTTTCTGTGAACCCAGTAAAAAGGATAACATGCTCAGTAGTGTCTTTTTTGCTTGCAGGCGCTGGTCTGCCTGGGGGTCTAGCAGCCCTGACTGGTTCCCCCTGAGCAGCATGGCCACAGAGCTCGGAGATCTGAAAGTCTTATCTGCAATTCTTATATGCAGCTCCCACTGTTTCCCATGAATGAATGCAGGGTCCAGAGTGCTCTGGAGAAAAAGAAAACGAGAGAAGATGGAAAGCTGTCTTTTGAGGTCAGCCTTGGCATCCTCCCACACATTCCTAGCAAAATCCTGGTTTGTCTGCAATGTGGTCAAACACAGGTTAATACTGGCATCAGGCATCAGAAATGGACAAAAAGAGGATTTGGATGGTCTCTACTGAGCCCCTAATATCCCCAAGGGTGTCGGGCTGCAACAGACAGGATTAGATATGCTTCAGTGGTAGGGATTCTTTGCATATATGTTATTTTTGAAATTTCCCTCCTCTTTTATGGCCTTTCCTGTAAGCTTGCATGATCAGTGAGAATTCTTACTCTAAAAGACCTGGTGCTTTTGTGTGGTTCTCCACAGACAAGGATTTAACCTCTCTCATATTCTTGCTCAGCTCATGAAAGATGTCTATGACAGGAGCAATTGAAAGCAGGATGCTGAGCTTGGTCCTGCAGCTCTGTAAGCAGCAAATTTTCCGTCTCTTGGGCTCAGTCTGGGTCTCTCCATCACATCAAAAACCAGCACATGCAGCAGTCCAGAAGGAAGCATGTTGGTCATGATCAGTGTGGTCATACACTGTGGATGTTGTCTACCTGGGCTTTCAGCAAACCTTTTGACACTGATTCCCATGACACTCTCCTGGAAAAGCTGGCAGCCTGGCTTGGACAGATGCGCCCTTCATTGGGTAAAAAACTGTTGGGGTGGCCAGGCCATGGGAGTGGTGGTGAATGGAGTTACATTCAGCTGGTGAACAGTCAAGAGTGATGTTCCCCAGGGTTCACTACTGAGGCCAGCTCTGTTTCATATTTTTATTGATAATCTGGGTGAGGGGATAGAATACTGTGTCAGTTTGTAGATGACACTGAGCTGGGTGGGAGTGTTGATCTGCTGGAGGGCAGGAAGGCTCTGCAGAGGGATCTGGACAGGCTGGATCATGGGCTGAGGCCAGTGGTGTGAGGTTCAACAAGGCCCGGGGCCAGGTCCTATCCTTGGGTCACAGAAGCCCCAGGCAGTGCCATAAGCTGGGACAGAGTGGCTGGAAAGTGCCCAATGGAACAGCCATGGGCTGAGGCCAGAGGGTGTGCCCAGGTGGCCAAGAAGGCCAATGGCATCTTGGCCTGGATCAGCAGGACCAGGGCAGGGATTGTCCCCCAGCACTTTGCACTGGTGCGGCCACACGTCGAGTGCTGTGTCCAGTTCTGGGCCCCTCACTCCAAGAAAGACATTGAGGTGCTGGAGTGAGTCCAGAGAAGGGCAGTGGAGCTGGGGAAGGATCTGGAGCACAAGTCCTGTGAGGAGCAGCTGAGGGAGGTGGGGGTGTTTAGCCTGGAGAAAAGGGGGCGCAGGGGAGACCTTATCACTCTCTACAACGGCCTGGAAGGAGATTGTAGCCAGGTAGGAGTTGGTCTCTTCTCCCAGGCAACCAGCAATTGGATGAGAGGACATGGCATCAAGCTGTTCCAAGGCCGGCTCAGTTTTTCTGAATTTCTTCATGGAAAGGATTGTTAACTACTGAAACATGCTGCCTAAGGAGGTGTTGGAATCTCCGTCCCTGGAGATGTTCAAGAAATGACTGGACGTGACACTTAGCGCTACAGTCTAGCTGGTGATTGGTCAAAGTTTGCACCTGATGGTCTTGGAGGTCTTTTCCAATGTAAATTATTCTGTTCTATACGTTATCTTCATAGCATTCTCAGTAGAGAGGCTCCATGAATTAGGACCTCTTCATAAGCAGCACACACTTAGGGGGTTTATATATCTGAATACTAGAACTTCAGACTGCTCTTGTCTTATGAAGAACAATGCCCAGGTGACGTTTCATTGAGTTATTAGCAGGTCTTTTCAAACTGGCTGTCAGAAATAGATATTTAATAAATCTAACCCTACTTCATTTTTTGGTGAGGCCATGTCTGTCTACGTCTTTCCAACAGAACAGGGAGAACAAGAAAAGTGAAATCAGAGAAATAACCTATCTTTAGTGTACTACTCAGGTACAATTGCCTTCAAACACAGAGAACTGAATGTGATTGCACAGCAAGTACCTCCCAATCCCATGCGATGTGTTAGCAGAACACCTCTAATTTCAAGAGTAGAAAATTTTATACCGACAAATAAATTATGCTTTTCCTGACTTTATATATCCACACCGATGGCTAGTCAAAAATTTGTAATTACCTTTCTGGTTCCAGAAAACATTTCAGTACACACTGGAATTTGGCAAGCTTCCATGGCTTAAAATCTTATTGAGAGGAGAACACCTCATGTACAATACATGTAATTGCATATGAAAGTGCATGCCCTTTCATTAGTTAGTGCTTGTTTTTTGTGTTTAAGTTTGAGTTTTGTGGGCATGGGAGGATCAAAGCAAAATCTGGAATGCTTCAATAAAGGAAATAAACAAGGTAATCTCTCAAGTTTTTCTGTTCAGGCAAATGATAGAAGTGATCTGGATACAAGCAAAACCTGCTTTCCTGCAGCTGCTCTAAAGTTTAAGATAACCAAGGCTCATTAACCTCACCAGGCAGAAGATTTGATACAGTGATCACTGAGTGATCACACCATGCCTGGGATATGGGCCATTGACGTCAGGAACGGCAGGAGCATTTCAACACAGACATCCCTCTGCACTGTGACGCTGGGAAGTTGAAATACTGAAAATGGACCATTTCAGTTCCTCTGTGTAGAGTTTTTGCTCTCATAGCACTTCTTAGAAACAGGCAGGAGCGAAGTTCACACACATGGCTCCATGGAGGTGGGGGATGTAGACAGGACTTTTCTCACATCTGAAGGCTCTGCATGCCCAGCTGCATGCCTTCTTACTCCATTGCTCATCCACGTATGTGTATATATGTCAGAGTGTAGAAAAGTCAGCCTTTATCTCGCTCCTACCAATTCCAATTAAACAGTCATGGGCTAAAGTGGCATCCCACTAGTCACTACACTGGGATGTTTTTTGTGTTTACTGATTTTGCCTGGTCTGATTTTTACTTGTGCTGTGAACACAGTGAACAGTGTTCAAAGGCTGGGCAAGAGCACAGACAGAAGTAGCACAACCACAGAGTCCCAGACCTCAGCTTGCTTTGATAGTTTGCTGATATTAAATATCTTCCCAGTATCATGTTATGAGGTATGCTGAGGCTTTTTTATATACACTGTTCCTTGCATTTTTTTCAGTTTTATTTTTGTATAATCCTTTTCTATACATGCTCTTGAATTTGCTTCCCAGTCCTGAGTATGCACAGAGATAGGAGGGAGAGTTTGTATGAACTCATAAAGATGAATTTCAGGCTCCTGATTCCTTCCTAATCACTGCATTCTACAAGGTGCAGCCTGATGAAAAGATAGATAAGCCAAAATATAACGGAAAATGCTGAAAGTGTGAGACAAAAACTCTGAAAGGTGAGAATGCCTGCTTTGGAATAGAAAAACTTACTGGGGGAAAGAAACAGTGGAAAATTGGTTGGGGAGGCATGTTCCAGAAATTTCCCCAAATTGCCTTTTTTGGAGGCAGGAGAGCTCCTCAAGAGGTCATTAGCAATCTCTAGAAAAACAAGTATATTCTGAAGACTGGAAACAGTGGGTATGGTAAGCCTGCCTCCAGCGGCTGGCTGGTGGCGCGGGGAGATGCGGGCAGGTAGCAAAGGTCTCTGCCCAAGTGCCCAGTGCCCGCCCAGCCGTGCAAGGATGGTGAAGAGGCTCTGGCATGTTGCAGCAGCACCACATGCCAAGGGTGAGCTCAGGGTGCTGCCTGACTCCAGTCCTGCCCCATGGGGTTTGATAGTGCATGCATTTAAAATCACTGCAATGATGTTGTCATGGTTTGACACTGGCCCAACACCAGGCACCCATAAGAGTCTCTCGCTCACCCTCCCCTGCCACAGCTGGGCAAAGGAGGGAAGAAAAAAAAATGTTAATGAAGGCTTCATGAGTGAGATAAGGACCAGGAGAAACACTTCAAGGGCAAAACAGGCTCAGCTTAAGTTGCGAAGTGATTTTTTCACTAATAGAATCAGAGGAGGATAATGAGAAGTAAAATAAGCCCTTAAAACCCCTTTTTCCTCCCCAGACCCTCCCTCCTTCCCACGGACAGTGCAGGGAGACAGGGCATGGGGGTTTTGGTCAGTCCATCACCAAGATTTTCTTCCGCTGCTCCAGGAGGGAATCCATCCTCTGTGAGACCGTGGGGTCCCTCCCACAGGAGACAGTTCTCCCTGAACTTCTCCAGCGTGGGTCCACTCTCACGAGCAGCAGCCAAACCGCACCTGCTGCGACGTGAACTCCCCCCAGGGGCACGCAGTCCTCCCAACACTGCTGCAGCCTGGGTCTCTCTTTCCACAGGGTGCAGTCCTCCAAGGACAGGCTGCTCCAGCCTGGAGCGGGGGCCCCTCTCGCCTCCGGGTCTCCCACTGGATCCCAGCCACCTCCATGCATCGAGCCGCTCAGAGATGGGCACCTCCCCCACGGGCTGCGGGTGGATCTCTGCATTCCCCGTGGATCCCCATGGGCTGCAGGGGCACAGCTGCTTCTCCATGGCCTTCACCACGGCCTGCAGCGGAATCTCGGCTCCGGCGCCTGGTGCACCTCCTCCCCCTCCTTCTCCACTGACCTTGATGTCGCCGTGTTGTTTTCCCTCACATGTTCTCACCTCCTCCTCTTCTCTGACTAAGAGCAAAAGCCTGTGACTTTGTTTTGATTTCCGTCTTAAATATGTCATCAGAGAGGCGTTCCCAGCCTCTCTCATTAGCCCAGGTTTGGCCAGCAGCATGTCCATCTCCAGAGCCATCAGCCATTGGCTCTGCTGGACATGGTGGAAGCTTCCCGCAGCTTCTCACAGGAGCCACCTTTGTGGCCCCCCCTGCCACAGAAACCAGGCCATGCCAAACCAATACAGATGTGCAAACACTGGTTTAGGGTATGCATGTGGTGGAGTCACCATGAAGTATTTTACATTTCTGAAGAGAGCATTAGTAAGACATTAAAGAGCAAGTTATTAGCCCTTTAAAGACAAATAAAGCTTTTCTAAACCACATCAAATAGAGATGGGCTTGAGTAACACTATTTGCACTTTTTAATTTTGTCTGAACTTAAAAGGTATCTTGCTCTAGGCTCCTCTATCCTAACTGGTGGTCTGAGATCCAGAAACCCCTTCATTGTGGAAAATAATCTCTTAAAAGAAGACCTAAGAGTGTTTTCCTTTTCTAAATATTATTCTGAATTCCATTTCTTAAGTTTCTTCATCTATAAGATGAGAGCATTATTTTCTTCACAACCTATTAGGGTTCATTAGCAGATGACCGTGTATGTTTTCAGCTATACACTGCAAGGCCATATTATATTAAACTTATTCCTGACTCATTTTTAGCTGTGAAAAGTGCCCCTTTTTTTCCACCAGCATTGCTCAAAGGTGAACAAAACAGGGGAACAAAGGCTCATCCTCACAGTAAGCTGAGACCTTTATGCTAAATTCAGCCTGGTTATGGCAGGCCTCAGTGGTGTACCTTTGAAAGGTCTAATACCTGCCTTTGTTTGGAAAAGCTGTAAGTAATAGGGCTGAGGTCTGTAAGAATCAAAAGAAATAATTCAAAACCACAGTAGTTTTCATAAGGAATAATATTCATTCTCTGTATTTTAAGAGACCTATGAAACCCCAGAGAAGCCTTGGAGGCCTTTCCTCAATAAACTGAACTGTTCTAGAGCAATTATGAAGCTTTTGAGTTTTGACTCAACTCTGATCCTTATTTGCCAGCACTGCAGAACACTGAGCTTGCCCCAGTGCTCACAATGAGAAAGATTTCTTTTTCTTGTGTGATGGAAACCATCGCATCATAGCTACTACCCTTCTGCTCCAGAAGAATGACTGCAATAAGGCAAAGCTTATCATAATTTGCAGCAGCCTAAGGGCAAACCACTTCTAAATTTTCAGGAGAAATCACTGTGTCTTGCAGGACTGCTGGCTGTTATTTTGTTTAAATACCAGAGATGTCTACTGAGAAGGTGGTCATGAAACTGCTACAGTAAAACATTCTTTTTCAAAATATTTTAAAACTTTTCACGCTGGTGAGAGGAGCCACTTTATCATTTAAGACACTACATTTCAGCACATTGATCCCTTTTCCAAGACTATCACCAAGGCTTTGAGTGTCCTGGCAGAATTTTATTGATACAGGCAGGATGAATAGGTTGAAATATCAGCGTATTTCTCTTACAAGCATTGGTTGGAGCCAGATTTGAACCCTGGAAAGAGGAAATACACAAAGTGAAAGCTCCTGTGGCTTGGGAAGTATTCTTTGGAGGACTGTCTCAGCTACTGAGTCTAGCTGAGTTGCAGGTGGGCTTTTCATAGAGGATTCCCAAATGATTCCTCTCAATCCCGACTCATGGCTGTGTTCATGAACATGTGAGCTTTACCTAACCAGAAAATGCAGCACTCTCTCCTCTGCAGGCTCAGACCTGACTCTTTGCCATCCCCACATGAACCCTCTCTCAGTGTCTTGAAGGAGTGATTCACTGTGACAAAGGCTGTCACGTCCAAACCAGTAACTGCCACCTCTCTAGGTAGGGTGTGGATGAAAAATGTTACCATGAAGTTACAGGTGGTACCCAACCAGCTGCAGTCAGTCTGGCAGTGCCAGGGAGAAGCTGCATGTCAACTCAGAGTTGCACAACACTGCGAGATTTGAAGGCTTTCTAGCTGCAAATGTTGATAAATATATACATTTTCCACTTTGATAAAACAGTCCTTGACAGAGACTCTTAGCAAATATGCTTGATTATTGTCAGTCTGGCATTGAGTAAGGGACTGTTTTTTGTGATATGAGATGAATACATAATTCCACTGTTTGTAGGAGCAGTTCTTAAGGTTCTGGCTTACACATATAAGAAGCTGACTCCATTGCAGATCTGCTCTCAGCATTACTGAAACTGAAGCCTCCAATGTCTACAGCTCTCATGGAAAACAAGGCTTGAAGGGACATGGAGATCAGACCTTGCTGCCCCAGGCAAATGCATCAAAATTTTTTGTTTCATAAACAGATAAGTAAAAGGTAAAAACAGGTTTGTCCTGAACAGAATGAATAGATGTTAAAATACTTCACTACAATGGCAACAAAAAATATGCTGCTAATTTCTTGCTCAAATTTTTTCCAGGGATGGTTATTAGGCATTTGTTTTGAAGTTAGTATTTTATCTTAGCTGTGACTGTTTTCCATCTTGGCATTAAACCACTCTTCTTCCCAAGATATTTACAGAGAGTGGCCATGTCCCTTTCTCCACTAGCACAGACAAGAAGCTGGGAGTCTGGCCCTTAGGATAGGCTACCAGTGCCCTGGAGGTCCTAGGAGCCTCCCTCTGCCCAACTCCCACCTGAGCTCCTTCCTATACAGAGGAGACCAGACTCATGTACTCATTTCCAGATGAGATCTCTGCAGTACTGCACCCTCTGACATACAGAAGATATTTCATTCTAATGACACCACTAGGCTAGGGTTGCATTTTTTTCCCACAAGCCTGTTATATTTGTAGCCATTTTATGCTCAGCAGAGGGTCTTAGGACTTTCTTTTGTCACAGCCAACAACCTTATAGCAGAAACATCTGTTCCCTGAGAGTGAGATGCAACAGCAAATCGTACACCACATCAGTTGGTTCCAACCACAGCTTCATCTGGTCCTTCCTCTGAGATCATACTATCCCCTCCAGTGTCAGCAGTGCTTCCTATGCCTCCAGCAGCCCCCACCCAGCCCACTGTAATTTCTCATTCCTAATTTGGACAAAGAATGTCTTCACAAAAACAGCAAGAAGAAGCCTAGATTCCTGACTGCATTTTTACACTCCTTTCATTCTCATTTGCAACCTTTTCACCACACACACACCTCCTCTACCTCCTCCTTCGCTACATTAACATGCATTCCATTCCTCCCCACATCTCCCACCCAAGCAGACTTTTGTCACCAAACTGACGGCTATTACCACAACTTGGAATTTGTATTTTTATTGTATAATCAAAGTTCATAAGCAATCTCATGAAAACCATTCAGCACAGATCAAATGTAGGGAAAAATATCCTTCTCCCATGCAACAGAAATGAAAAAAAAAGCAAAACTATACCCAGCCCCTCTGCCTTCTCAGATTTATATTTCAAATATATATTTTAAAACCCAAAAACCAAAAGAAAACAAAACCACCACAAGAAATCTCACACAAAAACAGAAGAATGCCTGCCACTGAAGACATTTAGCCACACTCTGCTGGAAAGTTAGGTTTCCAAAAATCTATGAGCCCACTAGGAATGAACTAGCCCCTGGAAAGGGTAAGGTTAGGATCTCACTTATCAAGGGTGACTTTTCTCATCCATCCAGTGTCAGCGGACAATTCTGCTGGCTCAGAGCAGAGCAGAAAGACAGAGGGATGGAGCTCCTCACAAAGGTAAAGAAAAGGTAAAGGCAAGGAAAATCGACACCTGGAAACTTTTACAGATACTATAAAAATGAGTCCAGAATGTCTGCTTAGGGCCACGTTCTGCACATTATAATTTTCTTGATGGTATTCTTGTATCCTCCTAACAGCAATCTGTGAGAGACGAGGCAGAGCCCTGCAGCACTTGGGTGACAGCCACTGTCAGAAAGGAAACGTAGGAAAGTCCCACCTGCACCATCTTGTACCAGCTGTACTGCAGCATTGAGGCTCTCCCCACCTGCCAGCAAACCCCAGCCATGTCTCTTGCTCCATGGGTGGGAGCTACATCGGGGTTTGCCATCAGCTGCACCTCTGGTGGTGGCTGTACCCATGGCAGGGTACCTGAACTGTTGGCATGCACCCTGGTGCTTGCAGGGTCTCATGTCAGTGTCACACTGCTACACCTGCCACAGGGGCTTTGGACAATGCGAGCACACAGGAACAAAACCACTGCAGAGGCTTATAGGTATTGGTCTGTGACACTTCTGCAGACATGGACTGATGTTCAACGTGAGTGCCCCAGAGGCACAGACATTCCCAATGCCTGTTGGGACCCATGCCTGCTCCTTCAGTGACACTTCATCACCCAAGAAAGCCAGGCTGGAAAGGGCTTTATCTCTCGGCACCTGTATACACTCAGAGAGTCACACACATACAAGCTCTATCTTGGCCTGGAGGGTCAGGGCTTCCCTCTAGGATCAGTATCTCCCTTCCAGAGGATGATGGTGGGTGTGTGCTGTCTGCCTCTTTGCTGAACAAGCCAGCAGAGTGAGCTCCAAGCAAGAAGCCCATCTCCCTGGGGATTCATCTGCTGCGTGCAGGTCAGGGGTAGTTGACACCCAGGTCAGGGGCTTGTGTTACAAGCTTGCTATCATTAAATATAGGTGCATGACTGTATGCAGCAGCATGCCTCCTGCACTGTTGCCTGAGGTGTCAAGGGGGGCCTTCATTAGTTTACAAGGGATTGCTGCTGCAAAACATGTCAGCATAAGTGCTGTTCCCAGCACAGCTTCGTTCCTTCTTCTTTGCTTTGATGTGTTGAGAAACCTAACATGAAAAAAATCAAAGAGCTAATTGTCACACACTGTAAAAGCAGGAGGGCTTCTGGGCTGTCTAGTCTCCTCTGAATAACACACTGTTTCCTCTAGACATTGTTTCAAGTCTGGAATCTGGACATATGATGCACCCAAGTGCACGGTGCCTGAAGCACAGGGTACAGAGGCTTCCTAATGTCCACTGGCCCTACAGCTGAGCAAATCCTCATGGGAAGGCCACGTGCTCTGGCTATGACTGCTGGTGGAGTCATTCCTCTGCCTCTGAATCCCAGGTCTTTTGGCAGGCACGAACCTCAGCTTGTGAGACAGACCGGTCCTCCCAGACACTGGATGAGCTTTTCTGAGTCCCACAGCAGCACCAGCATTTCCCAAGACATACATCTGTCATCTTGGAGCAAATCTTTGTGTACGTGGCAAATGGTCATGATGCTGTCACTTCCCTTCTGGGCCTTCATAGTTTTTGTTGTGCATGTCCTGTTTTTCGTAATTATGTGATAGCTGGGTCAGTGTCAACTCCAGCAATCAAGAGCAGAGAGTAATACAGCAGATCTGGCACAAAAGTAATCCTGTAATGAGATTTATGCATTCAAGGTTTAATTGTTTAGCACTTGTTTTCTCTGCTCATACCATCTTCTCCTGTTACACAATGATTATCTTCATAGAATAGATTGGATTTTCATCAGACAAAAATCACTTAAACCTGTAATTAACCACTGAAATGTGTATTATCATACTACCCAGATAAACAGCATGAAGTGCCCTCTGTTTCCCATTCCTTGTGCCACTGGAAATACTACAGGAAAATGTATTCCCCTGGTACAGTGTGTAGAATGAAAGATAATGGCACAGAAAAGAAAAATTAACAAAAACCACCTGCTGAAATAAGCTAAAATACAAAATGTAAGGGGCTAATACTGGTCAAAAGAAAATTCTGAAAGCAAAAATATACAGAAAAATTTAGAGAAAAACTTTACTTCCTTGGTTTGTTTTCAGCATGAAAAACTGAAAAAACCATGCACCACAAGAAAAAGGTTGCTGTGTCACAAGGCTGAGTAGAGCCCCCATTGCTATCATAATTGCAGAATAGTTGTGTACATATTAAAATGGGACATCCCTGTATCCCATATAACTATATTCAAAATATCTGCTTACTTATAATTAAAATGCTTGTAATTATATAAACGATGTTTAAAAAAATTGCAGAAGAGAAAAGATTTTTTTTTTCCCTCTGGATATTTTCTTCTATTGTAAGTGGCTTATGTGAATGATGGTATATTGTGGTTTGTAGCAGAGGATTTTGTGTCTGGAATAATGAAGTTTCTCCTAACATGCTCACTTTCAGCATCCATTGAGGAAATAGTGTATTGCAGTGTAGTGATGTGCTGCAACAGCAGAGAACTTCATCATCACTGTATCATGGGATGCCAAAGGCCCTGCTGCTGGCACTGTCTGAGATGCTGCTGTAGTAGAGGCACTGAGTTTGCATTGTTACTGTTGATAACTCTAACTGAATGCAAATGTAAATACTATAAACAAATTCCAAATTTAAATATGCCAGGAAATCCTCTCTCCTCCTGAAAAAGAAAGCTGATACTTAATTCTTAAGCAAGCTGTTTTCTTCTTAATATCTTCGTGCACACAGTTCACAAACAGCTTATCACAGGCTAAGCTGAGATGAGAACAAACAGGATGCTGTCAGCTGCTCTGGGTATTCACCCATGCGGATGCTCTTACTCCAGGGCAGACATACACACGTGTCTCTCTCCCTGCTCAGGGAAGGAGCTGTTCTACATAGTCCATAGGCAAGAGCATGCTCACAGCTTGTAATCAAGAAACAGCTGACGTGGTCTCTCTGCATGCCCAAAATTGCTCCAGAAGAGCTTTGTACTGGACCGTATTCCAGGCAGAGATTTACCCTGGCGCCAGGGGGGATTTAATTTCTCTTTTTATTCCCTGTCTGTTACCCCTTCCCCCTGCGCTGCACAGTATGAGACTGTATCCAATTCCCCAGTTTCAAACATCCATGAAGGTGAGCGCAGCACTGGTAACACATGAGGCCCAGTGCAGCCACAGGGGAGAAGGGATGGAAAGGGAAGCTGCTGATGCCTCTTTCCAGCTGAAGATGTGTGCCACCAGCCTTTTCCCATCACATGAGCCATCATGCAAGGGTATAGAATAGCATTCAAAACAAGGCGTGCTTGCATCAGCCCACACACCTTCACAATCTATTCACATACGGAGTTACAGTAACACCAGTGTGTTCCTAGGTATCTCATAAACACAATGCAGACTTTAAAAAGCAGAGATTAAGTCAAATCACTTAGAGCAGTTACATCCTTCTCTGACTGTGCAGGGCTGTTCCTTACCATTTGGAGATGAAAAACACCAAATTATGGGCTTCATACATGTTCTTGGCATATTATTCTTCTTTCACAGGCAGGAAAAATTTTTCTAATCCTCATCTAAATTTGCTCAAGATGCTGTTCCCACAATGCTGATAACGAATCTTTGGAAACTAGTACTCTGCAATAACAGCTTTGCAAAGTTCCCTCTTCAAACTGCAAGCCTGGATTGTGGTGAGGGAAAGATCTTGCCTTAGAAGTGTGCCAGCACTGCAGGGACAATACTGTGGCAATCAGTGCTGAGACCAGCTGCTCCTGCAGCCACATATGGGCAGAGCAGTCTGACAGCAGTTTGACTTGGGTATAGCCAGCAGGATGCCACAGCAACAGGAAACTCAGTGTGAAAGCCCTGGCTGAGCAGTGAGGTTCACAGCTAACCTGGTTAGAGCTCTCAGGTTTTTCAATTACTCTGCTTGCTTTATCCAATCTAGATTAAGTTAGTGAAAGTTGTCACAGATATCATCAAAGCTAGAGATGCACTGAAGGAATACCCCTAGGAAGGAGGCTAGCCCGTTCCAAACTTGACAGTGATAACTTCCTGGTGAGGAAAAGGATATTGCTAAGAAAAAATGGAGAAAAAAAGTGTTGATTGCTTCAGCTTAAAAACCCCACAATGGAATATTGCACTGTTTTGAAGTTTACTCTTGTCTTCCCTTCTTCCCAAGATATCATAGCTATTTTGAGCTAGAAGATAGAAGAGTTACAAAATTGAGAGATTGCCTTCATAACTTTTTCCTTTTAGAAAACAGACATTTCTGTGTTCTTTTTACACCTTGTTTTGATGTCCGTTTGGTTAAAAAACATTCTTTTGAAAATGAAAGCAGACTTTTGGAGGGTTGATATTAAGGATTCCATACCTAGTCTCATATTTCCATTGTTGTTAACCCTCACAGAATGACTTTCATAGTTTCAACAATGGCTGTCCTTCAACAAGCTAAAATGCAGGTAAAATTCTGCTAAGCCTTGAACTCCACCAGTCTCTCTCCATGTTGAAAGTACAAAGAAAGGAAAGACCATGCCTTTGTAATTTCCCCTAAATAAACTGGAATAACTTTAAATTTTATCTTTCTTCTCAACTTAAAATTATTCATCTCCTCCATGGAGAAAGCTTGCAAAAGAACTGTTTTGGTTAGGAAACAAAATTTAGGGGTAGGGGCATGGGATATCTCTTTGCACTTTTCTATGAGACTCATGAGTCCTTTCTGTATCTCTGTGGCTTCCTCAGAGTTTGCTGTTTTATTTCTGTTTTATTTCAGTCCCAGGCTGAACTTCTCCAAGCAAGGACAACTGCCAGAGCTGCTCAGGATACCACATTTTCTAAGAGGTATCCATGCTGTCCACATTTTTAGTGACAGAGCAGCTGAGAATTTACCAGAACTGGCTGTGGAACCTCTGGCCCAGACTCCTGGGACAACAGGAGTCTTAAAGCCCTATTGTTAAGGGCAGTAGCATAGGTTTTTCCAAAAGACCAAGCTCTTCCCCTCAGACACCTTTCTCCCTCCATAAAAATCCAAACTCCCTTCTTTCAGCTATAGCTTCTCAAGTAAGGCATTACTGGCCAGAACAGTTTCAGTACCAAACCTCAAGTGAAGGTCACACCTACTCTATAATGCAAATCAAAATACAATTTACAGACATGGCTTCTTCATCAAACCACTTGGCAGACAATTCTTCATTTTGATATGCCTTTTACAGGCATGGGTGTAAAAGATTCTGTGGTGACTGCATGGCACTGCAGCCTGTGACAACACACATTCAGATAACAAACACTTCTCACAGCAGGAAAGAAACTGGAGGCTGGAGGGAGAGGAAACAAAATCATCCAGCTTTTCCCATCCAGCTCTGTGGTTCTAGTAAAAACACAACCTGATCCAGATTTCTGAAGTGTTTTGAATAGAGCCTAACAGCTATGCAGCCACTGTATTTTGGAGCTCTGTAACAACCAAAATAAAATAAAGTGTGCTTCATGCTATAACATCCTAAAAGTTCGAGGGCTTTCATAAAAATAATCTGGATACTTCAAAACATGTATGATTTCAGATCACCAAAACCTGAGGAAAAAAAAACTGCATCAACCTGCTCTTGCATTTTTCCAGTAAAAATAAAAGCCTGTATCAATGCAAAATGCCAGCAGACTGTGCAAGCTGAATATCTGAAAGGAAAACCTTTATTACAGACTTGCACTTCAGAGCTTTTTGGAAGCAGCAGCTCAGCAGGGTAGTCAATAAGACTTGTAAATCCATTTACTGTATGTTTTAGATCAATTTCTTTCTGAGTTCTTGTACAACATTTCAAACCTGCTGAATGCCTGAGGCGCCTTTAAAATAAATCTCTCAATCATAAGGAAACATTGTGTATTTTTCTTCAGAGCCATGACTTGTGGCTGGTGTTTTAAGCACTATTAAAGCTAAGGAGCTGAATGTTGAAAATAAAGCAGTAAGTAGATCTTTCACGAGTTCCTTCCTTTCTCTCCGTACTGTTGCTTTTGTCTTATTTTCAAACAAATGACTGATTCAATTTCTTGTTATTGTTCTTTTGTCCGCTGCCAGCTCTTAATTGCAAGCCAACAATACACTGCCTGCATGGACAAAATTAACAATGCATCAAAAATCAATAAAAATATGGGCAGCTTTTTACTTCAATTCACTAACCTATGTTTAGCTTTATGACAAGTTATGGCTTGGCAAACATCTTACCAGAGTCTAGTTTTTCGTGTTTACATATAAATCTGCTGTTATTCCCCACTGCCCTTCAGTAGCCTTCCTGAAGCTTTGCCTTGCATCCAGTAGGAACGTTTTGAAAACAACAGGGAAATTTGCTACAACAGCTGTGAGCTTTAGTCTCTCTCCTCTAGATCATAAGATGTCAAATAAAATTCCAAGAAGGTGTTGGTCATGAGTTATTTTTGCCTCAATGGTTCAAGAGTTTTTATTCATATGATTACTTTGAGGGATGCCTTAAGGGATGAAAGAGTTATTGCTCTGCAGTATTTGAATGTTATCGCCCTGCAGGATTTGAACATGTGCTACAGCTCAGAGTAAAACCATCAAATGCGTGCAAAGCTGTAACATCCCCAGGCTGATACATGTAAGCACCTATAACTGTCTGTAAAAATTGATTTAGGTTATGAACTGTATGTTGCTGTTAACTCAGGGCTAGTCTACACACAAAGGTAGTGTGAAGGGGGCACAGGCTGGAGTCTGAGTGCCCACAGCCCAGCAGCTGCCGCCAGGGTCACCAAAGCTGCAGACACCAGGCGAGTGCCATGCCAACAGGTTCCCAGCCAACTGCAGTCAACTCCCAAGGAGCCGACCTGGAAAACGGAAATCACTCAGAAGGTGACTCTGCAGTGAAGGTAGCCTTTGGGTGAAGTTCGTGTATCCTGGAAACTGCTTCATCACTTTGAGCGACACCCACCATCCACTAGTGATTGCTGGACTTGGGTTACTGTTGCTAGCACACAATAAATTCATGTTACATGGACCCACCGGTCTCTGAACAGCTGGTGCTGGTCTCCACTAGAGCTGTGTCAGCTTCTTCTATTAAATAACACATTCAATTTGGTTCCCCACATTACATCCGCACACAGATTTCTGTGTTTTCATTATTTAGAATTATTCACTGAATAATGCATGGGAACATCTTGCGGACTGTGTACTTGCTTGTGAATGCTGTGCCACAACTACTGCTTGCTCAGTAGTGGACTGTGTGATCAGTCACCAAAGTCAAACAGAATTTTTTATCCACAGACCAAGAAGTATTTTCAAGTTGCATGTTTTAAAAATGAGAATAATCAGTCACATGCACTTTTTACCAATACCTATAACATTTCCAATTCCTTTGCACATTCTTAACAGAATAAATTTTATGTGTTTACATGTGCCATCAATAAAATGTGAAACAGAACTGCAATTATTGGTAAATAAATAAAGTCAGCTCTTAGCCTTAGTGGAAGAACGCTTACCTAGGAAATGGGAGATCTGTGTTCAGCTTCCTTTTCAGCCTCAAGGCAATGCAGTCAGGTCCCTGCAGCTCCTGCACATCCATTCCTCCCCAGCTGAGTCTTCCAGATAGGGACATCCTTTAACCAACACTTTGAAAGTTTTCCTCTTACGAGTCAAAATTATGAGTTTCCTGAAGCTGGGGGCTGACAACAAAAAAACAAAAAAAAAAACCAAAAAACCAATCGAACCAGAAACAAACACAAAAACACACCAAAGAAAGAAAACCCTAACCAAACAAAATTCAGCCAAAAAAACAAACCCAAATCCAACCAACCAACCAACCAAAAAATCAAACTACCAAAACCACTAAAAATCAAGAAAATATGATTTTGTAACCTTGTAGCCTGTCTGGTAGAAGTCTTAGACCCAAGGCACTTCTCTGGAGAAATCCCCTGAGCTGCAGCAAGGAGATAGTGGCAGAGGGTAGTACCGGCATGGTCGAAAACACCTTCCAGCAGCAGCAAACACCAAGATCTGCTCAGCCCAGCACAAAGGAGGCCACTACACTCTGTGCCCTGAGGGGATGTAGAACACTCAGGGTACAGCTCTAATTCAGGCACTGGGGAGGAGCAGGTAGAGAGGAGCATATCTGGCTTAATATCTCCTGCCAATTGACTCCTGATTGCTGCTTAGCCAATGTTGGAAATTTGGAGCTGTGTTACCCTTCCCACTGATTGACCAAACAGGTCTTGTTTTGACTCTGAAACAGCCTACCCATGATGGACACCTAGATTTTTAGATAGTGCATAGTCTGTACAAAAGTCCCAAGCTCTGTATCTGGCCCCTTGGCCCCATTTTCAATTACCTCCCTCTTCTGGAATTAATTCTCATGTGATTCTCCCTGACAGGAGCGGGGAGGTGCAGGACACTGTGGGGCCTCAGCAGACCTGTTAGGAATCTTGCCTCCCTCCAGCTCTGTGTGTGCTGTGGCTCTGAGCGCATTGAAGGGGACAAGGGAGGACTCCAAGGCCAGACACAAGGAAAAGTGTGAGGTCATCTTTCATAATTCCAGTGAAAAAGTAAGGTTAACTTTGGAACAGATACCTTTGTGAAAGGAGGGGGAAGGTCTTCCAGAGCTGCTAGAGAAACAGAAAAGCCAAAGGTGAGGAAATGCCAAGGAGAAGCTGTGGAAGTAAGATTTTTATAGAGAGGGAGAAGTAAAAGCAATATTTGATGGGTACATTTTTATTATAAAAAAGCAACAAAACAGTGGAATGTAACAAAACCCAAACCCTTGCAAGACCCCATGGTTCTAATAAAAGTTATTGATTTTGTAGGTACCATGGGTTTAGCCTCAAAAAGTTATGGTGGTTTCTGCACTATATCCTGTGCTTTGTTACCCAAAACATCCAACCATAAGAGACAGTGACAGAGAGATATTGAAAAACGTATTTGCATTTTTTCTTCAAGTATGCTTGACTCATTTGAACTATAAGGTACAATATGGTGTGAGTTTTTCTGTCTTGAATAACTGAACTCACACATATTTTCCATTGTCTACCTTCACCTGTGGTATCCATGGAACAAGAAATATTGAACATGAGGACAACACTGTGCAGCAGAAGGTGCTGTTAGAGGAGCAGAGCTACTAAGCAAAAGGTGATTTGCCCTTGCAGCAAACCCATATCCATATCCACAGATATTTCCTGGTATCACTCTGGATTTCTTTTCACAGTCACACCTTTGCTTTATGGCAGTTAGTCCTTCCTTCTCTCTCTATATTTTCCTCCATCATTTTTCCTGCATCATCTTGGCTTACATCTTCCCTTCTGCACTTTTGGGTTTCTCTTTGCTTATTGTCCTTTGGAAGAACGGGAAGTCTCCTGTATGGAAAGGTTCAACTTGACTCATTTCTTCTTCAAAGGTGATGGATTGAGTCATTCCCTAGCCATGGTGCCCTCCCTTATCTCCCAAGAACCAGGAGAATAAGTTGGATAACCTCAGTTAAATACATGCTTAACAACATCATTCAAACTTTACAAGACTTAACTTGTATAGACCCTAAAATTTCAGTGTAATGTAGGCATGGTAGTAGCTGATTCCCTTCTCCAGGGCTGCCACTGAGCAAGAGCCAGGAGAGACAGTGGCCACCCCAGAGCTGCTGTTGTGGCTGAGGATCCCTTTCAGATGAGTGTCCCAGTAAAAATGGGGAGGGAAGGGCAAAGGAAGCATCCCAAAACTGCTCCTCATTCTGCCTCGGAGATGGTGGATGAAATCTCTTCTCCAAGGGCTGGGAACAATAGGACAATCACAACTTACATAACTTCTGCTGGTGAAGCTACAGTGACATGACAAGGCATGTCAAACTTGTTGGCAACACAGAGCCTAGATCTCCCTTCAGCTGGAGGAATCCCACCCAGCCACTTGCCCCCCTCCTAGGATGCTCACATGCATTACCTTGAGCACATTTCTCCTCCTTTTTTGCTGGCACTAAGATCTATTGTGTATCAACATTAAAATGCAAATACCCATCCAGGCCTGGATGCTATCCTGCTCAGCTGGGGACATCAGCACTAAGGAGCTGCTTGAGCAGTGCAGGTTCCAGTCACTTTGTTTCTCTTCACTGAGAAAAGTCCAGGAACATAATCCTGTGCACAGAGACGCAGATGCTTTTAAATTGCCACCTGCGCTTGGTTTCACAACACAAGTGCAAAGGAATGCTCCCAAGTCCAGGTCCCTCAAGGCTTTCATTTGAAGACAGCTGCTTGTATGTCCCCACTTCCCATCTATAGTGCAAAAAG
Organism: Callaeas wilsoni; assembly: GCA_013398955.1. Classification (NCBI taxonomy): domain Eukaryota; kingdom Metazoa; phylum Chordata; class Aves; order Passeriformes; family Callaeidae; genus Callaeas; species Callaeas wilsoni. Next base: position 126,174 of record VWPU01003265.1, on the reverse strand, counting down.
CATCAGCTATTGAGAAGCATAACTGACAACAATATACATTGGAATTAATAACATTTGGAAGTGAAGCAGCAGGCTCCAGCCTAGTAACTGAACACAGGGCTCAGTCAAATGGCAGGCTTGGTTCACATGAGCTACCTTGGGTCATCTGCTCAGAGCATCAGTGGGGCTGGGAGCTGAGGTAGTGGTCATCACTTCTGGGAAAGAGCACTGCACTCAGAGCTCACCTGTCCCTGGGCACGGAAATTAGAGGCTGCTGTGGCAGAGCTTAAGATCTGGATGTGAACAGGCACTGCCAAACACACCTGTGCCTCCAGCATGCATGGCTGTAGCCATCACTGTAGCTGACTCAAATGTCCGCTCTCTCCAAGGATCACTTAAGTCAAATGCAGTGTCAAATCACTGAAGTCAAATGCAGCATCAAGTCATTTATCCAGCCCTGGACTCAAAGAAGGCCTTTCCCTTGAGCTGTGTGAATTATGGATTCAGTCATTTCGTTGGTGACACTGAGAAGATGGTTTTTTGTTACAAGTCAACCTAAAACAGTTAATCTGCTTTTTGGTAAGGGAGCATTCGCGGTGGGTTAAAATGTTTAATTCAACCTCATAACACGATGTTTCTTTGGAGGGAGTGAGGGGAAGGAGAATTGTGTCTTTTTCTCAAAATTAGGCAAAAAAAGATATAGGGGGAGTTGAAAAAGCTTGCAGTGGCTGCCTTAACATGAAACAAATAAAGTTGCTTTTACAAGTCATTTTCCTTCCCAATTTTAATGCAGTTCCCTATTCAGCATGAGAAGAAAATTACTCTTTCTATGATTCATTCTCATATGAAATTCAAAGGGTTTAAAAATGTGCCTGATTTTGGAAAGTTTCCTGTGTTTCTACACAATTTTATAGCTCAGGCTAGTGCTCAGTTAGAAAGCTGACCTCCAGCAAAGACTGCTGACTACAGGCAAGGAGAGAAATCCCAGGATAAAGCGTGGCCTAACAGCAGGGCCAGTGTGCAGCAGGGAGTGCAACCTCAGAATAGCTTGTGCAATGCTGGATGGTGCTGAGGAGGTGGAAATAGAAAGAAAGGGAATCAGGAAGTTTAAAGAAACACAGGATGTGCAAGAGGCACCAGCAGAGTGATCCAGTGTAATTTTCTGGTAATGATGAAATTGCAGGAAAGGTCAAGAGGCAACACCCACCCACAAACTTCCATCTCCTGAAACCTTCAGAGAGGAGAGGGGTAGTGGGACTGAGGTCACAGATTTGAGGTTAAAGTTCTTATCTCTAAGTAGCATGGCCATTTGAAGAACCCATTAACTGTTCTCCTGCCTTGATGTCTCAAGAATCCGTATTTCTGTGTTTTGAGATGTTCAACCCTATGTGCTTCTACACCTATGAGAAAATAAGATTAGACTAAAATAAACCAACTAAACCTGTTACATTACATTACCCGTTACAGCAAATTATTAACAATAACAAACGTACTACATCACTGTATGCCTTTTAATGGCATACACAAATGAGTTTGGGAGGTATCCCTGGTTTCCTCAGTCCTGAATATGATCTAAGAGCAGGAGCAGAGTTCACAGCCTTAGCCAAAACAGCCAACAGCCCGAGAAGGGTCTGAGGCTCGATGGCCACTGAAGAATATGGAGCACAGCTGTCTAGTCTATTAATGACAAACACTGTAGACACAAGAATTACATCTTTGGGGTGTTAGAAATATGAGCTCTTGGACAAAATTTCAGCAGGAAGATGGGAAGGATCTGGAAAGGAAATTGCTGAGCAGAAACAGAGGATGAAGTCTGAGCTGGGGCTGCAAAAGCACAGTAGCCCGGTAATGCCAAACAGTTGCTAGTCAGGCTGGGCAGCTGCATCTCAGGCTGGGGGAGACTCTGTCCCTGCTAGCACAAACTAGAAGGAGTACAGCATGAAAACATGCTCACTCTTGTCCCTGGGCCTACAGCAATGTGAGCTGATCCTCCAAAATTATGTTCCTAAATTCTGTCCTACCTCTTTGATTAAAGTCAAAACTGGTTTGCCAACGTGCTATTTGCATTACCCTTGCTAAGGATTCTGTGCAAGTCATTGTGATGCCTGTCTACAGTCTAAGTGAAGAACAGATGCAGAATATTTAATGTTGCAGCAGAAGTATAAATTTTAGGCAGTAAGAAATATTTCTTTATCCTATATGTGGATAGTATTTCAGTAGAGTAAATAAGAAAATATCCTGGAAAGTAAAGACTAGAATAAAAAATGCCAAAAGCAGGGTCTTCAAAAATTGTTTGTAAATTCTCTACTTCAAAGCAGTAATGGGGAAACTACATCATCCCTCTGCCATTGCATACAAAGAGTCCCTGTATGGGATCAATGAATAGGCAAGTGCAGCCAACCTTCTTGCAATTGCCTGCAGGTTAAGAATTTGGAAGTTGGTGGAAAATTTGAGATTGAGCCTCAACATTCACTCACATCTGGACGTTAATGTAATAGCCTAAAGGAAGCATTGCTCTAAATTTTAAATCACAGTGAACTTGGTGAAGGGCTTGAGATGATCTATAGGAGAAGGTCAGAAAAGCTGTAAATGTTTATTTCCATGAGCTTAAACGAGTGCTTTCAATGCTGCTTTTGCACTTGCATCATGTTTTCACTCAGAGTCTCTGCAGAACCCTTCTAGGCCTTTTCTGTCCTAGGAAATCTTTAGCATACATGCACTGAAAGGCAATGTATGTGGCATATAGCCCATAAGGGACCACCGTAGTGAAATCTGCAGGCAACTGCATCACAATTTTCAGCACAACAGCAGAAAAACCAGCTGGGTAAGAAAGGGGAAGCTTGGACCCATTTGGAAATATTAACTCTTTTGGCAGGAAGGCTAGGGGCTATCCTGCTTTCAGCAACACATAATGAAAGATACCTCAACTGCTGAGAAACTATGAAGAATATAATGGGCAACATAACCTCATGTGAATCATGCTAAAGACTGTGCAAAGGGGATGTGCATCTGGGAAGTCATCACACTGCATTACAAGCACCTGTTACTTGGGAAGGGAAAAAATTAGAGAAAAAAAAGAGAACAGACAAGCCAGGCCATTGTATGCTTCTCACAGAAAAGAGATGTTAGCAGGTTCTGAGTCACTTGTGAAGGGTGTCAGAGACTTCAGTGGCAGTGGGTAAAAGGGAACATTTTATCTCTCATTTGGGCTAGGTGGCTGCATGCATTGCAAAAAACAGATGTGCCTGCCCTGCAGCATGTATAGGAATAACTCACTAGGCATGCCTGAGATTCAGCTGTGCTCACTCTAGGCTATAAGCAGCACTGCCAAGCTGTGTTCGAACTCTGCTTAAATGGTTGGTGATTTCTATGGCCAAGCTGCCAGAGTGGGAACCCAGCACCATGAACTGGGCAGGAATTTGGAACTGTTGTGTCTAAAGCCAGCTGAAGTGTGCAGCCTCATTCTTGAAGCTAGCTGCTAAAATCATCTGGTATAGGGAGAAAAATAATGATGAGTGCCATAGTAAGGTCTAATATTAATGACATGGGCTTGTACATCTGAGAAAGAGACATTTAAAAGATAAAGGAACTTTGTGTTTAAACTACAAGAGGATGACAAAAAACCCTCACAAAACGTCAGTTTAACCCTGGTCACACTGACATGTGGCTCTTGTTCTCCACACAGCACTCTTCCATATTACTTGCTGTGTGCAGTTTCTTGACTGAACTGAATTTTGGAGTAGTTACATAACATACAGCCCCAAACTACCTCTCCAGTGACACCTACTTTTGTCTGAGCCCAGCTATTCTCAGTGGCTTGAGTGCTATTTAAAAGGCCATAGCAAGCATACTTGGAGAGCATATGCTTTCTGGGGTTTAGACCCATGACAGGTGAATTCTTGGTTTAGTTTTCTCTAAACCCTCATCCTCTTTTTTCCATCCATGCTCTAATGCACGGAATTCCTGGTCTACAAAGCAAAGCAAATAACCTGCAATGTAGCAGGAGGAAGAAAACAGTGAGTGTTCATGCCATGGATGTCAGGTTGAACAGGATCAAGTCCAGGCATGAATGGCTGCATACTTAAAATTTGTTAAAGCTATGCTGCCTCTCAGGAGTATTTGCCATTCCCAGTTCAGGAAAGTACATGTTTCTTTATTTAGGCTTGCATGAAGAAATGAAGTTAATAAGTAATATTTGGAAAACAACTACTTAAATTGTCTAACTACATTTCCACAATGACTACTGAATACAGATAACAACTATTTTTTTAAGCCATTGAGTACTTTGTTCCACCTGGCCAGTTTCTATGGAATGCTTCCCTTTGTAGGGACTACTGAAAGTGAATGATGGCAGTAGTCTCCCATTTCAAAAGCAAACCTCACACAATGCCTGCTGTGAATTCAAGGGGCTCTCATGCTGCAATGACAGGTCCACAAAGTCAAGGTGCTGTGGCTAACACTACTCATCATCTGCGGCACCCCCAGTAAAAAGAGGATGGGTGTAGGGTGAAAGAGAACTGGAATGATTTTCAAATAAAGGTAGAAGTTTTTAGTATTACAGTGCTGGAGAAGATGAAAGTCTCTTGACTTCAAAGAATGAAGAGTTTCATATCTCAAGCATTTAATGCCAAATATTTGCCAGGATTTTTATCTTAGTACAACTATTTATAGTGGCTCTAATGCTATGTAAAAGACCATAGGAAGACATCCCCAGGGGTTTATATTACTATTTGGCTTTATAGTTCTTTCACTTCTTCAAATAAATCATGAACTTCTTCAGATGTGTCAGAGGCATTCCATTTCCTCAACTGCAAATGACAAAGGATGAATAATACACATTGTTTACATTTTTTTTCCCACTCCAAATTCCTATGTAGCTCTCCAGTGACTCCAGCTACTGCATTTGGTCTGGTTTTCTGCATGTGTCCTGCACAATGACCATGAATCTCTCAGATTTCTTGTATGAAGATCATTCTGTTTCAGTGCTACACATACGGTATTCTGCTCATTTACTCTTAGTGTGAATGTAGTAGTTTTTCTTTCCCATTTGAACGTACAGAAATATCTGAAAATAAGGGAAACATGATACAGAAATAATTATTCATTGTTCTGTTGAACTTTGGCACCAAAGTAATCATGTGAGCAAGCATGGAGCAAGACCACTTTGTCAGTAGTTTGTGCTGCAGACTATGATTTCACTCTTGTTTCCCATGCTAAGTAAAGCTAGTGCAAATATGCAATCATTCAAAAAAGTTGCATGCTATGTTTGTGGCAATGACAAATGAAATATTTTTACTCGTGCTGCATATTAAAAGAACATCAGTGGAGGAGCTGCTTGCGTTTTGGGTAGGACTGGCTGGAATAACTGGAGACATACATCAGTACAGTCAAGGGAGGAGCTACTCATTCCCTTGCACTCAACGGAGGCTATCATGCAAAAATGAGTTATTAAGCCATTAAGATTACCCCAGTCCTAATACACGTTTCAGTAGCCTGTGCTGACTTTGGTCTTTCTGAGCATTGTTCACATCACTCATGAATCGTGTAACGAAGCAAAACTACACATTCTCCCAGAACACAGCCTAGGGGTCTTTGGACGTGTCTCTTTTGTTGACTTCCTGCTGTGGGAGGAATCTCTTGGGTGCAATCAGCCTCCTTTCCCTGTAAGATCTTGCTGTTGGGTCATGTATGGGTGAGCATAACATCCACAAGTGACAGAGACACCCCTTTGTCTCATCCTGGAAACTCTTATGAGCTGAAGGTCATGCTGATGGTTCTCTATCTTAAAAAAGGATACTGCTAAAGGATCACCTAGGAAATTATTATGCTTCAGCAAAAAGGACATTAAATAACCTATAGCATTCTCCAATTTGCCACCACCTGGCTCAGAAGTCATCACTAAGGGCGGCCTCTCTTTGCTCAGGAGAGACTTGTAGTGCTCTTTGGGAAAAGTAGAGGCCCCTGTGAGGGTAACTGTTGGGAACAGTCTTTTTGCACATGACTATAACTGGAAAACTTTTGAATCAGGAATGGCAATACATGTTTCAGGTCAACAGACTTTAAAACGTTTTGAGTGAACAGACAAGATTCCTCAGTTCCTCCAGTTTTCTGGTTTACAATGCCATATTTAGTACTGGATGTAACCTGTAAGAAATTTGCTTTACCTGTAAGAAATTTGCCAAGAGAGCTCATGATGAGGGAAAATTTCCATTCCAGCCAACCTCCACGTCAAGGTGCTTCTCTCATGTCTCAATCTTGCTGTCACCTGGAAGACTCCTGTCAGCACTCAATCCAGGGAAATTCCCAAATCTTAAACCTGAAGACTGCACTGGCTGGCTGCCCTCTGTTGTATCCTGTAGATTACAGAGGGCTACCCTGGAAAAACAAAAACAAAACACCTGATTAAATTATGCTAATTAAAAAGTCTCTACAAAGCAAACAATGGCATTTTTTTGCCTTTTCAGAAAATGCTGCTCAATAGCAGTTAGTTCCTACAGTCAGTTCTGCTATGAGTTGAGAGCAGCATAAAAATTGCCACAGTTTAGGAACAAGAGATTAAACCTGTTTTTTCTAGACAGTCACACAGGAGAGGAAGGACTGGTCAAAATCAGCTGAAGAAATTACCTCAGCTAGGCCATATTTGAGGCAATTGATTGTCATGTGATCCTAGCAGAAAATGGTTTGGAAGAACAACTAGTCGCTCAGTACAGCTTCATCAGAAGCATTATTTAGTTTTAGTGAACCCAGAATATGTTTAAATGGAATTCTGAATCTGCATTTAAACAATAGACCTCAGAGGGCCACAGTCTGGGAATGTGGTCAAGGCAGAGGTCGTTCCTATCAATATTACCTGAGTCATGTTGCAAACATGATAGGATACCAATGTTTTGTAACTATATCCATCATTAGAGCAGTTTCTACAGAGCAGATAAGATCAAAACAAAAGCTCACTGACCCTCTTGCATTTCAAGATTCCATTATCTTTATTACAGAAATCCCTGAATGCAGCTTACTTCCCATTACATATTTAAGTCCGTGTTGTCTCTGACACTCTTTAATTCTCTCAAGATCTGAAAGCACTCTTTCTCTATACTTATTAATTTTACATGGTACTTTGAGACAAGTTAATAATAGGATCCAACTCATCCATTGTCCCACTGCTGGGGAACCAAAATGCATGGATGTCAAACCTAGTGCTAACAGCAATGCTATTCAGATGAAGCTGATTTTCTCCAGCTGTGTCAGGCTAAACAGCCTGCTGCTCCTGATCCCTCCAATTTTGTCCTTCTCTGCGGAAGACATTAATCAAATTCACAAGTACTACTAACTTAAAACCTAACTTTCCTTCCAAATGCTACATAAATTATGTTATTGCAATTTATATCTGAGGTTCATATGCTACCACATTAATACTATCTGCACAATGGAGACATAGACTAATTAGCCAGAATATACTGCTCAGGGTAAGCCATTCTCCTTCCTTGTAAAGGTAACAGGCTCAGGAAGGAAAGGAGCCACCAGGGAAGTGCCATATAGTTTTGAATAGGAGAATTCTTTTTCTTTCTGTGCCAGTTCCAATACCTACTCTGAAGGTATAGGTGATTCAAGGATACATGGGCCATGCTGTGGTCTTCAGACACCAGTGTAATACAAACATTTACCTGACAACTTCAATTCAGGTATTATTAATTATTACAGGAAAACACAAAGCAGCTTGCAATGAGTGATTTATTTGGGTCACACACCACTTCTTTATTTGCGATTAGTCTAAAACAAAAGGGTACGTTTCTCATCATTATTTTCAGTTCTGAAGTTTACTAAAGTAAACTCCCACCATTCACAAAAGTACAGCCATGTGTAAAGACTGGATACATCGCACAGATTTTGGGTTTTGTTGGTACCTGAGTTACATGCTGTGAGTCCCCTTTGGGATACCACTACAGTGAATAGGGCCCCAACCTGAGAAAGTCATCTCTCACTCGGACCAATGCAGAAGGAAGGCAGGTTAGAGGGAAACCTAAAAAACCCTGAGTCTTTGGAAGCAAAACCTAATAAATAAGATCGTGGAGCTTCAGGATTTTGAGTTAAATATTCTGGTGCCCTTTTGGAGAGGAAAGAGTATTAGATTCCCATGCATGAACTGCAGACTTTTAGGAAGATAGTGACTTTGCAGAGATTGTCTTGGTTATGCCCCAGACTACTGCTCTCACCTAACATTTGCACCAAGGCATTCCTCATGCACATAGATGTGAAATCATAACTAGAAATACTGCAGCTGAGCCCCTGTCTGGCTTATTGAAAAGCCAGAGCTGCCACAGTCATGAACTGAGGGCAGCCAAGTTCATCTCGCCCTGCGCTGTGCTGTCTCAGCTTGCAGCTCGTGCCCTTGGTCTGAGGTTCTGAAGGTGGCTTTCTTCCCCACTCTGCCCATCAACTGACTCAGCACACCCCTCCCCCTTCTGGGGCACGCTGAAAATTTGGAAGTTTCTGGGAGGTTGGCAGGAGAGACTTGCTAATGATATGAAAGGAATTGTGTGATACTGCACCTCCATCAGAGGGGTAAGCAGTCCATCTTCTATCAGACTGTTTTCTACTGCCCCAGTTGTAATAACCACTGGTCATGCCACAGCTCAGAAGACACAAACAGACAAGTCACCTTATTTTCTCTATCACTGGGATTTTTCTTTTTTTAATTTTTTTTTAAATAGTTTGGTTTGGAAGGGAACCTTGAAGATCATATAGCTTCAACCCCCCTGTTGTGGGCAAGGACACCTTCAAATAAACCAGGTTGCTCTGGTCTTGAACACTTCCAGGGATAGAGCATCCACAACTCCCCTGGGTAGCCTGTTTCAGTGCCTCACCACCCTCACAATTTCTTCCTAATGTCTAATCTAAATCTACGTTTTTTTTTCATTTTGAAAGCATTTCTTCAGTATCTTCCTTCCCATCAGCAGCTGGTTGAGCATCTTACCTCAAAGCAACATGGTCCCCTTTTTATTTCCCTGTGAAAGCACAGCCCCAGAGTCTGACCATGAACACTCCCTGCCTTGTCTTTGAGACTCTTCAGGCATACTGCACAATTTTTCACCCTACAGTCAACATATTTTCATCCCACATGGTTCACTTGGGGCACCAGGGTGCAGTGGGCTGCTGGCACACACCAGGAGACTCTGTGCCAGAGAACATCGTGTTCCATGGGGAACAACAAGGAAACACAACAACATCAACAACCAACCACTGCAAAACATACATTGTTTCTAGATCTCATGCAAGAGAATGGAAAGACTGTGGTAGTGAGCCCCAGGAAAGGCTCAGCCAAGTCCAACAGAATACAGCACCCCTGTGTTTAATGCTGCTGTTTGCTGCTTGTGCTGCTTTGCAGAGTGAGTATGTTATCCCCTGGGATCACAGCTCAAGTCCAAACTGCATCACTTCACCCGGGCTACAGATCCGCTTTGCCATCTCAAGTGTGACAGACAAGCTTCACGCCCCTGAGCAGCTGTGAAATGCTGCACGGCTTCCCTGCTCCAGTCCCAAGCCAGCTGCAGCTTGCTAGCAAAAGGGAAGGACCCACTCCAAAAGTGCCCGCAAGAGCTTGGGTGAAAGGGTTTAGCTACAGCCAATGTTAAATGTCTATTGTTGCCTATAGGAAAGTCAGAAGTCCACCAAAATCTGTAAGAAAATGAGTAAGACTAAAGTTAATTATTAGAAGCTAAGTTTATCATGGGAGGAATTTTAACAAAAACAGGTGTAGTGATTGCACCCAAAACAGAAAGAACTATGCTATATATTTGGATTTTTTTCAGGACATAAAAAGTAGGGAAGAAGATGGAAAAAATATGCACTGTATCACAAACACACAGGAAAAATTACATGTTCTGAAAAGGGCTGTCATTTCCATATTGCAAATTTAATAGGTTTTAGATATCAAACACATTACTTTGTTACATACTGGCACCAACTGAAGTGTTAGACAACACCCAGGGTTTCTTAGATGCCACGAAGATTTGTTTTGAAGAGCAGAAATTACAATTTTCACTTCAGGCATAGGCCAGTATATCCTCTTCCAGAAAAAAGACAGATGTATCTATAAAAACCTTTATGGTGGTGCCTGTTGGCATCAACATGCTTAAGGATGTGATTACTATTTTCATTATAAACCCCTACTCTGAAGTGTTTTATAACTCAGCTATAAACATATGGCACTTTTAAGGACAGACACAACTCATCTGTTTCTGTACCAGGACTTTAAAGAAGTGTGCATGCACACACACATACATAGAACAGTGGTGGCATCTTAGTTTTTAATGCAGTTCTGTAGCCCGAAATTATCTAAATGAAAAGAATGAATTGCCTTCAGCCTCTGACATCATAGCTCTTTACTTTCACTGCTCTCACACTGTAGCCAGTTATAATTTGTTTTACAAACTTTAAAAGCAGCTGCTCCTAGACAATAACCATTTTCCAAGGGTTCTAACATTACTGCTTGTAGGAGCTTCACCTAAGGAGAGAGTCTCCCTTTTCCTCCCCATGCACATTTCTGCAGCAGGCCTGTAGTGAGCTATCTGGTAAGCAAGCAAGCAGTAGTCTGAAAACCTACTTTAGCAGGCACTTAAAACAGCTACCTTTAAATAGGAGAGTTTTTTAAGCACTTGGCTGAAAAGAGCTTTGATACATTTGCAGAACATCACTGAATGAAACAGAGCTGCCAAGAAGCAATTTGTTGAAGTTTTATTTTTCACTCCTGTTCTGCTTTTTATTTTAAGCTGTTATAATGAAAATAAAGGAAATTAAATGAAAAGTTTCTCCATTTAAGAAAGCCCAGGGGTTCCCTCCCCAGCTTCCCTGGCATACTCCCTCCAGCCCATTTCTGAGATGTGCTGTGTCTCACACGGGCATGAGTCTCTCCAGGCAGAGCAGGACAGGCTCCTCCCAGGGTCCATCAGTAGAGCTTTGCAGTAAAGGGTGGAACGGGGGATCACCCCAGCAGCTCTGGGCAGATGCCTCCTAGTGCGATACACTTTGCACGGGCTCCCACCAGCTGCTGAAGGAACAGGCTGTGCACTCCACTGGGCTTCTAAACCCTCTTGTTAGCCAAAAACTTTATGGAAGTTAACCATTGACCTCACTATTCACAGTGACTATTCACACACAGCAGCTCAGCTGTAAGATCCTGTGTCTTACTAAAACAGAACTAAACCCAAAGACAATTCCAGACTTATCTCTGGTCTTCATCTTAGGGATCCCTTCCACAGGACTTCTACTTGTCCAGTATATAGAGTAAGAATTTGTGGAAAAAAAACCAAAAACCAGATGTATTTTGTCATCTTTTATTACAGCTTCCAGAGATCTGTGTCTTGTATGTGCTTTCTGTAACATGAACAGGGCTCTGCAGTTATGCTGCTAAACATTAAATAAATGTAGTAAGCTGAAAACCACCACTGTTTGGAAAAGCCAGACATCAAGGATGCACTGCACTAGGCAAGGAATATTCTTTATAGCAGAATTCCAAAACTCTGTAATTTCTGAATTTAACCACAAATCCACAGTATTGCAATTCAGTAAGTATTTTAATTACTCCCAATTCTTACATACAGAAGATTGCCAGAACTGCTGGCAAGTTGCAACATCTGCAGAAAGCCAAGAACTGCACAGAAGAGTATTTACTCCAAACAAAGGCAGCAGTCAGTCAGGCTCATGGATGGGATGGGAGGACCCAACACAGGGAGGCTGCAAGGAAGATCTGTGATCTCTCTCAGTCACATGCCCTGCACAGGGCTCAACCTGCTGCCTGAATCCTTACCACCACTTGCACAGTGGAGAAGCAATTAGTACTAGTGAAAAGGAAGAACAAGCAGTTTCTCCAGGGACACCTATGCCCATGGCTTATCAAGACACGTAATTAAGGACAGAAACAAACATGCTGACTCATTGTTTTGTCCCCCTTGCTGCCCTCTGGCCTGGCCATAGCACGTCCTTGCAGGATGTACATGAATATGGGTATCAGCTAGCCAACTCAGAGGGTCCATGCATTGTTCCACAAATGCTTCACCCAACTGCAAAATCTGAAGAAAAGCTTTGGCCCATGGATAATAGACATGTTTGGGCTTGGATACCCACATACACACACACATTGTCCCCACATCATGAGGTGAGTCTACATTTGTCTCTGCTGAACATGCTCACCCGTAAGTGCACACCTGAGTGGCAGCAAAACCAAAACCACTATGAAATTAGTGGCAAATTCAGGTCCTGAAGTCAACAGATACTAAAAACTCAGGCTTCTGCTCTGAGCTCCCAATGCAGCTGCACTTCTCAAGCACCTGTCCAAATGCTAGAAATGTCTTTCAATTTATTTCCTATCAGTAGAAAACAGAGATTTGGGATTGCTGCTGGTAATAGATAACCTAGATGTATTGTAAGTAATGCAGGGTGAGCAATGAGGTAATCCAGTGTGACTGCCAATGCGGCAAGTGTGCCAGAAACACGCTGTTCTCCACTTCAGTAGCACAAACAGGTGCATAAACTAGCATTTTCATACTGAGTTCAACAGAGTCAGTGCCATTTTTTCATTCAATTAGGTCTCCCACACACACTCACAAACTGCATACAGACCATTCGGGTGCTAAACAACTGGCAACCAAAAGACAAAATCATCCTGTCTGGTTTGCCTGAACTTTTCCAGGAGTGGAGAATTTGTGCCTTGGCAGTGCATATGCTTAGTGATGCACTTCCAAATCTTGCCAGTAATTACTGTTTTCTTGATTTTATTCTTTCTGATGAAAGGCCAAATGTTGTAAATTACTGCCTTTAAAAAAAATTTTGCTTTTTTGCTTCTGGCTTTTATCGCCTGCATTTGCTGTGCAAGGAAGTCCAAATGCTTACAAAATGAATGACATCAAATTGTTTATTGCTATATTGCTTCCTCATGAATGGTGGCCACTTCTTCTGCAAATGAGGATAGCACATACAGCCCCTAATTACCTCTGAGGTGCAGTAACTTATCAGTGTTAGGCTCAAGGTTTTGATACAAAGTCAACCTGAACCCAATCTGGATAAACCCTACTTGCTACACAGGTAGCAAGTAGCAGTCCAGCAATTCCAAGAGGAACATGGTATACCATTGTTAATGCCATGTGACTGGTGAGATTAAAAAGGAGAATTGCTGAGATATGGAAAAAGTCCTGGATCATTTTAGATGGAGAATATAGTGATAGCTGGGAAAATGCAGGCTGTGAAACCAAAGCCATCATGCAATAGTTAAGTCTTTCTCATATGGACTTGCCTTCACAGAAAATACTGAGCGGTTCAGAGCAGACGAAAACTCTTGAGTACAGTAGTCTCCCTCTACAATCACCACTCCACAAGGCAATGCTTAACTTTCTTTTTCAGTGTTTTGGTATCATCTCACATTAAAATTTCCGAACATGTCTACTAGGCTTCTCAGTTTCTCATTATATTATTTAGACAAAGAATATGAAAGACCTGCTAAATTACTAAGTAGCAGCTAAGCCAAAGGCCTTCTAGCACATACTTTTTTTAAATTAGACTGGCAGCATGACAGAAGTGGAGACAACCTCCTGAAGGATGTAAAAATTGCAGGCTGCTGGAGAACAAAGTATGCACTGGGTCAGAGATTTGTGTTGACACAGAGGATTGGCGGAGCAAACACATCCTGAGTAACCAGGCAGTATCTTCCCATGCTGCATCTACGCCATACCTGGAATCAGTCATCAGGCAGCTAGAGAAAAAAGGTTTTAAACTAAGGAAAGAAAACAGCACCGAAAAATACCTCCTTACCCTCTCTTCCCACCAAAACCAACTGGAGAGGGGTGATGGTTGTCACAAGAGAGTTAGTGAGAGCTGCCTTTCACACCTTCATGTTTATAGTGCAACAGGCAGAGTATGAGTGTGAAGAAATTAATCTCCAAGTACATTTGTTCATTTCAGGAACAAGTTAACATGTCTTCCACGTCAGTGTTTATTTGGAATATTTTTAATTAATCTACTGATCCAGTAAACATGTTCAAAGCGTCAATTAGAGGCACAAAAGACATCATGTTTTCTTCAGAACCCACAATTTCCATTCATTTAAGTGACCAATTGCTGTTGAGAGTTTTACAAATGCAATCTTGCTGGCAAAGCACTTTATGTAATTTTCCCTGTTGTAACCTTGGCCTCCTGAATTGGTTTGGTTGTGCTGCTCAGGGTTCCTCAAGATGCTGGCAAGATGGCCCAAGCAAGGCCAGCCTCTGTCGCACACTCTGCCGTCTCAGAGGGGACAGAAGCCTTCAGGTACACCGTTTGATAAGAGAGTTGCCATCTGCCTGACTCTTGCCTGGGTATTGGAAAAGCTAGGCAATACAGTGTTACAAGTAGACATCATGCTCCTTAACACAATATAGGTTGCCTGGAAATGAAGGCCACAAACCCCAAACGATTTTTCCTGCCCACTGACCAGGCAGAATTTGGCACTACTCTCTTGCTACTGTTTTTCTTATAACTAACAGGCTTCTCAAAAGTGTCTGCCAACATTAGCCTTGATGTAATTCCAGCAGCTTCACCAGAGGAATATTTAGCTCTGTCCTTAATCACCCTCATCCATTTTTTGACTTTCCAGAATCCTTCTGTGAATAGTGAAGTGCCTTTGATGCCTGAGACACCAAACCAAGACTTCTCTGTGGTCGGACAAACAATTCCAAGGTCAGAGTAGTGGAAAGGCAGACAGTGCTAGTTTTGCACGTCAGCTGTGGCTGTTCCCTTAGGCCTCACTGATCTCACCAGCCCCTGCATGAGCTCGCCCTTCTCATTCACTGCTCCACAGATACTTCCAACACCATGGACCATGGTTACCAAGCAATAGCTCTGTTGCTCATTTTTCATCATCAGACCACAAGTACATCACCTTTCATGTGAACGTATTTTCAAATACAAAGCTCTTTAAATTACATATGCAAAAGGACAAATGCTAAAGAGGAGGAAAAAATCCCAACAATGAAATGCATTTGTCACAAAACTCCATAAAAGATGACTCATTGGGTAGCTTCATGATAATGACTTTTTAGTCACTATCACTCTCTACCTAAAGAGCTATAGAAATTAGTCAAGGCTGGCTTTAGAAATAACTCATGCTTTGTAGTCAATATATGTTAATAAAAGCCTTAGATCCTACAACCTTGGAGTTGTCTGCACATACAGCAGCTGATGTAATTTTCTTTTTAAGACAGATTCTTTTTCTCAAAGCATACAATTTTCTACTTTTAGTAAAAGCAGGGATACAGATAGCACCATAAAGATGGATTGCAAACATTGCAGCTGACAGATAGGTGCTACTTGATGCTGACTGACCAGGGTGTTAGCAGAGGCAAGACTTACCTCCCCATGTGAGGTATGAAGTACACACTTCTCCACGGGAGGCAGATCCCAGCAACCTCTTCTCACAAGTAAAGCTGTATCTGACACTCTGCTGTCTCTCCAATCAAGATTCTTACAAAGCTTTTCATTTCACATTCAGTATATTCTTGCCTGCTGCAATGCAGTGGTCTGGCAAAACACTGTGTGGTTTATGTTCCTTGTTTCCCCACTTACTCTTGCACAAAGTACATAGCTTAAACAGGGTAAGCACTTAAAAT
Source organism: Callaeas wilsoni (assembly GCA_013398955.1). Classification (NCBI taxonomy): domain Eukaryota; kingdom Metazoa; phylum Chordata; class Aves; order Passeriformes; family Callaeidae; genus Callaeas; species Callaeas wilsoni. The sequence goes on along the minus strand of VWPU01003265.1, from coordinate 110,563 downwards.
AGCAGAAGAATATTTGTTTCTGGATACTTTACCTCTAGCCAAAACTGCAGAGCAAGAGGACACCTGATGGTATCATACTTCTGAATTCTGTAAAGGTATCAGCTATACTGCTACTTTTCCAAATCATATCCTCCATTAAAATTAGATGAACACCTAGAACTTTTGTTTTTAAAGCAGAAATGGAAGGTTGTATTTTTCAGTAAAAAATCTTCATTTTTATCAAATTAAAAGCATCTCAGTGAAGAAAAATAACTGCAAATTCACTCTAACTACACCTCAGAAGACAAAATTTCTGTGTAAGCAGCAACCCAGTTTTGCTGCACTTTTTACTTACCTCCACTTACATGAAAATCTGAATTGCTAAAAAAAAACAAACAAAAAACTGAAAGGAAAAGCTCAAACTAATTTAACAAAACACCAAAGAAATATTAATGAGTGACTTTTGGACTTTCAAAAACCTCTAGCAGGAGACCTCAGGCTTTTCTTTTTTTGGTGGATTCCTCCTACCTTCACAAACCATGAGCGGGACATATTGAGACGTTTACTACAGAGATTGGCCAAGCCTCTGTTGGTCCTTGAGGGCTTGTAAAGGGGTGTAAACTGCACTGCACAGCACCAGTGCAGGCACAGAAGAGATATTACTCAGTCACGAAAATAAGCCAAATAAACTTCCATCAGTTTTGCAAGAAGCAGCCACGTGCTTGTCCAAACCAGGTGACAAGTACCACGACTGCATTTAATTCTAATGCCTGGTCTTCAATGAGGCTTCAGTTTTGCAATCTACATAATACACAATTATCCTAACAGTGGCATTATTCGTAAAATTAGGAGGAAAAAAAAAAAAAAAACCCACCAAAAAAAGCAACCCTGCAAACCTTATTACAGAATGGAGTGATACTCCCTCTTTTCCTTACTGTGCTACTGCCTAGGACAGATAATTCATCTAGGACAAAGTAATGAACCAAAAATGTAATGCGAATTCAATACTTGGAAGGAACTGAAGTCACAAAATGTCACAGAATGTTAGCACAATTAGGTCAGGACATCTCAGCTGTTAGCAAGACTTGGTAAAAGACTCATATTTTACATGACAAGTTGTACAAAGATTCAGACCTTTTCCTTCTTAATCTTCAGTGACGCAAGCCTCACTGTCAGAATTCATGGTTACACTGGTATCTCTGTTAGTTGCTTGCTGCATAATAATTCTCTTTTCAGCTGAAGATACTAAAAAAAAAAGGAATTGAAGGTGTTCAGATCATGCAGTCAAATACATCAAGTAACATTCCTAAGACAATTAAATGGTGGTAAAGCAGAAAGCTCCTCTTCAATTTTCAACCTCATCATATTCCATTATTCTCCGAGGGCTAGAAAATTCACATGATTCCTATGGAGTAGGGGCTCCAAAAAACAGAAATATCAGCTATCACCTGATGAGCAAGAATTTCATGCTGTGTGGAATGAGCTGCATGACTTAAAATGCACAAAACACTTTGGAAAAGCCAATCGATGAACAGGAAGAATTGTTCATGAATACATCTGCAGCACACCTCAACTCTCATGGTCACCCATATAATCCAGAGTGGAAATACACCCACACATGCTCCAGAATCCTACCAAGATGGTACGTCAAGGCTCACTGTTAGACGTACAGAACACGTATCTTCAAACACAGGCAGCATTTGGCCCCTTCTCTGAAGCACCAGGTCTTCTTCCACCAGCAGCTGTGAACACTACCATTCCTCAGCAGATTTCTGAGGAACACAACATTTATTTCCTGGACTTGGTGGTCGTATTGCATACCACCACATTGCAGTGAAGTTGTAAGATGGGCATTCATGATCTACAAACTCACTGTAACACAATTCAATTCCAGTAACAGACACCATTAAAGGAGGCAGAATCAACTTTCAAAAAACTAATTTTAATCAAAACAAAAAAGTTGTTGATCATTAACAAGTTTATAAAACAGTGATTTAGTTACATAAATAAATTGATATCAGTGTATCAAATCTTAATTACTTTCAACTTCATGAGCATGTTTACATGGGTGATGAAGTACAACCTTTTTACCTATTATAATAAATAAAATGGAGAGCATGAAATAGTTTTTCTAAACAAAAATACCTACAAACATACCTCTAGCATGTTCTCTAATGAAGGGAACAAGAGACACTGGACAACTTTTGCACCAAAACATAAAAACTGCTTTAAAAAGCACAAGGATACAGAACCATCAGCTAAAGTAAAGACACTATACTGTAACCAAAGTTGGTACTTAATAATATAATGAACAGTTTGGTAGTTAGATCTCCAGTTTGGTTATTTTAAAGCATTAAGACAAGGCAAGATAGAAGGCTGCTTTTGTTTGAGTAATTCTAGAGAAAATAAAATATATTAAAAAAACAAACTGAAAAGTAGAACAGTCATACCTACACAACTTTCTGTCCTGCACAAAGTCAAAATACCTATGCAGAATATATATATATAATATATATATATGTTATTTGTGCACAAAGGTTAGCTTATTATTAGCTCACTGCAAAGGCGTAACGTATCATGTCAATCATTTTGGAAAACATTTTGCGTTTTGTGTCAAAAAGGATATTCTTTAAGTATTCTAGGCTAGGAGGCACAAACCCCAATTCTGGCATACTGTATTCTTAATGCTAAGGCTTGCTGCTCTGGCTGTGTATTTTTTGTTGTCCCTCTTTACTATAGTGCCTGTTACAAGCATGTGTGTATGTGTGTATACATATATATGTATACACAGGTTGTATAAATATATATATATAAAATTTTCCCCAATAGGTATCAGTCCAACCATGCAATCCAAAAGGTGGCTCTGCATAGATGCCCAGCATATAGTTCACCACCTGAGCCAACCCTGAAGCAAGGCGCACTTTAGTCCTTCTGATAGGTTTTTTTTTTGTTTAAAACCAAGCTACTGCAGCTTCAAGTATTTTGCATTACATAGATTTTTTTATAAATTAGTTAATGTTATATTTTTTAATATTCAGACATATACTATAATATATATACAGTACAATAAATGCTCTCATTCTTTTTTTAATTTTTTTGATAAATCCCTGAGAATGTATGTTGACAGTCGCTAAGTTTCCACATGCACAAGCATTGTGTGCCATGCTTCTGGATGAACAGCACTGCAAAGCCACGTGGTCAGCCTTTTAACTATTAGTATTTCATTTGTTGGTTTGTTTAAATATGCTGAAATGTAAGGATGAGTTACAAAGGAGTAAAGCTGAATCCATTCGAGGTACTTATCACAGGATGGAGGTGTTTTGTTTGGTTTTTAAAGCCATTGCAATATATGTTTGTTTTTGAGGCTGTGAACGTATACAGAAAGAACAGGAGAGCAATGTGGGCTTTTGCCACTTGACAACATATACTCAGTGTAAACCAAACCTTTTTTAACCTCTCTCTCGTACAAAACAGAAAAAAAGGAAAAAAAATTAAACACACAAACTTTCACAACATGACAGTTTAGTTTGCAAACTCAATATAACTATACACATATAATACCTGTGTGGCTCTGTTTCTTTAAGTTAAAAAGGATACAAAGGCAGGCTCAAGTAAAAACAAACCATCCCTCCCCCCCCCAATCCCCCATTCACACATTTTCATCAACCAAACCGTTCACGAACCAGCATCATCAGTTTCTTTTTGCCTTTGTAGATTTGTTTTAGGTTGTCAATAAACTGTGTAAACTGGATGTGACCATCATGAGCCATTAGGAAGGTCTCTCGTGCCTTGCTGAGGAACTCTATAAACTCACTATAGTGTCGTGGGCTGATGTGAGTGAGACGTGAATGAGTTGTATTAATGTAGGCTCCGATTGTGGCATCCAAGAGTTGCCGTAAAGGGGCTTTGTCCAGTGACATGAGCTTACCAGAGTTCCTCCTTCCATGAAGTCCCACCATGCCAGGAGTGGTCAAAGTACACCTACGCAAAATGTCCGACAGTACTGTTGCACACTTGACACTTTTGACCACCAGAGGTATTATAGCTGCTAGCTCATTTTTCCCAAGGGAGTGGCTGAGCGCACATGCCCACAGAACGTCATTAATGGCAGGGTGTGTGTCCTGATTGTAACTCAGGTTGAGATGTGTCATGGCCAAAGTGGCCAGCTTGTAGGCCCGCATGGGGTAACCACGGTGCTCCATGTATCGTGCTATGGTAAAAAGCTGCGAGTAGCTCATGCCAGTTGTAGCAGCATCTAGAACGATTTGGTAAGCGGTCTCAAAAGCTATGTGATCCTTTTCACATAGGGTCAGTGCAGAGAGGGCACAGTTTTGAGGATCCTTCATGGCACACTGTAGAGCAAGCGTCCTAGCACTGCTGGCCAGCTTCTCCTGCTGATGGCAGTCCAGATGCAGACGGACAATGGTGCTGTTGGACATCACTGTTGTAGCAACAATACTAGTGGCTTCTGTTGGAGTGAAAAGTGTAAACCAGTTTTGCATGATACTATCCAGTGCATAAACACCTAAGGAGAGAAAGAAAGGATTAGCCACAACTGACAAAACTCAGCAGATAGGGATGTTCAGCAGGAGATTATACTTCCTACAAAGTCCAAGAGGTTACCAGTACATCCCAGCAGGAAGGGCTCACAGACAGCATGGCGAGAAAAGCATATTAAAACCACGACTACTGTGCAAACTCTGCAGCAAACACATAAGCCCAGAAAATAACAAAAACAGCCTGCAAGATAAGCTTTAATCTCCTGTTGTGACAGCTGAGCTGTTTTACTTAAAGACAATTGGGGTAAAACATTCTGGCTCATTTCAGCTCATCATGTCACTCAAAAGCAGCCTTCACCTTGCACACCAGGGCGATTGCAATCTCTTTGCTCACTGTAATATACAAGGCACAGCACATATGCACATATGATAAGTAGGCAAAATGGCTTTCTTAAGAGAATACCATGGCATACCTCAGCAGAACTTAGTAAGCACACCTTAGAGCAATCAAATTCATAAGTACATGATCATCAAGATCTTTATTAGGGAAATACAATGAGCAATATGAACTAGCGGATATTATAGTCTCAGTGCCACTGTATTCCCAGTATGTTTGGCAGGTGGAGGAAACACTGACTGATGGGTTCCATACACTGAACCTAGAGTTAACTGGAGTGCCTTACTGCTCTAGGCAGCTGACACACATTTGTGAGCCCACCTAAGCCACACACAGAGGTCTTCATTTTCTCTGCAGGACTCTGATGCTTCCCATGCACCCCCTTTCAGTCATTTGCAACAATTCACCATAGCAAGAGAATACAGATGCACATATGATAAGTACAGATCTTCATTTAAATAAACAGATTCCTAATACGACCATATTGATTCTTTAATGTGTTGATTAAGTCTCAAGAGTACTTTGCATAACATTATAGGTTCTTTTTGGGACACTTCTATTAGAATATGTAAACCGATTTAAAGCAATATTAAACCTGGTATTTTATTTGGTGAGATGCAACTGCACAAAATAATACTCAGGCACTAATATCTGTAAGATAGCCTCAGCAAAAATTATCTTAGCAAAGATATAAAAGCAATAAAACAAGAGCATTGCATGAAAACTTGCAGACACGAACTAGTTTCTGGCTGAGGGCATACAAAGGCAAGCTCTATTTCCCCATGCTATTGACAACAACATATGGCCAGCTAAGCATAAAGCAAAGAATAAACTAATCCAGAGAATAAGCAGCAGCAATCCTCTGAAGTTCTGAAATTCAAGAAGCATCTGTGCAATACAAATGAACTCAGATATATGAAGAAGGAAGAAATACAACAGAAAAACATGCTCTCCAGAAATACCTTTACTGACAATTAAAATGGCTCCATTATCATAAGTACTTAGATTGTTCCCATCAGCATTGCTGCTGATTTTTGATATTTTTTTAACAGCTATACAGCTTTTAATGCACTCATCTTCATTTTCAGACTCTGTATCCTCATTTTGAAGATGGTAAATCTTAACACAGAAAGTTTATGGGATGCCTCATGAAGACATGCCGGAAATCTATGGCAAAGCCCAAAAATGAGCAGAACATGCTACTTGAGAGAGCACTGTTCTCCCACTTCTATATTGAGTATTTTTGATATTAAGTATTTGCATATGGGTACTTCCCATAGGTTATGCACACCTCCACCATATGGGGGAAAGAAGTCACACTGCATTACTCAACTATTGTCTCATTTGCTTTGTGCCTAAAAACACCCACTAAACACTGCCATAATGTGTTCTCACCAAAGGAATTTTAGAGATGAACATAAAGTGGGAGGCATTTGCAGAGCTTGGGTGTTGACAAGGAAGATCAAGCCCTGTAAGAGTAGCTGACAAGTGAAACACTTCAGAACATACCTACTTCTGTTGCACACGTTACCAACCACCTCACCATTTCCCGCCGTCGCCAATTCAGCGTTGACAGCGTCATCCGCATCACCTGTTAAAAGAACACAAACAAAATAAAAATTAAATTGCAAACCAAGGCCATAGACCAACAGATAGGAATTTTAAGGTGCTCAAATACACTGGAATTAAAAATGGCAGCCTCTTGCCCTCTCTACTCCACTTCCTCTTTTTCAGCTGGTATGTCAAACAATTTCAAAACCTTCAGATATTTTTGAACAGCATGCAGAGAGTAATTCCAACTGCATATCCTTCAAGGATAGAGGATAGAGACTGTTTTATCTCTGGACAAGAGAAAACTCTACCCCATAAAAAAGCCTTCTCCCAAACAACAAAAACCAATTACTGAAATTAAATTACATAACATCTCCTCCCTCTATGCACAAGTATATCAGTAATCATCATGTGCTATTCCAGGACATGTAATTGTTCTAAGTAGTCAGGTATTAGATACTGAATACAGACAACCTAATTACAATTAAGTTGAGGGGAAAAGAAGGGGGAACCATCTGTAGGCCACTAGAGACAGTAACGACACTGTTTCTTGCAGGAAAAGTGTTACTGTAAGAAACTACACAGCTGGGAATTTCTACCAAAAAATGCTATGCATCTTCCTTCTGGAAAACAAATCTCTGAGATTCTTAAAACACCTTTGGTAAGCTTGGAACAGAATAGTGGGCAAATTCTACAACAGTTCCAGTTTGTTCCAAACCCTGGGATTGAGGACAAAGTATGGGTTTGTGATACTACTTTCACTAGATCTTGCTGAAGATATTCTGATGATACTGTCAACCACAAAAGAGTATCTATGGATGCAGTAATATGCAAAGCATGCTGTTTCCATCGAATCATGCTTGGTGAAAACTTGAGGTGACACACAGGTCAATTGTAAGGATTTTTCTCTCTCTGCCATAAATACTGGAGGCAAATGAAACAAGATTTCCACAGTGACCATGGAAATATGTAAACCTAATAAAGCATACAGAACCCTCAGCTTTTTGATTAAAGATTTTACTACTTTTCTTCAGCATGAGAAGCAACTGGGAAAATATCCTTTCCCCAGAAGTCTCTGGAGCTTTATTTACAGAAACAAAGCAATAAATGGTTTTCTGATCTTTGCATGTTTGGTTGTTTTTTTTAAGAACTCCCTGAAGAGGGATGGAGATATTTATTTTTGTTGAAATGAACTGCGTAAACTCTAAGATTCAAAAGTGTCAGGTAATATTACTACTTGGCTGTCTCCTTTTAGCTTGCAAAGTCTCTTCTCAGAGCCTGAAAACTGACCTGCAGTACTTGTACACCTCAAGCATACTCAGATGCATCTGACTATATGACAACTTGTGGAGTATAGGATTTTGATGGAAGTGAGAGGGCTGTTGTCAACATGGTCTGCCTTAGCAACCAGTCATTATGGTTGACCCTGGCTTTCAACAAGCATGTACCAGTTCTCATTTAGGGGAATGGAAGACAAGGAAAAGGAAGAAATCCCTGAAGACCATGCAGAAAATACAGTGCATTTCTGGCAAGCAGAGTAATTTTACTTTCTAGGCAGTCCTGCGTATAATCCTGAACCCACCACACTGGTCCTTTCTCATCCCTGAACAGAAGAGTGCAGCCAGCGAATGCCAGCTCTATCTTCCACCTGAATGGCATAAAGAGGCTGTGCAGATTCTTGGTCTGTGTTTACCAGTACATTGAGCCTTGTATTAGAAAACAAAACTTAAAAACAAGTCCAGACAGAGTCCAAAGACAGTATCCTTTCCTGTGCTTAAAAGCTACGTCCACCAACACTGCATCAAATTTCTTTCTTCTATTATAATAACAACGAGGGAAATACCTGAAGGCCCAGTTCCAGAGAAACTTTCAGAAGAGTTATGTCTGGCAAGCTGTCCATGAGTGTTGCTATTTTAAATGCATCCTGGGCAAGTTTGAAGATGTGTGATGAGGAGTGGATATTTTTCTGGATAGATTCTAACACTGTTTCCAGTCTCCGAACATCACCTGCAAGTGTAAACAGAGTCACCAAAACAGAACAAGCACCCAAAACACCCAGAGATCCATTATAACTGAGACTGACATTGATGTGCAATAGTATGATGTTTCAATTACACAACCTTCCATAATTAAATCACGTATGGATGAAAGATACAAGAGACCATGTACTCCTCCAACTGTCTGAAGGTGCACTGCAGGGCCAAAAGTCACTCTGATTTGTGAATTTCAGAACTGACTTGTACACTTCTGTGTCTCACAGTCAGTGTCACGTGTCACAAGAACAAAAAGTTGTCTCATCAGCCTCATACCAAGCTCATCTAGCTACCAGCTAACTAAATTAACTACTTTGCTAGAAAATTACATGACGGGTTCAAGCCAGTTCAGTTTGTCGTACTCTTTTCAAACTAGTGTCAGACTGTGATCTGGACTCCTAAACACAAGTTTTATGATCTGTTTACCCATGCAATATTAAAAAGATACATTTAGTTGAGTACATAACTGACAGCAATGTACCTTTGGCTGCTGTTAGCATGGTTGATGCCAGCTCACACTGCTGGGATTCGATATGACTTAGGGTGAACCAGCGGGGATATCGGTTTGGAACAACGGATGCAATGTGGTGAGGGCGGGACAGGTCTCCTGAAGGAGCTGTGGATTCCAGTACCAGCAACCTGAAATAAGTAAGAAATCCTCTTTCATTAAACCACTATTACATTTGGTTGCTCATGAGCTAAACTAAAGCTGCAAGAATACTTGTTATTGTCTAGGAAATATGCTTTTTCCTACATCAACAGGCATCTTTAACCTACCAATATTTTACAATGTACCATAATCCAATGTTAGGGTCCCAAACAGCAGTGACAGAGAAGTTTCCTTTAAAATTGTTTTCAGACTCCATTTTCTCATAAAGTATTCATCAAATAACAATGGTCTTATCCAACAAGGAGCATTCATACTTAAAAAATTCAAATTAATGTGTTGTTGACTACTACAATCCAAATGACGGCCCACAGCAAAGACTCAACTGATAGCCCTTGCAATACAGTAGATAGAGACAGTACACTAGCTACTCTATAAATGTCAGTACAAAAAGTAGGAGTGAAGAAAAATAGGCATTTTTTAAAAATACAGTTAAGCATAGTTTCAGCATATGAATGGTTAAAGTAATAGTAATAAGGCAATGTCCAGAAGACAAGCTTTTCCAGTGCTTAGCTTCTTGATGCCTTTTAGCATCTAAGGTCTGTTTCTACCATCTTTCATAGACATGTGATTTTCTAGAAGGAAGTAATCTGTGAGGATCAAGGAAGTCACATCTCTTTTGTCAATGAAACTGCAACTACCAAACACTGAAAATCCAATGCATTGTGTTTTTCAGTGACAGACTGTTTCTTATAGAATAAGCCCATTTAAATGTAAGTTACAATTTCTTATACTTAAATAAATACCTAAGTTCTGTAAGCAGCTGTGGAGTATGTCTTTTGTTTTTTGGGGTTTTTTTTGTGTTATGATGGATTTAAGTGCCATTAGGTTCTTTTAGATTCCTGAAGCATATGATACATTAGTATAATAATAATATAGTATAATAGTATATTTAAGAATTCACCGAGAAAGGTAATTTTGAATATATGGGAAGGCATCTAGTAGGCACATAAAAATACACCATACCACTCAAGTAACTATCAGACGCATGTAAGTGCATGAAAACATGAAAAAAACCCCTTGTATCAAGTCAAATCTATTCTCTAGCAGCACTAAGACACCTCTTTATAACATAAACTCTAAAGCTGATTTTTTCCAAGCACAGAGTGAGGTTGCAGGGGTGCATTATAAGATAGTTTCAATGAACACAAAAAATCCTAACTATTAAATGAAGAAAGGGATTAGTAGGTTATGAGTAACAGTAAATAGACAAAAAGCATGAAAGAAAGGCTGTTTTGGAGAAATCTTTCGTCACTTCTAATTTCACTGCCAGCTTCTGTGTTCTTTTGCTGTGAAAAGAAATCCTGTTGTGAATTGGTTGCTTTCACGCAATTTTGGCAAGGTTAGGGAACATCAGAAAAGCACAAGTAGATTTAGTATTCTTAACTTCTTTTTCCCCTTTGGAACACCAATTATTTAGTTAGGTTTTAGCAAAGCTACCTTGTGATTAAACATAACCATTAAAGTCTGGCTCCCAAAGCCTGGGTGAAATTCAGGCTTAACAAGGGATCAGCCAAACCAAGCCAAATATTCACGTTCAGATTCCAAGTGAGCAGTCAACTAGGTCACTGCAGATCCATGTTCTCCAAGGCTATGCTCCATATGTTTCAGTGCGGCAAGCAGAAAACTGCAGATAGAAGTGACCATCAAGAAATGCAAAACCCTGTCCTTGCAGACCTGAGGTCCGTGCATGAAAAGCTTTGTGGTCTCAGTTTCCATTTATTTCATATTAAGCGTTCCACATATTAAAACATGACTCAAAAAATTACACAGCAACAGGTGTTGTTGAATACAGAGAGGTTAAATACTCCTGAGCTGCCACCATAGGTAATTGACCCATGTAGACATGCACGCAGACTGACACTAAACACTTATATCTGAAGAGTAATTAGCTGGGATTTTGGGAAATTAACTTCTTTAATAAATGCTGACATGAGAAAAGAAATATGCTTCACTTCTAAAAGCATGAGCAGCTGTAGAGATTTCCAGGCAGCACCTTTACTAACTTCCACATGGGATTTCTGTCCTTGCCACAGCCACTTCCTCCCTCTCACAGAAGACAAGACACTCAAGTTTTCATCTTCTGACCCATTCAACCTCTCAGTCATGAGACAGACATTCAATCTTCATGTTTGCTTTATTTTTGTCCCCTCAAGGCAGTATTACATTACTTTTTCATTTGGTGTGTATTGGGGGTCCTTTATTCACTGAACTAACATTTTGGTGTGAATGGAAAGAAAAATCATCCTTCTTTGGGAGAATTTAAGAAGTGCAGAAGAATGCAGACAGACATGGAATAGAAAATGTCTAAATCTGCCATCACCACAGTTCAAGACAGTAGTCCACATTTCTGAAGAGTGCCAAATATCAAACTACAAAAAGAATGATTACTGTCCAGGGCTGGACTTTCATCTGTCTTATAAAGCGATGAAAAAATGGTTATGGAGGGAAAACAGCCCTGATTGCACTGATGTCTCCTGTGATTTTACCAGATGGAGACAAAGACAACTCTTTCTTATACTGGTCTATTTAAGAAGTAATTTCCTTGGTTGAGATGACAGCTTTATAGCAAATGAGGGCTGGAGCTACCCAAGACTAACTGGAGATTTCATCATTTGGATCTTTCAGTGTCTTGCTTGTTTTACTAGTTGAGAAAGGAAACTTCCAAAAAAGAAGTTATCAGTTATGACTGGTTTCTGGGAAAATCCTTGTTCAAATGAAACTGCATACTGACACCATGTTCACTGAGGCAGTCAGGAAAGCTGCTGATAGATGACTACTCCAGCCTTGGAGGATCTTTTCAATAGTTTAGTTTAAGGAGGAAAAATCCACACAAACTACCTCTTGAGAAACTGAAAGTAAATACAAGAAACGAGTATGTTGTATAAAAGAATTAACTTCTTTTTTCTTAAAAAAAAACAGAAAAAAACCAAACACAACCAAACCAACCAAAGAAACAACAAAAACCAAACCAAACCAAACCCAACCAACAAACCTCTACATACCAAATTTTGTACTATCTTCCTGTTCTGATATAATCAGTTATTGATGTCCTTACCTTGAGATAAAAGAAGACTACCAAACATATGTGGCCCAGATAGCTTTCTGATCATACTTTTGAATGTTCTCAATAGTTCATCACTAACATACTTTTGTTTTCTCCATTTCCTAAAATGCTAACTGTAAGCAGCAAGTATGCAAGGTCACTCTTCATATTTTTTAGACTCTTCCCATAACATCCATTACTAGACACTCTTGGAGGCAGGAAAATACCCAACAGGCTAAGCAGACCTTTGGCCTGAACTGATAGCTATATTTTGTTCTTATGCAAGGCATCCCATTTAGTCCTTTGAACACAGGAATTATTTTCTCTCTATTTAGGTTTTTGAAGAGAGTAGCTCCAGAATAAACACCTCCAAACCATACAGACACAACCTATATGATGAAGCTAAATACTCTTCATGTGGATAGGACGTCCTTCAATCACTGTGCAATTATGCTTGGTGATAATGATCAGGAAAGTGGAACTTTTTTTTTTTTTTATAATTTTAACACTTGACTGCTCTTAGTATTCAGCTCTGGTTATTCTTTGTCAACCATCAACTAACTACTAGGTTCTTATAGTGACCAGAAAATTCAGATGGGACCACTTTCTTCCCTGAATTCTATGTGGACAACAGATTTATCACTGATCATTCAGGTCCTTGAAAACTCATTTAGAAGTTGCTTCTTAGATATCATTACCAATCTGACCTGCCCTAAAACAGAGATAGCACACACTGAACACTGCCTGAGAAATATCTTTTTCCTGATTCCTGAAGACAAATGGGATGCAAACTAGACATTTTGCTGTCATTGGATGCACTCCATTTAGATCCCAACATTCACCCAGAAGAGGCTAAGATGTTATGAAGCACTAAAATAATGTACAGGCTCTGACCACACCACATGGTTTCAAATCTATCGTTGAGAGTCAATTTATAAAGAAGGCAAGTGAAACGAATTGTCCTGCTGAGCAGACTAAGCAGCAGACAATCCTGCAACTTATGGTGAAATACCTCTTTCCTTATTTCATTACCAGTACCATCATATACACACCATCACATGAGTGGGAGAATGTATGTGCTAAAGTGGCTTTATAACACAGAATCTTGTGCCCCAAGTGTGGGATTCTAGGAGTATTTGAAACAGAAAATTCTGTTTTACAAATCGAAATATACACTAATTGGACATTTATAAATTATTATAATATAGTTACTACAAATATCATTTACTTTTACAGATGACAGAACCAAAACAGTATCTCCTTGACTCCTTGAACGGAAGAATGCATATTTTAGAAAAAGAGACTAGGTCTTGATTACCAAACCTTTTCTCCTTTTCCACATCCACTACTCGTGCTCTTTTTAGACAACTCATGAATACGTACCGCATGGCTCTCAGTGCAGTTTTGTATGCCAATTCAGCATCATGAGGTAGGAGAGAGGTGAAGAGATACTTGGCAAATGTGTGCATTGGAACACTCTCTCGATGGATGACTTCACCTAAGCCACTGTATGGTCCACCTGCAGGAAAGAGAAACAGAATGTCAGTCTTTACCAACTGCTAAACCCCAACTTCTGAACCTTTAAAAGCATTCAGTACACCTTCAGCTAGAGGTGGTTTTCAAAGACAGAGCCTGCTCTACAAAAGGTGAAGCTACATTGCTATTTTCAGTGAAATATATAACACATCACATATACACAACGTGTTACAGGTATATTAAACACCATGTATTATTTAGGAAAACAAGATAGACCGCAAATTGTATAATACTAAGCACAGTACCAGTGCTTATACAAGTGACAGAATGGTTACAGTACTCCATGGGGCTCATTCAGCAAGGCTGATATGCAAATGTAGAAAGTCATAATCCCAGCTCTGCCTCCACACAGCTATATTATGCACATCAACACCCATGCACCCTATTGGTGTGCCACTGCTTTATCACAAATCCACCAGGAAAAAAAGAATGATGACAGTAGAAAAATGCGTATCTTTAATTGAAATTACATTACCAATCACCACAGCAGCACCTGATCCTGCAAATGTCTCACCTGACCTGGGCATTTAAATAACCTCTTGGTCTGGATGTGGTTATGACTCAAGTCCCAGGTCCTGCCCTTGGGTCACAACAACCCCAGGCAGCGCCACCAGGCTGGGGACAGAGTAACTGGAAAGCTGCTCAGCGGAAAAGGACCTGGGGGTGCTGGTGACAGCAGCTGAACATGAGCGAGGGTGTGCCCAGGTGGCCAAGAAGGCCAATGGCATCTTGGCCTGGATCAGCAGGACCAGGGCAGGGATTGTCCCCCTGTACTCAGCACTGGTGAGGCCACACCTTGAGTTTTGGGTCCAGTTCTGGGCCCCTCACTCCAAGAAAGACATTGAGGTGCTGGAGGGAGTCCAGAGAAGGGCAATGGAGCTGGGGAAGGGTCTGGAGCACAAGTCCTGTGAGGAGCAGCTGAGGGAGGTGGGGGTGTTTAGCCTGGAGAGAAGGAGGCTCAGGGGAGACCTTATCACTCTCTACAACTGCCTGAAAGGCCCCAGGCAACCCGAGACAGGATGAAAGGAAATGGCCTCAGATTGTGCCAGGCAAGGTTTAGATTGGGTATTAGGAAAAACTTCTTAACTGAAAGGGTGGTCAGGCATTGGAATAGGCTGCCCAGGGCAGTGGTGGAATCACCGTCATTGAAAGTGTTCAGATTAAGTGTGGATGTGTCACTTAGGGACATGGTTTAGTGGTCAACACAGTGGTGGCTGGGTTAATGGCTGGACTCAATGATCTTACTAGTCTTTTCCAACCTGAACAATTCTATGACGATGAACACAAGGTCAGATTGCGCACCAAAGCTTGCTGTTAGTCCACTATACCCACACGATTTTAAAAATTCTATTTTATTTATGTGAAAACTATCCCTATTACTGGGGTAGTGGATTTTTCTCTCTCAGTAAGGTGTAGATTTCAACATAACTGCAGCATCACAATAGACAAGAACAACAAAGTTAAATGCAACTATTTACTTGCTGAGTTTCAAATGTTCACAGTGCATATGAATCCTATTTCTACATTTTTCCTGCACACATAAGACTGTTATTCCTGTTAACAGGAAAACTGTCAGTTTTCTGACTTCAGTGACCAGAGGTTGAGGCATTAAATGTTGCCAGATACAGAATGAGAATCTTGTATTAAATATTACTGCACTATTATTGCACAGATAGCACTCAGTAGTCCCAGAAGCTACTATTACTTCTACTAAGACTCCAATCCATCACACTTGAAAGGATGGATGGGGATGGATGGATGGTTGGATGGATGGATGGATGGATGGATGGCCAGCTGTGTGAGTTCACTTCTGCTGCAGCAACATTTCTGACTGCTGCTTTAGCACAACATGCAAGGATAGAAATCGCTAGGCACTAAAAAATTCTGAGCTCCATAGGTGGGCATTTCTAAAGACCAAGGCTGATTGCAAAGGAAATGTCAGTGAAGGTTTAGTAGGTGACAGTGTGTCTCATAATCATTTGAAATGAAGTTGAAAGGCATTCAAAACTAGCTGGAATTACTTGAATGAAAGAAGCCATTTCATGTATGTTTGCTGTTGGTGGTCCAGTCAGAAACTCAGTCAGGACACAAAGAATACATGACAAAGCATTTATATGAAAATATATTCTGCCATTAACTTAGCAGTCAAGCAAAAATTCAGAACAGTTCTTGCAAAACAGTCTTACGTTCTGCTTTCCCACGCACTCAAATGGTAGCTACATATAGCATGCATTCATCTGCATTAATAGCACAGAAATCAGCTTACTATTGGATTAAGTTTTCTTTATTGTATCCACTGAATTTTAACAAAAAACTCACAATTGGTATGATTAGCACCTTAAATCACTGCACAGCTTTTCCTCCATGTAAGTGGGCAGCTTCTGCCTAAAGGTGGACTAAACTGAAACTATTGCAAGAAAACCAGATTTCTCATCACACACTAATGAAAGACAACTGTTGCACATTGCTCACAATGGCAATTTTATAGGCAGTTTTATTAGCAGACTTCCTGCTATGATCAACTCTGTACTACTCTAAAAAAAAACTGAAAGAATTTCAGTGATCAAAGTAGTAAACTAAACTATCAGAGTATGTCAGAGAAATCCTGCCTTTTCCTCATAAAGGATCCTTACCAGTAAAAGGTGCAGCAAACTGATTTTATAATCAAGAGAAATCCTGCATGTTAACAGCTAGATCTAGAGAGTAGCTTTTCTTGTCCAAAGGCCATAAAACAACAGTACAGACACACCGTGATGGAAACTCTCCCTGTATTGCAGCTTCTCTGCAGTTTCGAATCTAGGCAAAAAGAGTGACTTAAAGGTGCAAACCCTAAGCAACATACTGTACCTCTTCCATAAAAGACAAAGTTTTAAAAGACTAATGTGCCACAAAAAGAGAGCAAAATCTGACTGTTGTGTAACAATTTCACAACCTACCTAGGACAGTACCACACTCCTCTTCAAGCCAAGTGCATGCACTTAAAACCTGGACTATGCCTTTGGCTAACTTGTTCCCCCAGAGTTTTCTCTTCTGTTCAAAAAGAACCAAAGCCAGAAAGACAACCTTGGAACCTGTGACATCACTCTCTGAACATGATGCTTAAGCCTTTTTAAAAGTTAAGGCAAAAGTATGCACTTCCATGTACAGATTTTATTTCAACACTGCCTAATTCCAAAACACAAATTGTGTGTCATGGTCATAACTTAGGCACAAGACCAGACCTTAAGCCGCAGTATTTGACTGAATATTTTAATTTCCATCTGTGACATAAACTTCAAAGGCAAGTAGTTTTCTTTATTTTTCACAAATAAAGTGTTACATTTCTGCCTCAGCAATTACACGTGAATTTTCTGAGCTCTTCACTTGGGTACAGTGGTCAAAATCTTAATACATTTATAAAGCTGCCAGTATAGTTCTTTTTGCAGAATACAAGGAATACCTAGAATTTTGATATTTTGGAACTGCTGATGTCTGTTTAATATAACAGTTAGCCTGGAGGGCATAATCAGGTTATTGAGATTATGACATGCAACAAATGTAAAGAATAAAGCATATTTAAAATTAAAACAAAAGGTTTATAGGTCAATATATGCCTTATCTCTACGTGTCATGAATCTCTAGTCATGTGATATCTAAAGCATGTCCATTTTCATTAAGAGACTTGATAAAAACTTTCATGGAGTTCTAAGCAAAAAAACCATCTGAAGCATGTAAGGCCGTTTCTACAGGAACACTAGTTCTGTGTACTTGTATAAGTGGAGACAGT
Organism: Callaeas wilsoni; assembly: GCA_013398955.1. Lineage (NCBI taxonomy): Eukaryota > Metazoa > Chordata > Aves > Passeriformes > Callaeidae > Callaeas > Callaeas wilsoni. The sequence goes on along the minus strand of VWPU01003265.1, from coordinate 93,089 downwards.
TTAGAGAAGCAGTTAGCATCTATATTCTATATTCAGCTACCTTCTAATAGGAAGACTGCTTGTTTTCGAAAAATCTTCACCAGAGTATCATCCAATTCAATTTCCTGTAGCTTAGAAATGAGCTGCTCCTCATTTCGACAAACCTTCTCTTGTGCATACAAGCCATCTGGCATTATTCGCTGCTGTCCCAGCCCTATCAATGCTACTTCCACAGCCAGCGTTAAATAAGATTCCCCTTCTTCTAAGAACTTGTGTGCAGGCAGGTGCTGGTACTCCAGAGATTTGCATTGCCCCAGGTTCTCTGTAAGGGGTGACACAGAAAGGAAAACACATCAGCAAACCATTTTAACCCATAATCTGCCTACAATGCCACATACACAAAAGCTTCCACTGTTAGTATTAATTTTTTAAAATTATTTAAATTATTAGCCAGTCTCAAAATACAACACTCAAATCTAAAATACATCATTTGATTCCACAAAGCAGAAATACACAAAAAGAATTTGATTTTAAATAACCCACTCAAGTAAAAATTAAAGTTTTCATTTTTAAATGGCACAATTTTTAAGAAGGCACTTCCTCCAGCTTTGTATTAATGAGGCCGAAATTGCAAGATCCATTCCAATTTCTTTCCCCACCCATTTCTGTAATTCCTTAAAGCCCTGATGTGCAACAGGAAGGGAAAAGTGCTTTTACACCCACATAGATTTCAGCTGAAGCTACTAGAATTGTGCACATACAATAGGCCTGGGAACTCCACACCTTTAATATATGCTCTGTTTGCTAGCACTCTTTTCAGGCTTTTGTTACATTTGTGTTTATGATAAAAATGCATATTTTTAACATTAGAAGTCCTACTTTTAGTAACAATTACAAGCAAATTCCACACAGGCCAAGCCACAAACTGCTTTAAAGAGTGCTATTTGGCACTTCACAGACACAACATATGACAAAATGCTATTCCAGCTTGTAGCATTTTACAGTCTAATTTGGGAACAAAAAGTTGTAATTGTCAGATGTAAGGAGACAGGCAACTGCAATAAATGGAAAGGCTGAATGCACTTGGAAGATCGCATATGCATGTGCAGAAGGAAGTTACTTTTCAGTACACAATGTTTTTATTTCATGGGATTGTTTTGGTTTTTCAGTAACAGCAGAGAATCTGATTTCTAAATTTTTTAATTAAAAGTTTTTCCAGAACTGGTGGGTAGGAGTGTAGAAATTTACTGAAGAAAATCTAATTGAGTAATAGGAGTATTGAGGTAAAGCCCCGAGAAGACCGTGGATATGTACATAAAAAAGCTTCAGGTAAAGGCATGAGTCCAGTTTCTGTCCACACTAGTGGTGTTAAGAAGCTATCCCAAAGGTGGAAAGAGACTGAGAATAAGGCATTAATCAGTTAAAATCCTGGAGAGCAAATACTGAAATTGAAATGGCTGTACATATCCTATCCCTATCCTAAATCGTGTATTGATATAACAACACTACTTTCCAACTCCTACCATTTATAGACTATGTATGTTACCAATTTTAAGTGTTTTGTCACTGTTTCGGAGTATTATGTACACCATAGCTAAGAAATCCAATAACATCCAGGACTGTATTTAGGAGTGTTGCCAGCAGGTCGAGTGAGGTGATCTTGCCCATCTGCTCAGCACTAGTGAGCCCACATCTGGAGTGCTGCATCCAGCTGTGGGCTCACCAGCACATGGGCATGCTGTAGGAGACCCAGTGTGGGAACACAAAGATGACTAAGGGACTGCAGCATCTCTCATATAGTAAGAGTGAGAGAGATGGGATTATTTAGCCTGGAAAAGAGAGGGCTCAGGAGGATCTTACCAAAATGTATAAATATCTGATGGGAGAATGTAAAGAAGACAGTGCCAGACTCTTCTCAGTGGTATCCTATGACAGGACAAGAGGCAATGGGCACAAACTGAAACACAGGAAATTCCATCTGAGCATAAGAAAACACTTTTTAACTATGAGGGTGGTTGAACACTGCAGGAGATTGCCCTGGAAGGTTGCATAGTCTTCACTCTTGAAGTTATTCAAAACCCAAATGGACACAGACATGAGCAATGTTCTGCTCTAGGTGACCCTGCTTCAAGCAGACCAGGTGAACTAGATGATCCCCAGAGGTGCCTTCCAAACTTAGCAACTCTGTGATCCTGTGATTTCCTGTAATTTCTCAGAAAGAGGACAGTGCAATGTATGTGGAGAAGACTGCTCTTATGAAGTCATATTGAGTTTTATTTCAAATGTGAAATATGGAATTTTCTTCAAGATTAGTAATTGGTAACTTTTAAGTGCTTTCTTAGTTTAAATGTTTTCTCCTCCTTGTGTTTTCCTGAGGAATGCAAATTTGAGTTCTTATACCATAAAAATAGTGACTTCGAAACTGATTCAAAAAGGCAAGACAGAAAAATACATCAAGTAAATGAAGAAATGAACCAGACTGCTGCCTCTGCTTGGTCTTACCCGTGAAATCCGAAAATCCGTGGAAGCTGTCGTCATCCACCCTGCAGGCTTCCATCAGGCTACCAAAAAGGGTGCCAATGGGGTCCAAAGGGTGTCCCACCCAGCCTTCGAGATTCGTTATTGAGGTTACTCCCCTGTGGAGAAGTTCTGTGGCAAAAAACACAGAGGAGGGAGACAGGGAAAGAGAGCTCATGTCAGCCCATCAAACCAATTACACAAGTAAAACTGCTTAAAATGCTCTCAGTACAGAATTCAAAGTATTTCCAGTAGCTTCTGCATAGAAAGAGAGAATAGTATCTTTCAGGGTGAGTTCACTGCCCTTGGAGAATATGTAAATGAGGAATAAGAAAAGAGAAAGAATGGAAGCCAAACTTTTTGAGCACTACCAAAGTGTATTATGGGTCAAAAATTTCAATGGCAATGTCTTTTGAAATCTCCTTGATACTACAAGGAACTGTTCTGAAAACGTCTGCTTGAAGAATTACAACAAAGACTGTTTTGGTAAAATATTTACAACAATTTCCTCACTCAAAGAGACACGGTACCCTTCTTACATCTTAAATTAATCTGACGGAATGGAAATAAATGAAAACATTCTAAAATATGTTCCAATTTAATGAATTAGGAGCTTATCCAGCACCTCTCTCTCTCTTTGTGCTAAACTCAGAATGACAGTTACTTTAAAAAAAAAAAAATCCAATGTTTAAATGAGGTATACAAGAAAAAATTGTCTTTTAATAAGATCAAGTGTATTTTTGGTAATTTTAAGATTTCAGTCCACAAATACCTTCATCAATACTGTTCTGTAGCCCTTACCCATTACTTGGTTAGAACACAGAAAAAATGTTCAGTGCAAGGAATTGGAGGAAGTGTGATTGTGGTAACAGGTATTAGAGATTCCCCAAATCCACGTCATATGGCAACAACTCCCCTTTGACTCTCTCAGCTTTTTTCCTCCTAGACGTACCGACACAACTGAACTATGAGAGATCAGATGCATTACTGATGTCCCTTTAAAAACTGTATATAGGCCATTATGGCCGTTCTGCTTCTCTGCCTGTCACACATCAACTTGTACCTCCCTTCACTCTTTACCATTCACAAAGCATCATGTATTTGAGTTTAATATGCATTAAACTTTTAAGTCTTGCTTCCTCCTGTTTAAATGTGTGGGGTTACAAAACGAAACAGACACACTGTCAGGATGGTACAGGTTTTTTTAAAGAATCCACTGGTATGTAATATTAAAGAAACCAAGCAAATAATTGTTTTTCTAAAAAATAGCACATACTAAAGACAATAGGCAGAAGTAAAGAGTATTACCAAGAAGGACTCATCAGGGTGACTTCTTACTGGTTCACTTTGTTGTATTTATTCTGTTGTGCCTACTTATGAGCTTCTCTTGTGTGATGACAACCAAAGGCTTCAATCATCTCGTCAGAGACATTTAACTTAAAATCACACAAGTGGCTCCATGGACGTGAGATCAATCACACGAATAAAAGCTAAGCAGAAGCATGTGGTGTTTGCTGAACTAAAGCCTAAAGCTGGGCTGTAGCTGCAGCTTGCTTCTGGTTATAGAGACCAGCACACTTTACGGTATGAAAAGAGAGTCTTTTAAAAATTCCCCATGAGAGCAAAAAAATAAAGCAGTGACAACACAGAAACAACAAACTACTTTGTTTCAGAGTAGGAAGGATCACATTTCATGCACTCTTTTAAAATGATAATAGAATATTAGGTGATAGCTACAGAAACTGCTCACAAGGAAAGGAACTTAACAGAGGTACTGAATGCCTACATGCTGCACTAGCAACTGGGAATGAAAAGGAGCACTATTACAACCAGCACACTTGCAACAGACTCCTCACATCTTCCAGTGGTACGAACACGCGCACTGACACAGGCACCTATCTGCTTAACAACAGTGTTTTAAAAAATGCTTATTCCTTGGTTCCTGGGAAAAAAATAGAGAGGCACATACAAACTGCAGCTAAATCTTTTTCAGCTAGGTGCATATTTTGTCTTCTAAATGCTTACTTCTGGGAAAACATTTGAACATACACTTGAAAAATTTACACATATGATTTCACACCGGTATTTTTGACAACAATGCATGAGGATACACACAGTTTAACATAACAAAGAAGATCTAAAATAAAATTTGAATGAAAGGATTAGCGTAGCAGCTGAAAAAGTAATTCCAGTTTTTCCACATGCACTCTTCTACCACAAACCATTCCCTTCTTCCACTGCCTCTTCAAATGAAAAAGGTTCAGACCAGAATTACTTTGGGTTGCAAGGATCACGTGCCATAGAAACTACATCTGAAGGAGAACACTCCTTCAAAAAAACCAACGGTAGTGCTCAGTAGAATACCACAAAATATTTTATAAGAAACAGCATTAAAAAAAATCCAAACCAAACCAAAAAAACCTAGCTAATCGAACAACCAAAAAAACCTCCACTCAAAAACTCAATCCCCTTCTATTCCGGGAAACTAAAATTTTAAGCATTGTAAGAGATTCTCTTGCAACACACTGACAAATTTTAGGCATGTTTGTAGTTCAGACTTTGCCTCATTGTTATCCTCAACTTCAGGCCTACACCTCAGAATATAAAGCTCAGCAAAATTATAGGTCAGAGAAAAAAAATTAAACACCTGACATGCCAAATGCAAAGTTCTGTTCAAAAACCTGTAAACAGGGTGACTATTTTCATTGTGTAAGCAAAATCTCTGATTGGAATAAAGGCCCTATCATGCTGTATATATTGGAGAAGGCTGATAAGAGCCCTGCACAGCTCACAACACAGTTGACAGAAAACCTCTGACATTGAAAATGTGACATTACGACTATCTAGACTAAAGAGTTAAAAGTCATCTCTTTCACTTTAGTTTCAAAACCAGTTTCCTCATGCAAAGTTCCTGGTATTACTGTCAACTTGCATGCCCTTTGCCCTCCTCTTCCCCACATTTACCTTTCTTCTGAGCCCGGAACATTTCCAGCTGTTTCTGCTGCTGCCTCCTTAGTGTATTAACAATAGCTATTGCTAGCCTCAGTGCTTCTCGTGGGTATCCATGAGATCGTAATGCATCCACCCTCGCACAGGCTGTAGGAACATGTTCTAAAACAGAAAAAATAATTGAAGAATAGCAATGCCTCCATAAATCCAATGGCCTGTTTTGTTAGGTTACTCAAAACAGCTTTTTTGTTTAAATATTTTTTCTGTTTTGTTTTTGATACTGTGCAAGAGAGACTTAAAGAACTACTTCTGAGCCAGCATTTCAAGGGAGCCTCTGTTCTTTTTGCCAGGCTTTTCACCCACCTCCCCACCGCCTCCCCCCTCAAAATAATGCCATAGAAAATGAACAAAGCACCAAGTCATGGAAACATCTTTCCGGTTTAGCCACTTACCATGCCAGAGGGGCCACCCCTGAGAGTCAAAGAGCAAGTTTTCAGTGTCGTCATGGTAACAGTAGTTGGTGTATAGGTCACTGCTGATAATGTGCTGTAAGTGGCTGTCCTGCCAGTGCAGATCGCATGCCTCAATGGCTCGAGTGAACACTGTCCGATGTGGCCTGTTCGATGAATCTGTCATTTTCACAGGTTTAGAAAGCTGCATCAGCTTTTACTCATTCATACGTGCATCAGTCATTCACGGCATTCCTGTCTTGTGCCTATTCACCAACCCCCAGCCGATGGCAGTCTGCCCTGCCTCCTCTCCAGCAAGCAGCCCACAGATGACATTTCACTTCCTATTATTACCCCAGACCTCAGACAAAGTGTGTGCCATTCATCTTGCATTCAGAGAGAGATCTAGAAACCAGCATGGCTGATGGCAGACAGGACTTTGCACAGAGAACTGCTAGAGGTGAAGGACATTCAATAGCATGTACAAACTCCCCTAAAACAAACTAGAAAGTATATGGCACTCAAGCATCCCCAGTGTCTCTCCTTAGATCCACAGTTGTCAGAATAAAGGAGGGATAAATTGCATAAAAGACTTGCAGTTCTTCTTTCTGAGAAGTGACACTAACTTTGAGCACTTGTATAACTTTGTTGGTCATGAACATATACAAATACCATTAATAAAGTGAGGTACTGTAGCCATGGGGGTGACATAATCCTCACTGGACATCTTCCTATGGCAAAATTTCTCTGTTGACATGGTACTATGTCTATCAATGTTCAGAAGCCATGTCAGAGTTATCAATAGCCAGGCTGGTCTGAATATGATGAGCAATTAAAGTATCTCTGTAAGGAGTCATTTGCTGAAAGAATGTACCTCCCTGGCTAGCTGTGAAATTTAATATTGAACCAAGCTTTTTCCTTCAGAGGTAATCGTCCAAGAAAAAGAAACAACAAAAAACCTAAGTGCAGCTCTGATACCTACCAAGAAATTTAATTTTAACTTTACTGCAATTATATGCAATATGTATCATTATTGACAGTTTGAGGATTATGAGCAATTTTACCTGCAAAAACATCTTGCACTTTGCCTAGTTATTAGCAGTCATCTTTGTTTGAAGACAACTGTACAAAGCTTCCATTGGATTCGGTAATCACATTTTAGATTAGAAAGCATGATAACAAGTACAAAAAGACACCTCCTCCAAGACGGCAGCATTGCAGCTGCACCCTCCACACACCTAGCAATGCAGACGGCACACACAGGGCACATCCCACAGACAGATGTTTTAGTTTCTCACACACAAGTTTAACGTAGTTTAAACAGATCCTTTTTTGAACAGCTATCAAGGCTTTGTAACTGCAAACAAAATAAAAACCCCAGTACCAGAAGGAATGCTAGATTACAGTCAAGCAAAGAAACAACAGGCTTTTACATGACATATTTCAAGGACAACCAATTTTCATGCAACAATATTTAGAAGCACCAAGGGAAGAGTTAGAAGACCTAATGAAACACAAATACCTGCTCGGAAAATGTTACAGCCCCAGTACAATAAAAAATCACCTATTTGTTCTTCCGCAAAGATAGTATTAGTACAACTAATTTTGGCTGGTCAGTCCTAAACAAGAAAGTTACCTGGCCCAGGAAAGAGTGCTGAATTCTGCAAGGCTAGAGTGTATAAGACAGAGATTATATTATATGTTGCAGTCAGTGCATATGTTTAGGCTCACCTTGGTTAGCATTCGCACCCTGAGGCAAAGCATTGGTTAAATTGGGCAGCTCGTTTCCATGGTTTCCATCTTCCCAGGGACAAACATCCACACTGTTCCATTTTTTCAGCTGTTTTAGCCAACTGGACTTCTGCTCCAACTTGCAGTGGGGATTTAAGACTATACACATCCACAGAGCACCTGATTTTAAAAAAATTGCTAAATTATGTTTTCTATTAAAAATGCAGCAGCCAATGACTAATCGCAAACTCCTACAGCATATACTTTTTCTCCACTCAAAGTCTACACTGCTTGCTTCCCAGCTACACTGAACACCACACAGAATTCCTGACATAGGCGCTTGGGGCTGGCGTGGCCAATCTGAAGCAGCTGAAAGATGGTACCAAGCCAGCCTTCCCAATTAAAAGGCATTAGTAGGTCTCTTGTATTAGAAATCCAGAGTTCCCAGTGTATGGCTCATCAGACAGGAACATCACTCAAAGGCATAAAAGAATTCACATAAAGTTACAGAAGTTACATTAAGCAAGTTTTTCTTCTAATTCTTGTATTAGAAGTGAATGTTGTTTTATATTAATAAGAACTATGTAACTTTCAGTTTCACATTATGGGAACCAAAGAAGTACATTAGTAAGACATGCATTTTGTCAACATGCATTTTCACACTCAGAACCCATCAGAAGTACTCATGTAATTCATTCCCAAACACATCTGGGTCTTAGATAACCAGTAAACACTAGTTTTGTGCAGTGTGAAAGGAATAAGACATTTTTATGGCAATTACTTCAGTAATTTGGTTACTCTAGAAAATTTGTTTTATATTTTCTGTATAGGCAGTTCTAAGGGAAGGCTAATTTGTGCTGACATTTCACACATACCACCACTTTGGAAACTGCTTCCTGAGACTATATAGCACAGCAGGCATAAATGCACCTGGGTGTCTAGTGGCAATTTTCAAATGGAAAGGTTTTTCTCTAAAGCAGCTGTCCCTTCACCAGCTTGAACTTTGACAGAAGCATGAAGACACTGGAAAGTACTGTTTAGGAAAGTTCATTTGCTCATTAAGAATGTGGCTTATACACTAAGAGATTGTGAGAATATGCTTAGACTATGCAATGTTCATGACAGGCTGGAAAAGAAAAAGAATAAAAATGCAGCTGGTTCTTCTAGGATAATAAAAGTCTCACATTCTAGGTTTCTTTTGCTAACTAAAAATGCAAAATTAATACCCAGGGCACAGGGCATCACATCACATTCATTCCTAAAGCAACTCAGGCAGGCCACAGCACAGGAGCCAATGGAAACATAGCATGACTTTTAAGGTTAAGTCTCCTGCTATTCAAGACCTATATGTTAAGGGAAGTAATATCAAAAAAATCTGAAAACCAAAACAGAATATGGTATGTTACTATTCAGAACACCAGAGAGACACTAAACTACTGCAGATTATTACTGCACAGCAGATAGAGTACAGCAAGTGTTCTGGGTTCAGGAAAGTGTCTGAAATTTGCCATGGGGGTGAATAAGGCCACTATCACTTTTAAAAATTTCTCTTAAAATCAAATCATATCATTTTCTTCAGACACACTTGCCAGCACACTTCACTCTCCAAAAGGAGTCAAATTATAGCTGGTTCTTATTATTAACCATTAATGATTCAATACTGCCCAAGACAGAACGACTACATTTCTTGCAATCAGCAAAACAAAACACAAGATGCAACACATTAGAAAGCCTTGGAGAACAGTTGTGGGCTTGCTTATTTATTTTCAAAATCAAGTATCACTTGAAGGCATTACATTGTACCTCTCAGCATGTAAGAAAAAAAAAACAACCCAAGAAATAAACAACCAACCAAAAAACAAACAAAAAAAACCCAAAAAACCCCCACCAACATAATACTTTCTAACCAGATTCTCAGTGTTTTCAGACTGAAGCAAAAGCAAAGTGGAATATCTTAACCACATTTGGTAAGTATTTCAATCATCCATCAAGGCAGAACACACACTACTGTGTTACACCATGCCCCTACAGAATAAGTGCCTTTTTTTTTTTTTTTCACATCTAAGAAACACCACTAAAGGCAAGAGAATTTACGAGCCTCCTAAGGAAGCTCCACTTCCTTAGGAGATGTGATATATCTATGAGGCAGGAGAGGGCAAAGATAACGCAAAGTATCAAATTCTTTAAAAACATCTGTGGCTTCATGTGGGAAACTATGTCAAGGCTAACTACATTGTTAGCAGTAATTGTCTCTGAAATTCAGGCTATTTTCCTGTAAAGAATGAGTGTATTTCCAATAACCCCCTCACAAACCACTTAAAATTTCAATAGAACCCACAACTGCACCTTGCTTCGTATGACTTCAGAGAAAGCTGCATGCACATCTGAGATCTCAAACACCTTTGACGGCTGTTGATTCCCTGCAGGAAGAGGAGTGTAAGACAAAACTCCTCCACCAGAAAAGGGAACAGAAAGAGCTCGCTCCTGTAGTGCTACAAAGCCTACTATCTGGATAAAGGATGCATAATGCCAACGACCCCACACTCAATTCTATTTGGATTTCTAGATCTTTTTGGTTAGTTTGGGTTTTGGTGGACTTTTTTTGTGTGTGACTTTTTTCCTTCTCCCCTCTCTCCCTCCTTGCCCCAAGTGTGTGCATTTACCCCTGTTCATATTTCTTCCTACTTCTGCTCCCTAAACACCTTCCCCCTCCCCTGACATCTGCACCATTCTGGCTACTGCAATTCATTGATTCATGCCCTGCTCCTCACACTGAAAAGTCTGAGAAAAATGTTCACTTGTGCCCAAACTTTATCATATGCCAAGTGGCAGGAGCCTGGAGGATATTCTTAGTTCACTCTGATGCTGCTCAGTGGGAGCCCCCTTGAGCTAGCCCTTAAATGACACCACCAACCTGAAGGCCTACCCTAGTCTCAAACAAGAGATTCTCTATTCTGCCTGATGGCTCTCATATGGGGAACCCATGCTGATCACGTTTACCCTTTACTATAGATAAGGCCTATGGAAAAAAACGAAGGACAGCTACTTGTAATTTGCAAGAAAGGTATCAGAATAAATTTCCAGTGACTTCAGCCTAGAAACTGCTGTTGGCAAGTTTATGCTTCAAAGAAATTGAAATACATTCCAAAATACATTCCTAGCATTTTCAAGTTACATGTTTGATTACATTTAATGATGTCACCAACGCCAACTACAATGTGAAAAAAGTCTCATTAAGTAATTTTAAAAAAAGACACACCAAAACCCCAGAGAAAGTATTTGTGTTTACACACTGCTTTCCTCTCTAACACAGCTCTCTTTTCTTCCTATTTCCTTTTCCCCAGATTTTTTTTCCATACTGGTTCTCAGCAGGTTGACACATCCTCCCACCACCCCAAACTGTACGCTACTCAAACACAACTCAAGTTTTTCTTTAAATCCCTGGACTTTAACCTATGTCTTCTCAATACAACACTCCTCACAGCACAGTGGCAAAACAATCACAATTCAATATACAAGAAGTTTTCCTCAGAAAATAATTGGAAAATATGACATGTTGAAACTGCAATTTGATACTTATATCACAAGGGAAAGGGTATTAAGAGCTGTCACACTGCAGTGAGGAATTGCCTATTTTGATTCAACACTAATCTCCTGACGTGAAAAAAGGCAGCTTTACCAACACAGACCTTTGGTTCAGACAGACCTCCTTTTGAAAATGCATCCTTACTGTTTGTCACACCACCAAAGCAAAAAATGGAAAAATTTACATGCAGGCCTTCCTTGTACATACAAGGAAGTATCAGTACTTTTGTGTTTCTCTGGAGACATCCATACCTTTGAATTTATAGGGTAGAGAGGGACAGCATGCAAGAGTAGATGTAGTATAGAACAGCAGGGTAACTACACATCCTGTGTATGCATGTATCCATGAAGCTAAAGGAAGTGCAAGAGATGTGGACAGACTCTCCCAAGAGATTAATCATCACTCACTTTTCATAAACCCCATTATATTTTACTCTTGCCCCAGTAAATGGGAAGGTGGTGATGAAAACAATTTTAGGGGGGTCCTAGGACACTGATCATTACTGAGGACCGAGCATACAATTCTGTTAAACTGTTTGATTACACAGTGCTTTTCCTAGAAACATCATGCTATCTTGTCAGGGCTGCTGTACACCTGAGCTTGGGTCAGCATTTCCTCATTCACAACACAACATCTGTGTAATCAATGGCTGAAACTTGGCCTTTGCTTTGGAATTTTACATTTCATATACTTTAGATCAAACAGTGCATTTCCAAAATTAACATACTCAAGAAACAGATGCTCTAACATTTCTTTGCCCTTTCCATTAATGCACAACTTTATCTTAAAAAATAAGCTACAGGAGTAGCATTTGACCATTTCAAAGAAAATGGAGCCAGATCATTCCCTCTGCCCAACAGACAAAACCGCTTCAGCACCTCCTGCACACTTGCCACTGTGCCCCACTTGAGACTAATCAATTCTATTACAAAAGCATAATCTTCCAGCACTGAAAGTGCCAGAAGAAAAACAATACTAGCAGACAGAACCTATTAACACTTTGAAGTACAAGTATCAGCAAAGGAGTTTAAAGTGGTTTACATCTGTATTTTAAACACATACCCACTTTCACTGAGACAGCCACTTGGAAACCTCAAAGAAAGTACTGTGTGGTGTTTATTGCTTCTGAACGAGAAGGACAAGTGCTTCAGAATAACTGGCAAAGCCACTGCCCTTCTCCAGGCACAGAGAGATCTCCACCAGAACAAAGCATAATCACAAGTCCCACTGGAGACTGCTCCAATTAAACAGTTGCTTTTATAGAAAAGATAGGCAAAGCGCTTCAGGACTTTTCCCTCTTCAATTAGAACATCAAGGACAACTACTCTCAGCACTCAGTTGCACCCAAGTTGCCATTTTATCCACAAAAATTCCTTAACACATTCTGGTTTCTCTGTTCAGCCTTCAGTAAAAAAAAGGCTTTCTATGGGTGCTGTGTTCCTTGGAGAAACACAGAGTGTTTCATTTTGCTCTAATTCATTCTATTACTGAGTTAAACTTTGATGGATTGGTCTTGACAAGCGCTTCACGCTGACTGTATTGTGTATGATAGTATAATCACTCCCCATGCATTTCACACTAGCTGGCTGATTAATGCAATAGATTACCTGCAGCACCAATGGCATGAGGGAATCATTGCCCTTCTGCAGGCTAACCTCCCAGCACACATTTCAGAGAGTCTACAAAACTAAAGAAAAGTAGAAACAACCCACAAATGAACCTCATTGATTAAACTCCCTCATATTTATAAAACTATTTAATTATTTGTTTACAATCAATCAACTGAAGGCAAAAGGACTGCTAACACACATAGTACAAGTATAGTCCTTTATCTTAATATAATTCTTCACAACTTTAACTAGTTGCCAACATTTACAGCTAGGTGGTGAACACAAAGTATGCTCCTCCCCAAAATATGTATCAGATATTTTACCAATTACTTTAACTAGCAATATACTCTCAGTAGTCACAGTGTATCTTCAGAGACTTCAAGAATTTTCAGAACAAAGGTTGTGACTACTAACTATAAATGCATTAAGCTACTTCTATATAATTTTATCCTTGAGATGAATAAATTCCTCTCATAGTTAACTTTTTTAGGAAAAGGCAAAACAGGAGATGTTTGTTCAACAAAACAAGCTACTAATAAAACAGAGAGATGAAAATACCTCTCCTTTACAAAAAAAAACCAAAACAAAATGGAGCAGGTGCAAACACTCCCTTGCACACTGGGAATTGCAATTGCCACAACTATTCTCACAGAAGGTAAATAATGCACTGTAACTGGCCAGAGGAATATATTCTGTTTGTCTAGTCTGAATTCCTTCCTATACTATCATTTCCCAAGTCACTTTTATCTTCCAATCCAAACATGATTGCTGAGGTTTTACAAAAACAGCATACTTCAATTACAACTTCTAATACAAGAATCAAGCACAGCACCTGGCTAGACAGTTTACTGGCTGCCTACCACAATTCAAAATTCTAAGGTTATTGCTAGTTTTTACTTAAATTTCTCCAGCTCCAATTACAATTTCAGCTACCTTTTGTGGATTTAGAAGAACTGTCTTCCCTATCAAATTTTTAGTCTATGAAATAGATAAATTATAAAGGATTTCTTTTGTCTTGATTTGACATACCCAAGCAGATTGATACTCTTGCACCTCTCATCTTCAATTTTTGAGGTTTTTGTCCAGTATTCATTCAAGACAGAAAAATGGAAAATAGCACAAGGCTAGATGGCTGAACCACAGGTAAAGCTCAGAAAGTAGTGAAGAGTCAGTAATTCCACCCCATGAATCTATCACTTCTCTCTAGCGCTGGTATTTACTAGAAGTGGCACTGGAAAATTGAATGGCAGCCTAATGTTACTGAAATACAAAAAATAAAGAGTGAAAGGAAGGAAAAAATAACACTAAATATCAACTTGGCTTATAGTAAAACTCTGTCCTTAATCTTTGCAGACATGATTCCAGAGTTAGGGCTGCAATGAATTGTGCACCAGCTTCAATACACAACATTTTTTAGGACATTTGTAAGTAAATCAGTTCAACATCACGGGAACAAAAACAACAACTGCTTTAATGTGGGTACTTACAACAAATCCAAAGTACTTTCCATCCAGCTGAATAGAATGGAAATGCAACTTTCTGTATGGCATTAAAAATAAACCTCTTAAGCTATGCTTACACGCTAAAGGTAATTACTGTGACCATTATTTCTGAAATGTGATAAATGCCACAGGATTAACTCAGTTAGTTAAGAGCATCATGCTAATAACAACACAAGGTTGTGGGTTTGATCCCTATACGGACCATTCACTTATGAGCTGGATTCAATGATCCTTCTGGGTTCCTTCCAACTCAGAATATTCTGTGAAATTGCCTAAAAAAATATATATTTACTGTCATACTCTGGCCTCGCACACACTCTCATTTCAAATACTATTACAGCAACGTCAGTAATGGAGGAAGAAGGAAATGATCCTCATAGGTGGTGAATGAAATCCATCTTTGCAGAACAGCAGCCTGGCTTCATTCACTGAGGAAATGAAGGTGACAGCATCAACCAAGTCACTGGTAGGGCCATGACAGCAATTCAAGTTGTCATCCATAACTCAGGTCTTAGAACAGCAAAACTGTCTTGTGATGCTAATTCTGACCCACTGTTAATTCAGCATCTCCAACAACACAAATCATTCAAAGACACTGACATAAATTAACAGCTTGTTCTGTGGAAAAGCAGGTGTAATCTTAAGTGCATGAACTGAGGGTACATGTGTTTCATAAGACCATGACAGTTGAGACTAAACAGTATTAATGTAACCACTACTTAAGCAAAGACAGCCTACTGGATACGATACAGTTTAAGACACAAATATGTGTAAGATATCACTCTACCTAAAAAGTCCCATGATGAAAGACCAAGGGAAATGGTGCATCCAACCTCCTGTTTCAAACACAGAGCTTCCTACAGTTTTCATTTCAAGGCCAGAAATGCCCTATGTGCAACTGACTAATCTATACCTAGAAATTTGAAGTTAACTTTATTTTCCAGAAGTGCAAAGCACGGGTACTTTCTTTAGCTTTAAGGCAATACATGATGCAATTATAAGTGGGGATATTCAACAATATAAAGACAATATGCATGTAAACTTCACAGTCAAATCTGAAACTTCAAGCCTTGCTGTACTGTTTTATTAATACCATAAAATACAGGGAAAAGTGAATGTCTCTACTACATGGTTGACCCTAAAAAAGGATTGCATGAAGTATTCAGGTCCATAAAAATGGTACTAGAACACCAAAACTGCAATGAATGCTTAACTTTATCAACTCTTTTTCAGGGCAGCCCTGGAGTAATCATCAAATCTGGCACCAGGAAGGAATTTCTCTAGGGGCATACTGGCAACAACCATAGCTGCTTTTGTCCTTTTTTCCCCTTCACTTAAGCACTAAGCACCGATAATCTGTTTAGAACAGCTGGCATGTCCCATTCATACAAGTTTGTCTCTAACTGCAAAGGGAAGAAATGCCTGAGACAGAAACACAGATGAAAAATAGCTTCATTCAGTTAAGGTTAAAAGAATCTAATTCTAGACATGACTATAAATTTTTTACAGAAAAATTCAGAGTGGTTTCCAAATTTATATATATATAAAAAAAGACTTTACTTAACACTTGATCATGAGTTTGCTCATGGCAAAATGGTAATTAAATCTCTCTTAGTTAGTCTATAATGATTCCTTTCCTAAGCTCGACACTCAGAATTAAGGTTTAGATGAGGAGCAAAGTGTTACTAATAAAGGTCCAGGCATGATCCATCAGGAAATCTATTGTAGTATTTCTCTGTATCACACGACCTTGTAAAATGATATTTTAGTTTAAATTTTAACACAAAAATATATCGTTCTAATCCAGAAAATGGCCAAAATATCAGTAAGGGTGAAATCAAAACAGACCATCAGCCTGATCCAATACTAAAATGTGGTATACAACAGAGCAAAGTACTAGTGAAAACCTACTAAGACATTTAGAACTACTGCAGCCAAGTCATGTTATCCACTCAAGAAATTCCTTCACAGCAACAGTTCATTTAATATGCTAGTATATATTTAGTATATAACAGAAAGGCTTGTAAGCATGTAACTGGGAAGAGCTTTATCACACGAATGAGGGTCATTTCAATATCCTAAGAGGTTCCTATGCTTAAAAATATTAGATTCCAATAGGTAGTTGAGGTAGAGAGAAGATTTTGCATTAAAATGGGGACAGTACCCAGCTCAACGTAGAGAGTACCATTTAAGTTCTCCTCACCACCATAAAATAAGATGACCAAGAGAGACCTGGATAAGCATGATGCAAAACCAGACCACGTTCACCAATTCTATTCACTGCCCTGCCTTGCCAAAGACCTCTATGGACACAATCTCTTCCTCATGACAAAACCATCTTATTTCTACCTCACAAGAAACTAATCCTTAACTTTAAAAAAACAACTCTCCTCCCCCTTTAAGAGTTCTTAAACACCAAAATGGAGGAAATCTACTAGAAATGTTTATTTTGAAACATGAAAATTACACAAAGTTTCTTCACCATGAAGACAAGCAATATGATAGGAAGATATTGAAAATGGTTGCTCATAGGAAAAAATCTGATTCTATAACCTATGTGTTGACAAGGTGTTGGGCTCCGTCACTCCATCAAGCAGTAGATACTTGTCTTAGATTCTTCTACTTGACTACTTTCACCAGATCAAGCATCTGGGATTTAACAGTTTCAGTTTTATTATGCTGTCACAAGAGCAACCCTACTTTGATAACAGTTGCTGCTCCAATTATGGTCTGGTTTAGGGTTGACAAGTATAATGATTCATTCATGGCAGATGAGAAGCAATAAAAAGTTGTTTTCCATTACAGATTTAAAAATACGAACACTTTTTTCATTTAATTTGTCACTCAGTTTTTGCTAAGAGGATTTTTAAATTGCAGTAAGAGGCAAATGGGGCTTTTAATTTAAATGTAATCCCCATATTTAAATGATCTGTAATGGCACAATGTTCAAGTGGGAACACTATTGTTTCACAGTGGGCCCTGATGGTGACATGTGACATTTGTATTCAGGTCCTGTATTATCCATGTGGCTAAAGGGCTTCCAATTTCCTTTCACAGCCAGAAGCCTGCAGAAAACACCAATTAACTTGCAGATCCCATTTGCCGACAAAACAGCCTCTTCCCAGTGTCTGGCATCTGGCAGTGCTCAACATTTAATTCCAAAGCAGAGCCTCACAGCCATCATGATCCCTGGGCTGGGGTAAAAAGTCAATTTTTACCCCTTTTAAAAGGAAATATTTTCATTTTTGATGAGAACAACCAACTTTTACTTAATTTTTCATGGATGAATATTAATGACTTACTCATCTACTAAGATTACACAGTCCATTTTTTTTCTCTGGACTACAAAGAAAGATAACTGAACTTTCCTTCAAATCAGAGATCTCAGCTCAACAGGCATCAGCAGGTATTTACTGTGCGTTTCCATTTCCATACCATTTTACCAATGCAATTTAATTAAAAGGCAAACGAAGGGTCTTCAGATAATTAATCATTATGACATCCCAAACTCCTCAACCATGGTTGCCACGAGTCAAACACCTGAAGATCAGCATGTGAAATTTATGTACTGAGATACCATTTAAACAGCAACGTGAAGAATTCCAACTCTGCTTTAAACTTTGCCAAGTGGAGACCATGTATTACTGTGACAAGTTGAAAGTGATCACCAGTGCATAACTGAAATTGCATCTAAATTTTCCTAGTTTGAGAAGGATCTGAGCAAGCCTTAGAGCTCTGACCAGTAACCTTTCCAATAGTATACCTTTGACATTCCATAAGTAGCATATAGCTCATCCCACTCCTTGATGTACAACAGGGGAATCTGCTAGGCAGTTATTATAGTCTTACTCCTGATTTAGAGGCTTTAAAAAACAACTGCTTAGTTATGGGGAAGGCTTTTTTTGTTAATATGATGCTTTTGAATTGTGAGTTGCTTAAGAAGTTAGGACTTCATACTAAAAAATTGCCAGATTCATCCTTAGACCTAAAGTGTTTTATTTGGGGATCTTGAGTGGAGGTTTTGGTGGTTTTATTTTTAGGGGGTTTTTCATTGTTATTTTAGGTGTGTGAGGTTTTGCTGTTGTTGTTGTTTTTAAATCAGCACCTTCAGACATTTAAACCCAATCTGACTTCTACTGAAATCAGCAATTTACCACAAACTTCAAGAGGAACTCTGATCAAAGCTCAGTGTGTCCTTCCAGTACCCTTGCCAATACGCAATGCCAGGCAGGAAGCATCACTTAAATTCTAATGAAAGGCTCAAATGACCCAGTCAAGGAGCAAAGCTGAAGTTATTTAAGTATGCTTAAAAGTCTACGCCAAGATGGAACTGACAAAGTGGCCATATGCCTAGCAGTTGGCAGACAGCATACCAAGGCAAGCAAGAGAGCCTTTATTAAGCAAGGTCTATATTTACTTAGGTTTTATGCCCTAAAATTCTCCCTAACTAGGATAAATTGCTACCCACCTGTGACATAAACATGAGTGTAGCTAAGACACTTTTTTAAAAAGACATACTTATATGCCTCTCCCAGATTATTCTGAAGAGAATAACAAAACGTTAAATATGCAGAGGCCTGTGTCTCATTCCCTCCATAGATATTTTGATTGTTTGACATCCTAGAAGAAAACACGCCAACATTATAACATAATGATAGCATGACTCCTTTAAACTTGGTGTCTGAGTTACTTCTTCTACTAGCACAGATTATATGCTGCCAGGGCCACCCTGCTTTTCCCTCTGCAGTCTGCTATTGTAACTCTCGTCTCCCTTAAGATCTACTTGAACTTTTTGTATATTCAGCTTTCTTTTTTTTTTTTGAGATGCACGTTTCACAGGGAAAAAGCGATGTTTAATCTGAAAACAGGGAAACTCAAGCAAAGTAAAATCCTAGCAAAAACACTGCAGAAGCTTGTAGCCTTCACATCAGGTAGAAGTGAATCTGGAGAGATTCACCCAATTAACAGCATTTTGGAGGGAACTTGCTACACATCAGTGGAAGGAACCAAGGAATCCTATCAGTGGGGAGAAGAAAGAGACAGTTTAGAAACATAAACACTATCTGGATATGGAAGAACCAAGTTAAGTTCTACCCTTTGCCTACTGCCCACCTGGCATGACTGAAATGTATTTGCAACTGAAACCATGGTACACGATCAACGTATTTTCATACTCTTAAGGGATGTCAGAGCAGTTCAGGACTGAAACAATGCAGTCTGCCTCAGACTGTAAATACAGCAGCTTGGGTAGTGGTGAGGCTGCTTTTTGGGAGTGACATCTAGAATTCTGTTTAAACACAGGTAAACTGAATTTGATTAATCCAAAGGTATTTGTTGTTGGTTCTGCAGGCAGATAGATTCCACCTCCTCTACCTTCAGTCAGGTGCTGTCAAGAAAATGATGTTAATACAAAACTGATGAAACAAGAAGAGCCGCTACAAAAATTTATAAAAACTTTATTTATTGACAGCATGTAGCAAGACTGCTACAGGTAACAGACGGAGAACACATTTCTGCCTCTCCCACCACCTACCAACTCAACCCACATAAGCAATGACGCATGAGACCCTCCAGTTTTCGGTATGGTGGGATACAATTTTGTTCCGTGTATGTCCAGCTAGGCATGTGCCTTGCTTGGCAAAAACTGTTATTTCCCAACAAGACAAGGGATCATAAAAATGGTTGTTAAACTTTTAGTTGTTTCTAGACTCCGACAGAGCTTTGTCTGCTGTGGTATTAAGGATTTTCATCACAGAAGTCTGTAACCTCAGCTAGATAGTTAGCAGTTTATTAGCCTAGTGTTTCAATTAGAGTGAACATAAATTTTGCTATACAGGTTGTATCCAATCTTATTCCACCAGTTAGAATGTAATTCAATCATGGTCATCTTTGACCTCTAAGAGTGCAAAAGTTAAGTTTTGCATTTGACACTTTTTTTCTAAATAAAGCATGTTACTCGGATTTGATTTCATTTAGCTTAACTTAGACTTTGAAATTACGTTAAAAGCACTATGATATTTGCACTCTTCTTTGCATTATTTATATAACGTCTCATAGGACATTGTCTGTAAACTTTTGCTTGTTTGTTATTAAATGTTTATGTTTTCTGCCACAGAAGTCAGGCACAGCCATATTGACCACAGCATATCAAAACAAAGTTCTTTAAGTCTAGACTTGAAATATCTTTCCACAATGAGAACACAGGTTTCTACTCCAAGTTCCATGAATCACAAGGCAGTTCCATTTAGGCCATGTGTGTCTTCAGCTTGCTTTAGAAAAGCCTCCAACACAGCTGTAGTAAGGTTTGGAATGCTAAGACAGACACATTAATCCCTTCACCCATATACTCAGTGAACTACCTTTCAGAGGTATTAATTATATTTACTGCTGTATTTTAAATAATTCAGGTTGTCTTTTATCTTCCACAAAGTTGTGTATCTCCTAGTTAGTCATTTGTTACAGTACCTTATACCTTGGAAAGCAATGCTTGTGGTTACTTTATATCTTTCCTCTCACGTCTCAATCTTTAAATACTGTTGACATTCACATTAAGGTTGTATTGATTTTCCCTTCAGATAACACCCTGTATCAATACAGGCTGAGGCTGGGAGGGATTTAGAGCAGCCCTGCAGAAAAGTACTTAGTGGTGCTAGTGGATAAGAGGCTGGACATGACCCAGCCATGGGCACTTACAGCTCAGAGAGCCAAACACGTCCTGGGCCACATCCAAAGAAGTGCAGCCAGCAGGGCAAGGAAGGGGATTCTGCCCCTCTGCTCTGCTCTGGTGAGACCCCGCCTGATGCACTGCACCCATCTCTGGGGTCCCCCAGCACAGGAAGGACATGGACTCATTGGAGGAGGTCCAGAGAAGGGCCACAGAAATGACCAGAGGATGGAGCACCAGCCATACAAGGAAAGGCTGAGAGAGTTCAATTTTATTCAGCCTGAAGAAGAGAAGGCTCTGGGGAGACCCTAGAGCACCTTCCAGTACCTAAAGGAGACCTACAAGAAGGCTAAAGCGGGACTTTTTACAATGCGTGTAGTGATCAGACAAAGTGGAATGGCTTTACACTGAAAGCCAGAAGGTTTAGATTAGGTATTAGGAAAAAAATTCTTTACAGTGAGGGTGGTGAGGCACTGGAACCATCTGCCCAGAGCAGCTGTGGATGCCCCATCCCTTGAAGTGTTTCAAGGTCAGGTTGGATGAAGCTCTGGGCAAACTGGTCTAGTGAAGATTGTCCCTGCCCATGGCAGGGGAGTTGAAACTAGATGATCTCTAAGGTCCTTTCCAACCGAAACCAATTTATGATTCTGTGATGAAATTTTTATAGATTTTGAAAATATCTGAAGCAGTAGTTCAAAACTGTGTTACTGAGTTCCTGAACACTTTACAGCAAGTGTCCTCAGACCTCACCAGTTCAAATATTCCTTTCCCATTTCAGCCTGTGTTATTCTCTTAATTGTACAATGAAGTCATGTATCAGGTAACCTTTCCTGCAAAGCAATGTTAATTGTTAGTCCTCTGTATTTCATCTCCTTTCTTGCGCAGTAATTGACTTCTGTAATTGTGAATCAGCTTCTTCCTTAATCTTTCCACCTTAGCACTAGAGGCTTATATATTTCGCCTCAGCTGGGTGGCTACATTTCCACTTTTTGCGTTATTCTTTCTAGATCCCCTAGTACTTCAAAGTGTTGAAACTGTACTTCTTTCACACCATGTTCCCTCTCCTTCAACTGCAACTGTCTCGTGCTGTAGATCAGAAATTCGATTTCACCCAAACTTAACTGAATAACGAAAACTGCAGAAAATGCTAATCTGCTTTTGCCTAGAACCACAATAGAAGTTTTTCTCAACTCCAAATAAGTAATTGTTTCTTTACTGTACATATGAACACCTAAATGAGTCTGTGAATTTACCCAGTTCATCCCAGAGCTGCCTATACTTGTCAGTCATTGTAGTTCCTTGTTGTCTCCAAAGCGACAGACGAGGGTCAGCCATGAACTGTTCTGTTATCAACGTCAACATGCGAGCTCCATTTGAATCTCTCATTTTTAGCATCTCTCGCACCTAGGAAACGAGTCTTTTAATACAAACTTGAAAAAAGCAAAGAAATCGCAGTACAGACAATATGCTGCAGTGTTAAATATTCCCCTTCTGTTAAGTTAGAAATGCAATTTATATGTGTGATGAGAAATTTTTAAGTAGAAAAAACAGTCTGCCTTCCCAATTTTTAACAAAATTTTCGTTTCAGTATCCAATTGCAATTCTTCAGAGAATTTTTCCACAAGCAATCCACAGGTGTATTATACAAACTGCTGTAAGGTTTTCCAACATTTTGGGGGTGGGAAGGAAGAAGAGAACAGCAAAGCTGTAGATGCTTGATATGTTACTTCATATCCTTACACTGAGCAAGACACATCAGATTGTAGTCCACTGCTGTACAACTCATTATCAAGTTGCCATTGTAATCCCAAGGCTTTGTGTTATTTTAGAACAGTAGAACCTAGAACTTTGAGAAAGATGCAAACAAGTACAGACTGGCCTGGAGAACAGGGGAGAGAAAAAAGGTTCAGAGTACTCAACACACCTTTGCAAAAAGCAAATTGAGCTGCTTCCCTGATCCATGGTATCCACCCTGGGAAAGGAAGAGTTTAACCTGTTCTTGGACTTGTTCCTCATCCAAATGCCAGCAATTTTCATCATCTATGCTAGCACCTGCTGTTGGGTCAGGAGCACCTGCAAACAGCAAGAAAAGAAATCATTATGTTCTAATATGAAGAAGAGAGGTTCTTGAGTCTAGGCGAGCGGACTACTGCAGAGGTTTTTGGATTTGTGTCTTCTCCTGTTTTGGATGTCTTGTTTTTAATCTAAACAGTCTTTAAAATAAACTTAAATTTCTCCTCAGTAGTCTTAAGCACTTAGAAATTATAGCCTATGAAAAGGCATTTAAATTAAGTAATATTCTCTTCTCTAACAAAACATTAGAACCAAGGTGAGGGGTTTTTTTCTTCCCATCTCAGCAGCTACACTAGAATGATTTTACAAGGAAAATTAAGACTTTGAATAATATTTCTACCACTGTGATGTTAAAACCACTCTCCCCCAAAACACCTGTGTAATTCTGTAATTCCTGTACCTTCAGCAATCTTGCTCAGGTTTAAGTGACTGCTAGTGAGCGCTGCTATTGATGAACATGAGGAGAATCATCACCTTGGTGCCTCTGAGCTGTGATGGCTCTGCAAAGCTAAACAAAGAGTAAAAAAAATCCCCAAACAAATCCAAAGTCTTAAAGTACTGAAGGCATTTCCATCACAAGTAAGAGCTACAGATACTTAAGACCATGCCGCTTTCAAAGGAAGCATTTTTACATAAGCAATGTCATCTGTACAGAGTCAATTTAGAGCAACTCTACTTGAACTAGCCCAGTGTCAACTGAAATGACTGGATTCATCTCTGGCAGTGCTTTGGCCACAGACTGCTGTAACTCAGCTTTTGCAGATCAGACCAGTGACTTTCCCTCTCTTAAACGTTGACAAAATTAATTAAAACATATTCTTGCACCGTCTAGTAAACTATATTTTTCTGAAATACTCTGCACCTCCACTGGACATTTTTTAAAAGGTCTTCAAACTGAAAAGGTTGAAAAGTACTTATCTAGAGTGTTGGACTCAGCTCAAGGTAGGGCATCACATACCAGATGCATTTAAGCATGGCTGAGACTCAAGTTGACTTAACATTTTTATTTTGGACTTACCACAACTGCAAAACCTCTCTCTGTTATGTTTTGCAAAGATGTTATAGAAATTGAATCACGTTACACAATCTCTCTCTTTGAAATCTGTGTCCATGTTACCTCCATAGAAAAAAAGAAAATACTGCCAGGGAAGAAAATTACAAAAATTTCTACAAAGATTTTTATAGAAATCCTGAAAACTTGAAAAACCAAAATAGCTACAACTCTACGATGCATAGGAAAAAACTCATTGATTCTATTGATTCAAGCCTTGTTTCACAACTGCAGCTCTGCCATGAAGGTGAAGCTTTTAAGTGGTGACAGGAAATGCTGAACTCTTTATTCAGTGAAAATACAAACAGAAGATTTAGAGGGTCAGAGGGATGTCTTATCTACAAATTGATGAGACAGTAAACAAAAAGATGTTCCAGCTCAGCATCTTCCTAAACTGCCTCCAATTTCAGAGCCTAAAACTGAGAACACTGCATTGCTGTATATATACACACATATATATTTAATTAGGAAGAAATTTTGTCTTTGCAGCTGTGAATGAACTCTCCTACCTTCCACAGGAACACAACAGTGTCTCAAAAGACAGGAATCAAGCTCAAGGCAGCATAAAAACCAAGGAATGAAAAACCTGCTCTTCTGCAAATGCTTCCATCTTTAATGTATTAGTTTTAAAGGGCTTTCAATTCTGTCAGCTACATGAAACACATACTGCTAAGTCTTCAGTTGCAAAGAACAAGATAAAAAGGAAAATCAAGCCACACAAGAATAAGCAATGCAGCTGTTGCACAGATCCAGGTTTGCAGTATCCCCTTGCAAACAGTTTAAATATTTCATTGCTCTAAAACACAAGGAGGGTGAAGAGGAACTATATAAAAGCAACAGTATACAAAATACACTTACATTTGTTCCTTACTTCAATAGAGATTTATCTTTAAATAATCTTGGTACGGTTACTTTCAAACTGAATTAAAAATAGCTCAGTATTCCGCAGCAAAGCTTCCATATTTAGAGGCTGAAAAAAACCCCTCCTTCTGCAACTGTTTACACTTTATTAAAAGCTCACCCATCATTTTGTATTACAAGGCTAGAAAAGCAATACAGCTACCACAGATTCTTTAACAATGGGTTTCCTTTACAAAAGTAAGTGCCTGCTACGCAGGGCCACCAGCACTGCCTCCACCAAGGCTTCTTCTGCCAGTACGATCCCAAATACATCTTAGCCAGGAGCTCAGTATCACTATACTGACATTGGTGTTACTTGCAAGACGTTAGGCCAGAAGACTCTAAAAACTGAAGATGCCAAGCCAAGGGTCTGAGCTCTACAATGCTCTTCAGCATAGTACACAGATACACTGACTCAGAATGATATTTATTTTACAAGATCTTATACAGGCAGCATTCAGTATGATCAACATTTTTAATTCTAAAGAAATTTCAGTGTACATATAACCAGTACCAGCTACAGTTGCAACTCACTCATCTTTCAACCCTGTTAGCAGTCTTCAGCAAAAGCTGTGGACTAACAAGGCATGGGGACACTGTTTCTGATCAGACACAAGTCCAGCCACTCTCCCACCAAGGCAGCAGCCAGGCATTCCAGTGATGCTGCTGGAGAACCCTCAGCTTCTGCTGCTCATCATTCTTGTTTTGGGGTCAAGACATGCCCATCTTCCATGTCTCTCAACTAGGCACTTTTCAAGTTCACAAGGTTCACCTACAGTCAGGTGACTGATCTAGCCTGTTTCCTCTCCCACTCAAAGAGATTGTGGATGGGATTTCTACACTGGCACTTCTCTTCTGAAAACACAGGACTGGGTGAATAGGTTAGGAACTATCTGAATAAGCAAGAGGAGAAAGCAGCCTTAGGGGCTATGAGTAGCCCTAGCAGGCTCAGGCTCAACACTGAACAGGCAGAGCTGGAGGTTCAACCCAAAAGCAGTAACTTGGCTCAGGGTGCAGCATGGCCCTGAAGGGGAACCAGTAAGGCTTTGGCAGAGGGACAGTTCGGCTGCAGACAGGAACATGGGCAGCCCTGAATTTAAACTCCACAGGGCAGTTTGGTACCAAGGCTAAATTCTGTTTCCCGCTTGTAACCTGTGGATAAGTGTTACTTACATGCTTCAGAGAGATGTAATGAAGATGAGTTCACATTTGAACTATGAAAGTGAAAAGTACTGTATAATTATACTAATATTAAAACCTGTAATTAAACTGTCAGTTTATAGACACTAAACTAATATATTTATGTCTTCAGCCTCTGGCTTTTAAAACTTCTGTCATGACTGGTCTTAGAAATACATCTGACATCATGTACATACAGTTAAAAACAAGAAATAAAGTATTTGTAACCAGTATATAGACACAGCCATATATACTTACTCATGCTCTTTTACTGTAATTATTAAACTGCAATCTCAGCAGTCAAAGCAGGAATATTGTGCACAACTGTTTGTGACACTGAAAACCCAAATAGTATTTGAAAACAGGGTAGCAACCTTTTATATTTAGGGTCATAGTAGGTTGCATGTTAAATATAATCAACTCCCAAGTTCTAAGAAGCAGAAACATTTAAAAAAAGAAACACTTTGTTCATTTATGTAGCAATTTAAAAGCAACTGCTTTCAAAATGAGCAACCACGATCAAGAACTGGTGCTGTGCACTGAGAACTTAACCTCACAAAACAGAAGCAAGCAAGGAGCACTGACTAAAACTGGACTAAGAAGCTCTTACATTGCCAACTACTCAAGCACAGATCAACAGGGAGATTTAGATAAAACAAGTCAAACTGCTTCCTTGATAATTATTTCTGAAGGATCACAAGAGTTGACTTCAAATAAAACCATGCCAAATTATTCACTCATCGCCATCTGCATTGATATTTTCTAGAACTTTTTAATAAAAATGTCATTAATTTAAGTCTACAAATGAAACTGTAGATCAGTTACATTTTATTAAATGTCATCCCATGGCAGCATTAAGGAGAAGATATGAAAAAATTATTACAAATAAAAAGCATTACTTAATGAGTACTATGTGAAGACAGAATGAAAGAAACCCAGCCAGAAAGCAATACTGCTATATGCTGATTCACAACAGAATAGTGATTGATTTTATAAACTTAATATGCTCAAATTATTCTAAACAACAATAATCACACAAAACCAAAGATCATTAAAATAATGATTCAAAAATATTATTATGCCTTTGATTCCCGAAATGATTCCAAGTTTAGACACAAGTCACTTAACTTCAGGACTCTTGGGTGAACTATGTAACACCTGTTCAGCAGCTCACAGCATCAAAGGAAAACAGCAACTGCTATGAAGCTGACAGTGGTAACACCACAAAATGTGAAGACAGAACAACCTATGCTAAGTTGCTGAGGAAGGTTAATAAAATCTCAAAAAGGTTTTTAACTTCAAAAAATTCTGTGTTCCCTCTGTACATACAGAAAAATGTACTATATTATCTACTGACAATATCTAACCTCTCCTGTCAAAAATCCACATCACAAACATCACATAGCACTAAGTTTCAAAATTTATTTATGCATGGCAGATAGAAGAACCTTATCACTATAGACAAACATACTTTAATTATTTATCTCACTATTTTCTATGTAACAAGTTTTATATTTATGTGTATCTGAAAAAACCTTTCCTAAAAATATTAGTTTCATGAATTATTTTTTCATGTTACTTTGCAGCTACCAGTCTTTTCTTTTTCTTTTTTTACATTCTACTACTTATTTATTTTTACGAGAGTTTCTTAAATTTCTCTAGTTTTGGCTACTCTTACTTTTACTTCCTTCCCAGATCTGGCTCACCAAACAATGCTCATATTGAGCACTGAAGCACTTCACTTTCATTCTTCTTGAAAGGAAATTCACTTGCCGTTTCCTACATTCTTCTTTTGCAACTAGACTCTCCATCAATTCTGCACTTTAAGCAGGGCAATGTGAAAGATTCCATAACTTTAAAAATCATTTATCTTCTTTAGTATTACATATTATTTTTACTAGCAGATCAGCAATACATTTATTCAAGTGTACAGCCCTACCTTACCCTGTAATTTTCCACTAAAACCTCCACCATTCCAGTTAAATACATTAAGTACATCTAAATATATATTAACCTGTAGCTCCAGATTGCCCTTTTGAACTTAATAGTTATAGGAACAATATTAGATATTCTGAAATTTTCTTTGAAAGCTTTTTTTTTTGGTAGATGTTTCCTTCTTGAATGTCTCCTCGAGAACTGCTAATATACATTACAAATTAATGTTTGCTGAGGATGTACCCACACTTCTCTAGACAAATGCAGAAGAAAGTAGAGAAACAAGGCGCCTCTCCTCAGAAGATGCATGTACTTCAGCTGCTTCCTTCCTCCCAGATCCTCCCTCTTAACTTTGAGTTCTTATGTATGTGGGTCGGTACTGGCAAGTGACTTTTATTGTGAGCTGGAGAATCAGAGAATGGCAGAAAGTCTAGAGAAATCCACATGGTTCCTCCAAGAGCAGAGATCGCAACAGTAAAAACTCAGGAAAATAAACAGTACAGCTTAAAAGTCAAAAATAGAGTATGTTTGCCAGGCTGTCCTTGTACCAAAACCAGCAGAACCTTTTTCACTATGCACATAAGAAAAAAACAATGTTACTATCAGATTAATATGAAAACAGACCTTCCCTCTCTCCCTCCACCCATCCTGCAGTTACTTTGCTATTTCTACCCAAATTCTCATGAACACAGTTTGGCCTTCCAACCAATTTACTCAAGTGAAAGTTTTATACCTATGAAAAGGCAGATCTAAGATGTCAAATCCAGCTGACAATCTGTTGTCATACCGACTGTTCTCTTCCTAGACAACACACCCGACAGTTTTCTCTGCTACAATGGTACAAAAATTAACAGGGAGGAAAAAAGGCTCAGCTGAGTAGGACCCAAAGCTACATCCAGCTTCCTGTGAGAGCATACCCAAATCAAAATCCAATGTGAAGCCAGCAGTTCTGTAGTACAAACACCAGGGAGGGCATCAGTATCAATACCTGCAGTTGTCTTCAGTATGGATCACACACCACAAAAGTCCAGTTTTGAGATCATCAGAAACATGAACAGCTGTAGCACTGTCACATGAGAAAATCAGAACACAGTATCTTCTCAAAAATAAGAGGTGCTTTTGTGCTCTAAAAATATGCAGAGCACTCTTGCAATCACCACCAAGTGAAAATAGCATGGCAAATACAGAAAAAGATTCCCAATAAATCACTTGTCTCCCCTGAGGAAGAAGTTAGTGACTAGCCAACACATTCCTGTGATTTTAACAGCATCCTCTTATTTCTTCCTGCAGTGAGGCTCAGTCATGAAGCAAGAAAGGATATTGCATCATTTGTGTCCACCAAGAAACTCAGAGGGATTGCTTAATATAAACCCGTGTCAATATAAATCACTTCACTAATTCCCCCAGTAATCTCCTGAAAGGTGGCCAAAGACAGTCATTGAATGCTGCATAACACAGAGTTTTGAGCAAATGAACAATTATCCAATTAGCTTTTTGCTAAAAAGAGAGCACTGATGTTGTTCCATCTAATGTCTCTCTCATGAGGCAGCTCATAAGGAAGACAATAAGACAACTGTGGTCAAAGCTCTTTGAAATCCCAGACCATTCAAACATACAAAGAAATACTATTCAAGAGCTAGCTTTTTTTGTGTATCATTGAAAATATATGAAAATTAGTACTTGTACAGAGACCACAGAGAAAAAAAAAAAAAGAATGGAAGTCTTATATAGAACAACACTGAAATTAAATCACCTCTAGGCAACACTGAAAAGAATTTCCTCATCCAACTCCAGATTCAGAATTCCTCTTAATCAAAGCTGTTTCAGGTGTTTCTGTGCCAGGTCTCCTCTACTTTCAATAAGCAAGTTTTTCCAAGTTTTTCTTCTCACGTATGTACGCCTTCAAGTAGAATTTAATATAATTTCTCTTCAAACACCAGTTCATCAGTGAGGTCAAACTGTTCAAAGCAAGACAGGTCTACAAGATAGTTTTGCACTACAAACTCAACATCTGCACAGGAGATATGATAGAGTAAATGGTGATCTTACATTCATCATCCTATGATGTTAGAATGAGAAACATTTCTTTTGGTTATTTTTCACAGGGTTTTTTTTTGTTAACTTTATTATTTTTAACCTAAGGAATTTGATTAAAGATCTAAAGAACAGAAATACGATATGAATCCCAGAAGAACACTTCTCTGCAGAAAAACTCACTTTTTCCTTAAAAGAACTACATAATTTTTCAGTATTGTGAACACGAAAAGAAATTCAGACCATGGTTTTATGTGAGTCTGACAGGAAAAGCAGGAAACTATATGAAGCATTTTATAACCCAGCCTCCTTTGGCAATAGCAGCTCATTTTCTTATTCTGCTAGGATTTTCTACTTTGGCTTTTGGCATTCTAGTAGAAAATAGTGACAGTCAATAAAGACATACTGCAATCTCACTTACTAGGAAGACAGCAATGTATGTAAGAAACATTTCAGTTTTGTGGATAATTTTAAACTAAAATTTAAACTATTCAAATTCATTGTGAAATGTCATAATTGATCATCAACGAAGAATAGGAAATGAAAAACCTTTTTGCTATTTTCAGTGATACAAACCTCAAATCCTTCTCCAAAACTACTCTATATAATAATGAGCAATGAGATATTTTGACAGTAAGAAAACAACTGATGAAGATTAACATGCCTATGATTAGTCTAATTTACAGACTTCACACTCATCAAGTTTGTAACAGTTTGTCATTTCTCTTACATTAGCCACAGCTAATGCAGACATTTCTATCACCTGTCCTGTGTCCCACCCCTGCCTTCCCCTTTTCTAATCACCCTTGACTGAATCTTCTGTACCGCTCTCTTACCCTAATTCTTCCTTACCCATTAGCTCATTAATGTTCAGGTTGCTAACAACTCTCATATAATACATGCTTTCAGCTCATAACATCTGAGCATGTTCCTCTACTGCTTAATGTCCTGCCTCTCCTTTAGTTTCACTTCCTTTCCACTGTCACTATTACATTCAACAACTACAGCAACTGCCTTTCCTCTGGCCACATCCCCATAGCCACCAATGCCAAAAAAGACCACTGCTCCTGAAACTCACTTTCCTGCAGCATCACCTCTCTGGGCCTGTTAGGGTCCCAGCAGGACAAGGAGGAAGTTTAAGCTACAGATTAATCCTGTTACTGAAAACGGCCTGTTTTTTCTGCTTACATTGTAACTAACACACACATGATTTTCTTTATCTTAGTATTAAGCATTTTGGTTCTGTTTGTATGAATAATGGTCATGCCTCAAATACTTCACATAAGACCTGTTCCCGTCAATGGGGAAAAAAAAAAAAAAGAAAAGAAGACATTTTTAGATATCAGGTAACTTATTCTTCCCCCCTAAATTGCCCTTATACTTACAGCTCTGGTCATCTGAGAGGACATTTCTATCAGATGACCTTACAGGAACATAGGACTCTAATAAACTAGATGAGTCACCTCAAACCCACAACTACCCACTCTCAGTTCAGCAGGGTCCATAAAAAAGCCATGTCAGAAGCCTCAAGTCAAATCCAAGTTGTTCACAAACACAAGTTTAACAACACTTTAACAAACACAAGTTGTTCACAGCTAAAAACAGCCATTATAATCATGTGCAGCTGAGAGAGCAGAAAAGATCAAGACCTTAGCTATGCTGTAATTGCTGCAGGAACCAACACAAAAAAAGCACTGACATCATACAGAAACCAAATCCCAAAGGTTAACAGAAGTATATTTAATGAATGAAAAAACAGTAACACCTACTTGCTTTTACGCTTTACCTTTAAAACAAAATTCCATAATCAAAGTGTCAGAAAACTAGTACAAAGAAGTAAATAACGAGACACCACTGGTAAGCTGACAAAAGAGTTCCTTTAAGCAATACGGCTATACAAAGAACACCACTATTCATTTTTTACTAGCTGGAAAATACAAGCATGAAGCAGAGCAGGTCACTTATTAACAGTGCTGAAGACATCAAGCTCATTGCTTTTGAGTTCTTCTCTCTGTTCCAAAGAGTACCATTTTCTAAACATCTTAAAATGAAGGTTCAATAGCAGAATCCTCTTTAGTAAACACCATTGAACCACAGAATAATTCAGCTTGGAAGACAACTAAGCAGGTCACACTCCTACTAGGAAATGAAGCAAAAGAAAAGACAAGTATCAAACTCACCATGGACTTGATTGATTTCTGAATTCTGAGAAAGAATTTCATCTGCTAATTTTTGAGCAGTTGGCAAAACTTCTGTGTGGTGTACTGTGATCAAATACTGCACAAATTTTTGTAGTTGGTCTCTGTTCATTTGAAAGAGTGTCTCTGAAATGGGAAGATGCAGTTTGACCTGATCTGGCTTGCGGATCCGGTATAAAGAGAGTGCCACAACGTGGGCACAGTAAAATATGTCCTTGTTTCCACAGCTACAGGTCACTGAGGTAATCTTGCAACGATCAAAGCTGATAGCTACATTGCAAACAGTTTCTGGCTCCGATTGCATTGCAGGCTCTGTTACTGTGCCACTCAAGTGGAAACCTGTGCAGGGAAAAAGAGAACTTAATGATAATATGCAAAATATTATATCTCATTATCAAGAAAGTTTTGTTAATAGAGTAAAAGTCAGTGGTTATTTCTGAAAAATGATACATCTCAAAGAACTTGCTTTAATTACAAATATGATTAATCCTTTCCTCCATACACACCTCTTTCATCTCCAATAAAATCAAAAGGGGAGTAAAAAGTTAGCTTATGAGCCCTCTGCCATTCCATCATAACATTCACAGATATTTGACAGCAAGAGAACTATTTATTTGGTAAATGACAGATGCGGAAGCAGAGTAGCATCCCATCAAGACCAATGTGAAACCACTCAGTAAATTGACAGCAATTTTCCAAACCTCCCACCAGGGAGCCTGCAGCACCTACCAGCGAATTTAAGCATTCTCTCAATAAGTGAGAAGGAAGTAGTGCACTCTAGTGGCACGAGCTCGGGTCCTAGTCTCAAGTGACTCATTGACAAGTCACATATCCTCTTTGCTTTCACCTCTCCCACCACTGAGCTCATGCTAAAGCTCACCATCACCCAAGTGACCCAGTAGAACAGCTATGTTTGTGCAGCATTTTGGACATGGAAACCACTGCAGTTACCAATACACAGGATGTCAGACTTGTAACGCTGAATGAGACACACAGGCACTGTTCCAGATGCATATGCAGTCTGCATTATCGTCCTACTTTTCAATCAGCACAATAAAGCACAAGGCAAAAAAGAGCGAGGTCTGCGTGTACTGTAAGAAGACAGGGTATACCTTAAGCAAGATGTTTCTTTCAGCAAATATACCATATGTCAACATAGCACAAGATCTCAAATGCTGAAGATTCTATCTAAACCAACCTGTCTGCCCAACACGAAGGCCCAGGTTTGCCTCTCAATGCTTTATCACTGATTAACAGAATTAGGGGGTTTATTTTCAATTTCACATATGCATAATGTTGATTAGAGCTCAAGCATTAAGTCAGAGATACAGATACAGGGCAATGAAACTGAATTTCATACGCTGTACCAGCATTAGATTTGGAGACCACATATAAAATCTGAGAAGGATACAAGTAAGGTGTTATACAACACTTACAACAGAAACAATATAAACCCACACTCTCCCAAAGTTAAAAACTGATCTACTATTCTTGAAATACCAAAAAAGTGTACTGCAGGAAGCACTGTCACATGAAGATGAGACATGGGGGAGGAGGGGAAGCAATACACACACAGCTCTAATCCAAAATGCTGTATCCCAGATCATTTTTAAAAAGCTCTTCGTCTTACAGAAAACAAAAAGGAAAACCCCACATTTTTGCCATTTGTTTATGCTGTATGTTTCAGAGAAGGTTATGCAGTCAGCATTACTGTAGTAAACTCACACTCTAGCCTGAAGAACGTCATACACACACACTAACACTGACTTTACAATGGGATGCTTCCAACGTAGTTAAGAGTCAAGGCTGAAGAGGCAGTCAGTGTAAATTGTACAAAGAGGAATGGGAGTGGATGAACAAGTCCAGGCACAAGCAGTGTTCTTGCTCTCACTCACCTCTTGTTGAGGGAAAGGGAGTGGAAGTGCCCATCACGAGCTACTTCCTCTGTCTTTCCCTTTGGTTTTTAAGTAGTCACAGCTTTAAAGATGTTCCTTTAAGTGCCTTCTCTCAAAAAGAAAGGCTTTGTTAAAATTTAACCAGGTCTGTTTATTTCTGGTTCATTCTCAGTAAGTGAAAATTGGATTGGTGGTCCCAAAGAAACTGCATGGGAGATTATGTTTTTAATTCCACTTTCCTGTGATTCATAAATAAAAACCCTGTCTATAATCCATAAGCTGGGGAAAAGTCTAACACTTGAACACAGAAACAGCCTGATCCTACTCTTTCCTATCTGAACTTCTATTAATTACAGTAGAAAAAGCCCAGTGGAAGATTTTCTATTAAACTGATGCAAAGTAATACTAAAACAGACCAACCAGCTACTCCAACGATATTATCACTTTCGAATTTTCAGTACATTGTTCAAGCATTCAAAAAAGTTAAAACTGTCCTGGAAACATGAAGGTCTCCAGAAATACTCAGAGTTAAGAGCAGGCCCGCCCTTAAATCCTTGCACTGCTCAGATACAAAGGTCATGGCTGCCTCTCCACTGAGGGGTTTTTATTAAGAATTCATCTTACAAGCACCAAAATTTAGAAACATTTAGAAACACGGATAGTAGTCTAAACAATGACAGCACTAACACAGTCACCTTACTTAACCTATCCTTCTTAACTTACTGGGAGTTTAAACAAAAACACCTGCTGCTCTTGCAGACTAAAGACGTAGAAGCTCTGTATTAACTATCCCACCAGGATATGCCTCCTAATTATGAAACACTGTTTTCCTCCTTTCTTTCTGTTTGCATTTTTAAAGAAAAAATACGTTGTTAGTAAATATGATCTTTAAAAAGTTTTAACCTTATCAGAAAAAACAATCCGGGAAATTTCAGCTCAGAAGCACTGGTAGGGCTGTTATAATTTAACTCATCAGAAATTAAATTACACCTTCACCACTGACCCTCAACACTGCACAGTGCTGAACACATAGCTTTCATTTTTTTTTAGCATAACCATCTAATATTCTCCAACTAAAGTATGACAAGTTTGTAGCAGGTAAAAGGTTGACGCACTGTGCTTTGCTAGAAAGTGTTTACCAGCAGTAACTTACAGCCTGTCAAGAAGCAAGATGTTACACACTCCTGGAAAAAGATAAAAGGAATCACCTGTGTGGGGACTTGAAGAAAATGACATTTCACTAACACATCCAAAGGAGCAGAAAAGGTCTCCAGCTAAAACCTGCATGCCCTCACCCCAAACAAGTACTTCCCTTCAAAGGGAAAATTTCTCCTTTGCCCAAAGTTACAGAAGCTTTGCTAGAAATACTTATCTATTCCAAACAACTCCAAGAACAACAAAGTTTCACTTTTTATTTTAAGAGCTCATTCATCATTAGCTAAATACAACAAAAGAGTTGCAGATAGAAAAGTGTGCTCACTACAGAAGCTATTTATAGAACAGGCATGTTTCACCTTTTTCTTTAGCAGTGGCAGCTTGAAATGTTTCACTGTTTTCAAACCAGCATGCGATCAGTAACTCAAGCCCGGCGGACATGTCCAATGCACAGAAGCTTTGCCTTCTGCAAAAATGTGTTCAGAAAAGCAGTTGAAGCATTAAGACAACGTATAAAATAAAGGTCTTTTACAAAATGATTTTGCTTCTGTTGGACACTCACTTCAAACACACCTCAAATGTTATTTAATAGCCAATAAAATAGTGTTCTCAGCTGCCATACTTTTGATAGGGGACTGTGCCAAAGTGCCATCAGGAAGAAAGCATTCAAAGTCTGTGATTTTTACAAAGCAACTTTTGCCAAAATCTGCTAGACAGCATCCAATCCATTGACTAAAAACATTCTGGGACTTTAAAACCACCTGATAATTGGAAATTCTCACTATTACAATGTGGTATTTGCCAGCACAAGGATATACGCCTGTCATAACAAAAAAAAAATTAACACTTTAGAGTAAAACAAAAGCAAGTTTGAACTATAACACACTGAGGAGTAGAAAAAACAGTGGCATGTGAAGCAGCAGCAGGTAGGCTTTCAGTTACTCAAGTCAGAAGCAAATTTTGAAATAGTGCATTTCACTACCTAACAGGATAAGTAGCAAAGCTACTGCACCAAATAAGCATCATTAATGACATCTCATGAGCTTAATTCATCTCTAATGTCTCTGTTAAAAAGCATCATCCTCAATATGCCCAAGTCCAAAGAGGCATTTTGAAAACATACAGATCAAAATGAACAAGAACTATCAGCCATGTAAAATGCTGGGGTCTATGTCTGTGTGTGTGTTCAGCCAATGATTCCAGTGGCTAAAAAAAAAA
Source organism: Callaeas wilsoni (assembly GCA_013398955.1). Lineage (NCBI taxonomy): Eukaryota > Metazoa > Chordata > Aves > Passeriformes > Callaeidae > Callaeas > Callaeas wilsoni. The sequence goes on along the minus strand of VWPU01003265.1, from coordinate 56,464 downwards.
ATCAAAACCAAAAAACACAGAAAAAAATTACTCTAAGTTTACATTTGCAATTGAGGGATTTGATTGAAACACATCCACAGATCACCACTGGGTACTGTTTATCTTTAATAGAAAATATAAAAATGTCAGAATTGGATTACAGTAATACCCCACAGGTTAAAAAATGGTGCTCTTGATTAGCTTTCTATCATGTGCCTTTTGAGAACACTGTCCATGTCTCATGCACTATGCACACATTTTCCTAAAATCAGGAAGTATACTACCACCTGTATTTGGACATGAATGTTCTTTAAATTGATCCACTGACTCTTTTGCCATGTATACGTACCGCTTGCTAGTCAGAAACACACAGGCTGTTTCACAGAAGAGGCTAGCAGATTAAGTTACTCACTAAGGAAAAAATGGAAGAGCTTGTCCTGGGAGCTGGGTAATTCAGCATGCAAGACCTGTGCAGGTACCTTCCCTGCATATAACTTTACACTGGTTATCAGAATTGTACTCTCTGTCTTTAACAATCTTAAAAATAACTTGCAAGCCTACCAGCTAGCATTTATTCAGACTACTATATTACTTGGCAAACACATAACCACTGTGTAAAGTGTAAACACCTCTGTTTCATCTTGCCTACCTAACAACAACAGACAGAAATGCTTCTGGAAAGTAGTTTCCAATCATGCCCATTAGCTATTTTTCCATACTTACATCAGTGGTTACATTTTTTTTCCCAAGACGAGCAAAGTCTAAACCATGTTTAGCTCATTCAAATTTTGTCTTTTTAGAAGTGGTTTTCCTTTGTAATGGTAAAGTAGTATCCACATTCAGTTCTGTCTGAACTTTGGAACACTCTAAGAACAGATCAACACCACACTTTGAAATTATTATGAAGTCAAAACTTTGCACGCCACCTTACCTTGTAGCTAATTAAACCAGAGAAAACACTGATTTAAAATGAAAGATATTCAGCCATCATATCTTCAGCATGACAATACAAAGATATTAAGGAGTTGAAAAAGAAAGTTAGAGCAGTACATAAGATCTTTACTGTTTCTAATCAGTGCATAAGGTATAGACAAACTTATGTTTTGAGATCACTGCCACCTAAAATAAAACTAGCATTACCCCTGCACCCAAACCAAGATCTGTCACAACTAACCACCTGGATTCCACAACTCCCTTTCATAAAGATAATAGTCAGGATTTGGTATTTCAGTACTTTTGCAAGCAGGACAGTGGGAATAGCATTAAGTCCACGCGTGCAGGACACTGACAACTTGAAGGTTCACTAGCACTGGCACACTTTCAAGAACATGCACACTGCAACAGAGGCAGCCGTAGTGACTTGAACAACAAGATTTATTTGTCCCAATGCTATGAGCTCAACAGTTGCATTTAAAAATACCAATTCTCCAGGTCTTCCAGCCCAAACCTTCAAGTCTGACAACTGGTCAACTAATTACGTCTGTTAGACAAGGGCCTCCACTAACCCTCCAAGCCAAGTTTGATCCTATCTCTGCTGCTCAAAAGCCACATATCACTGTAGCCCAAGTAGGAGTCACGGATGACTGTGCACACATCCATTCAGACTACTCTTCCCTAGAAAGAAGAAAAGGCTGTGCAAACAGCAAGTAACACAGGAAAATGCCTTCCACTGCCCAACAGCTATATCAGATCTGGACTAGTTTAAGACAGATGCAGATGGCAGCAGCTCATGCTGTCTGCAACAAAACATGCACCAAATGAGCATGGTCTGAAGGGTCCCTTAAGGTTTAACTGATATCCCTGTGGTTAAACAACTTGCAACCCCCACCATAGAAACACCATACAAACTACAGAATGGCATTCTCATCAGCACTGCTCACAGCCTCAGATCATGCCTCTGCAAAAGTTGTCTGCACTTCAACTCATTTAATACAGATATAGTCAAGCCCTTTTTAGGTGTCTGTAGCATTAGGCTTTGTTCACTAGGGAAAGCAGTAAGATCTTGGTATAAGAAAGAGAGATATTTAGAATGGCGCTTTCCAGACAGCAGTAACAGAGCCTTCCTCTAGCACAGTGATGCTCAAACTGTGATCTAGGATGTTGTGGCAAATGACACTCATGGCTCACAAAGCAGAAGCAGAGATGAAGCAGCAAGTCCCTTCCATTAAAGCCTAAACACAGCGCCAAGAATCAGTAAAACTGTGAATGTTGATAGTCTTGTGAAGTCACAAGGCTAGCAATCCATGGCTGCAAGTCACTCTCTCTCAGATATACAAATCAAGCCTTTTTGTTGGTTTGTTGTTTGTTTTGGTTTCATTTTCTGGTTTTGCCATGTTGTTTTGTTTTCAAAGGGCATCAGTTTGAAACATACTATGCTCCTCTATGCTACAAGTTTAACAGCTCCTCTCTCAGTACCACATATCATGAGAGCACCAGCGAACAAAACAGTGTGAGAGCCTGGAAACCCCAAAGCTGATGGATAGCTAAGTACAGTTTACTATGAGAAACTAGCAGATAGGACATTTATTTTTATATGTGACATTTTTTCTAATAATATAACCCACAGAGATCACGTGACAGCAATTTACAAAAACACAAATACAAAGAAATCATAACCTTTGTAGAATGTGGACAAATTAACATTTTGTGATTTACAATGCATGGATTATTGTAATCCTCAAACTTTTGAGGGAGACTTAATAGGCTAGCTAAGGTGAGAGGAACTGCCTGGATCTGCCATACAGCAGCTTGCTACAGCAAAACTGTGAAATCACAGTCATCAAAACTACTCTGATGCTGAATAAAAACTGGAAATAAATTTCAAATTAAGGAGAGGGGAACACAAGGTTAACTAACACTCAAGAAAGTTCCTAGAAGTGTGAGCTTTTAATGCAACATGATGTCTGGATCATCTAGCTAATGTACACTTAAATGTTTATAGGTAAATTTTAATAGAATATAAATGTAGGCCAGCGTGACACTCAAGTTTACATTTATCCATAACGAAGACTAGAAACATGAGGTTAAGAGAGATTACTAATCTACATTTGAGTTTTGATAAACAAACCTTAATTCTGCTGGCAAACTTCACAGGTCTGTGTTTATTGCAAAGGTAAACGTTTGAGACAGGAGGATGTGCAAACAGTCTGCAAGGAGCTGCACCTTGAGAATACACTAAGAGTGCCTAAGAAAAAGGACTAATGACAACCAACCTTCACAGGATCAGCCCAAAGATATTTGTTACTAGCTTTCAAGCAGGAATGCACCCCTGCTGTGGTGGGGAGAAACTGACATCTTTCCTGCAACCACCAGGAGGCAGAGATTCCTCCCATAGCCCAAGGTAGCCATCTTCCAAGGTGATACCACTTCAGCTTTTACTACAACTTTGGATTTAAATCACATTTGCAGGGAGAAACTATTATTACTTGCTAGAGCACAAGTAAAATCATGTATGAGAAAGTGACTGCAAATGAGTAAGAGCAACAAAACTAAGCAGACTAAACCTCCCATTAAAATATCCTTAAAGCCATCGAAGAAACAGGCTGCTCCTACAATCAAAAATCAAATCCAGAGACTATCAGTTATTTTGAACAACTCAGAAGATGCCTTGCCTGTCAGATAGATAGAATGTGATTGTTTTTTAAAGTTACTATTTACTGCTGCTTAAAGTTACTACTTATAAAGTTACTGCTTTATTGCTAAGAGCAGAAGTTTTTGGTATTGTACATCAACAGTTAAGATCTTCAACTAAAAATCGCCTGTCTCCACCAAAAGAAAATAACAGTAATTAATCTGAGACTAAAGAAAACCTTCAGCAAGACCTGCTCATTTTAAATGAGAAGAAAGAGGACAAACCCAGTCTAACAACATTTTCTTTCTTTTTTAGATTCCCCTCTGCCAGTTCAACCACATCTCTGTCCTATCCACATTCTTTATTGCTGCTACCACATGTTCTTTGTTTACGTTACACAGGATATATCAGCTTCACTTTATTGTCCAAAGTTAGGGCTCATCCTAATTAGTAAAGAATTTGCAGCAGCTGTCTACATGGCTTTTCAAGGACAAATCAAATTCGACTAACACAGGCCACAGAACAGCATAAACTTCAACAGAAGATGTGTGAAAGCAAGACAGAAAAACCTTGAAAATTATATCCTGCTTGACTCATTGCTTTATCATCAAGAAAAACTGCTTTTTTTCTTACCCGCTTGGTGAAGACTTAATCAAACTTCTATTTTTTAACTGGAAGTAGATAAAATCCCAAAAAGGAAGATGACAGCAATCACTGATGTAAACTTGGAAAGATATTTTTGAAATATTAGAGAATTACTCCTTCCTGGAAAGAGTGTGTCTGGATTTCCACAGCCAGCCCAGGATGTCTGAAACACAGGCATCCTGCAGTAAAAGGTACTTAGGTCATTCCAACTACAAAAAACATTTAACTGATTGATTAATTTAAGACTGCACTCAAACAGCTCAAATCTAGGCTATGCAAAAGCACAAGCCAATGTAATTTGGAATCTAAACTGACCTTCCATCAGGAAATGTTATACTTTGCCTAAAAGAGGAAACTACCACTCCCATTTCCATTACTAACAGTGGAATAAATAATTTTCTTTTGTTTAAAAAGGGGAGGGAAAAAAAAGCTCAATGCTGCACTTGTGCCAAACGAAAAATGGCACTAAAAGTCAAAGAATGTAAGGGAAACCCTTTCTTTATGGCCATGATTCTATTCTTGCAATTGTATACTAAATATTCACAATGACAAACATTCACAATGTTTTATTGCTTTATTTTTTTTTAACAAATGCGTATGATTACTGCAGGAGTCAGGTAGTTCACTGAACTGCTATTTTATCCATAATCAGAGGTGAAAACAGAAAAACAGGCTTTTAAGTGTGAAAATAACAGTCACTATGTAGGAAGGGCTCAGTTTATTTTGGACTATAAATTTTACAAGAGAAGTGTTTTCAGCAACTTCCTCTGGTCACCAGAGCATTACAAAGGATTCCAGCAAAAAGTACAACATACTATTTTCTGACAAAGTAAGAGAGAAAAAGCCATGAAAACCGTAGTGTTGAAAGAGTTCCAGAACTGAAGTCTAAAAATCCACCAATGTCACAAATGAGTCACCCTTCCGTGGCTGAAGCCAACATTGCGGGAAGCATTTTTTTTCTAGCTCTCCACGGCCAGCTGCAGTAGAGTCACAAATGAGGACTGGAATCCCCAAAATACTACTGTAATAACAATAAAAGTGTTTTAAGGAGAAGGTCAGAAAAGGTCATTTGGGTTACAAACCAGAACATCCTTGATAACACTGGCACACAGCCTAAACCCACACAAACGGACATACTGTATGAAATTAGGTTCTTGTGGTTCACAGTTTCTCCATACTGTTGCTAAGTTAGATCCTAATCATTTCTCTCCATTGAATCAATTTTTATTATTCAATAAAATCAAATCAATTTACAATAGCCATGGCAAGGGCACCCCACTGCCAAAGCTGGCTGGCAAGTCTTGCCATAGCAGTATTCCTCCACACAGACATGCACCACCTTTCTCCAGACATCAGACAAGGAAAGGTTTCATGTAAGAAAAATGGATTTCTAAAGGCAGCAACAATTTTGAGTGTAAGTTGCTCACATATCTGTTCATATTTATAAAATGGAAATGTGTGCTAGCTCAAAGGGGGGAAAAAAAAGTATGTTCCCAGGCCCTAATTCCTTACCATTTCTGATTTCTGGGAGCTGTGTGCACAGCAAGGACTTGGAACAATTAAGGGTAGGTATGTGCAGGTGGGGAAGCCCTGCATACATTCTAAGTGAATGTGAGCACATTCAGAGCATATGGCTGCTTCTCAAACAAAACAAGTAAGACTAGTACGGAATTTTAAGAAAGTTAATTTTCTTTACGAGAAAATTGAGATGCCTACCCCTTCCTCTAAAGCCACACACTACTTCTCCTTGAATTAGCAAGGCATACCATTCTTCTTTTCAAAAGCCAAGAAGTTTTCAGTAATATTTAACTCTAATCTGCAGCCCTCAGAACTTTAAAAAGTTACACTTACTCTGACTGTTAATCAAAGGTTCTTGATAGTACATCAGCATGTAACATGCTATTCAAGTATCCATTAACATGCACAGGGTTAAACAATAAAATGCAACATAAGACTTTTTTTTCCTAATTCATGCCTCACACCCATAAAACCGTAAAATTTTCCAGAAACCAACAAGGTGATAGTGAAAAGTTTAGAAAGGAAGAGGGATGAAGAACAAAACCAGAACTGAACAAACAAGGAAGCAAAACTTCCAAGATAAATTAAAGAAAACAATCTAAGACAGGAGGACAGATTTATACAGCTAAATACAACTTAATTTGTTATTTATTAAGCAAGTTACTGGAACTCTGCATATTGTATTTCAGCCTGAAGACCAGGTTTTAATGGTACATAAACTAGCAGATTGACAAAAACAAAAAAGCATGTCTGGTAACATGTAACATTTCTAACTTTCACTGACAAATCAATGAACATCTTAGAATTACCTTTTGACAGAGAAAAATGAAAAAATTATACCACCACTACAATTTCTTTCACTTTTGTAGTATAATACAGGGAGACATAAAAACAAAGCAACAGCAAGGATGGCAACTGTCTCTCTACCAGTCAGCCAAGTCACAAGCTGCTTTCATGAGACCGTGACATTTTCCTGGTGTTAATTTTTTCCTGGGCATCAGCTTCGGATAACCTATCTAGACTACAAGTATTTGCATCTGTGATAAGCTGCCAGGTGGTGTACTTGTGGAGGTGTGGTTAATGCCTCATATCTTGTTAGCTTTGGTTGCCTACTAAAGTAGTGAAGAGTTGGACTTGCTGATGAACATGAAACCCAAATCACAAGACTAAGAACACCGATGAATAATTTTGTGGCTCAGTGTTGTGTGTTGATTTTACTTATCTCAAACCAGACACTGCTCTTGTAGGGGTACTAAATATCAATTTAGATACAAGTCTCATTCCTACAGGACCACCTCTTGCGATAATGGAAGGCTCTCTCTGTCTCTCTGTTAATGCTCTTAACTTTTATCATAATCTATCTAAATATATTTGGGAGGGGGAAAAAAGGAAGAGCCCTCCAAATTCTTGAAGTAAAACATGTCTATTTGGACTGTGAAACAGATGCAAGTAAAGACACAGAGTGTCAGAAAGATGAACAGGAATCGGGCCTCTAACATCAGTTATTGATATTATTACTAAATTAAAGATTGTTTTCTAACTTAAGACTAAAGTAAGACTAAATTCAGTGAGGTATTGGATTACGACAGAACACCACTGTCACCTAAGGTTGTATTGTCACAGTGCATTTAAATAGCAAGACACTGACAAGATTACTTATGAATTAGTTTTCAGTGTTGTTCAATATACTTGGATAGAGAGACTTACTACTACTTGAAGTAGTTCTGCATCGCAATGAGATGAAAATAGAATAGTTAAATTCAGTATCTAGCCCCCCTGACAGTGACAAAGAACCATAACCTGAAAACTTGGCTTAAGAGAGTCAGTATCCTGGTCCTAGAAAAATAAACTCAAATACTTGAAAAGTCAGTCCCCTTACATAAAAGTAGATAGATTTATTTTCTTCATATCTGAAATGGTTCAAAAGAAATTTAAAGTATCTAGAAAGAATGCGCTCATCTCGTCCCCTGCAATAACATCCCCATCCCCTTCTGCAAACGTCCTGTGCTTTCTCTGAGCAGAGTAATTTGAAGGAAGGCAACTAGGTACTGTGTCAGAATTGTCCAGATGTTAAAATTATAATGGAGCCCAAAACAAGTCCATCCATACCCTCTTCAGACAAACTGGAAAGAAAATAACTGTTTAACTAGCCCTATGCTTCCAGAAAGTCAACTATGATTTAAGTTATTTTATCTGTTGAGAAATGGTTAAAATAAATCATTCACTATACCATGACAGACTATGTAGCAAGGATTACTATGCGCTACATCTGGCTTTTCCTGTTTACTTAGTCAAACAGGAGGCTTCCCTCTCTGATAAGGAGTGAGACTGGTATCAGGAGCTACAAGCATTATCAGCAACTTCCTTAGAAATCTGTCTTTTCTCTCTGTGGTCTGAATCTCTGGATGAGAGGGTGCCATATGCCCTGTATGGTATCTCCCTTTTCAAATTCTCCATGCAAGTCTTAAAAGCTAAACTTAAGATTCACAGACCTAGCTTGGTCCTAACAAGCAATGTTTGTGTTTTGAGGTTAAATGGGGTCAGTTTCCTGCCTAAATATTTGAACATTAGACTGACTGTTTTTAAAATACTTTAAAAACATCTAACAATGTCAGCAATGGGGAATACCCAGCTTGCTGGGCTCTGCTTACTCAGCAAGAAAATCCTCTTTCTTAGCAAGAAAACTCCTAGCTCTCACCTTTCACAAGACAAAGCTCATAAGCTCTGCAAGTGCTACCTGAATCTTCCAATCTGTGACCTATATTAATCAAATCAAAAAACATTCTCACATGCTCTGAAAGAGGGATGAGGGAATTCATTGCTCCCCTTTTCAGTGTCAATTCTCATGTATGTGTTTGCTTGGTTTTAGTAGATCTGCTGGTTGCACACATGAAAAGAAGCAGAAGACAAGAAGACATGTACCATCTCTGATGAGGCACCTAAAGCAATCACCATCTCATTCCTACAATAGGTACTTCACATGACCACTTGTCCTTCTGCTGTAACAGTTCCTCAATCTGAATACAAACAGCTGAGCATCTGTGCTGGTTTGGGCACAGTTCGTTTTCCTAAGAGAACTGGGCTAGCATGGGCTATTATTTTGGATCTGCACTGGAAACGGTGTTGATAACACAGGGACGTTTCAGCTGTTGCTGAGCAGTGGTCACACAGGGTCAAAGCCTTTTCTGCTGCTCACCCCACCCCAGCAGCGAGGATGCTGATGGGCACAAGGAGCTGTCAAGGGACACAACCAGGACAGCTGACCCCCACTGAGTACAAGGATATCCCATCCCATATGACATGATGCTCAGCATATAAAGAGATGGGAAGAAGGAAGGCGGAGCCATTTGGAGTGATAGTGTTTGTCTGCCCAAGTCACAGTTACGTGTGTTTAGTCCTGCTTTCCTGGAGATGGCTGAACATGTGCCTGCCCATGGGAAGTGGTGAATGAATTCCTTGTTTTGCTTAGTTTGCATGCTTGGCTTTTGCTTTACCTAAACTGTCTGTGCCTCAATTCACAAGTTTTCTCACTTCTACTCTTCTGATTCTCCTCCCTATCCCATGGGGAGCAAGGGAGCTGGTGGCTGTGGCTGTGTGGGGCCTAGTTGCCAGCTAAGGCCAAACCATGAGAGCATCCCTCTTTATGAATTTACCCCTAAGAGCTCAGAAATGTTGCTCCATTAAAAGCACATCTCAGCACATCCTGCTGATTAGGGCTGCTGGAACACTCTACCCACCCCTTCCTGATCCCCTCCGGTCTCTCATGGACTATCGAGCTGAAATTAGCTATTCATTACATGTGAAGGAGTGTCACATAGAGCAGCACCCTGCTGCTAAAGACTGCTATTTTACATGGCAATTTCGCAACTGTAGCATCTGCTACCTTACTAATATGTATATTTAATGCCACTGCATAATGCGCAGAATTATATGCTGTTCATTGCCTGTTTGTTCAGATATTACATGCTCGTAAGTAGCACTATTCCATTCGAAAAACATTGCACTTTTTTTATTAGGTCTTCTTCCTGGTGTTCCTTTGTAACACAGCCCTGAACAAGCAGCTCATGGACTACTCTAGACCAAAAATCTCCATGACCTGGGGTGAGACAAGCTCCTGGCCTGCACTACTAATATAATTTAGTTTATTTCCTGGGTCTCACTCCCCAGGCTATAGTTTTACATTGTTCTAATATGAAGAGAACTGGAAAGGGAATCATATCTTGACAACTGGTTAGATAGGTACTCCATGCTACTCTTGCCACTGGAAATATGAATACTCAGAGCAGTGGCCTTTGCAACAGATTTTCTTCCTTCTACTACAAGACATTCCAAGAAGTAACATTAAGTTCTGTCACATGCAGTTATTAATCACTTTGTTCACAGAGCAAACTGCTTCAGAGGAAAAAAAAAACAAAACAAACAAAAAAAAAATATCGAAGTTTCAAACTAAAGGGTTTAGGAGTCAAGTATGGGACCAATACGTGCATGTCAGGTGTTTTATGCCCTATGGGAAAAATTTCAGTGTGCTCCTAGGCCAAATATCATCTTAAGCCAATGTCATCAATCCTCCCCTACACCAAATTCCGGGAACAGTGCTTATGAACATGGTTATTCTAGGTGGCAAAATGATTGTCCATCTAGTCTAGAAGGCAGTAGCACTAGCATCTATGGTTGCCAGCTCAGATTTCAACTTGAATTACATACTTCCAAAGCAACCGAAGTACAGGAAATGAACCTACTCTGCATAACTGAAGTGATGCCCTCTGGGAAACACTACTTTAAATCTGATTTAGAGGAAGTGATAATCTGCTCTCTGTTGGAAGGCGAACATAAATTCAAAGCAAAGGAGATTCCATTATTTCTGAGCTAAAGCAAGCTCAACTAGATGCTCAGGGTTATGAAGGTAGACATTTGCTCTAGAATTAGTTTTCAGACCATTGTAAAGTTAGAAAGATTTGGGAGCTGTAACAACACTTAAGTGTACCCACGGGATACTTTTAGGAACAAAATTCTAACTAGTCCATTCTCCTTGTTCCAAGCTACTAATAAATCTATAGATGAGTAAGGAGTGGCAGAGACAGTCCTTACTGGCCAGGCAGAGCCTCAGTCCAGTCATTTCTTTTCTGCTATGAGCACTCAACAGTCAAATAGCCTATTGTTCCGATACGAAAGGATGCCCAAGGCTTTCCTAACCCTCCTTTATTTACAAAGTAGACAAGCTTCATTCCTAAGGACAAAAAGGACTCCAGTGGACTAAGCCTTGATACTCACCCCACACACAAGAAGGCTGCTCTGATGCACAACTCAAATTCTGCCCTGATAATTTTGTAGAACTAAGCACCACCCCAATTCTTGAGAGCACAAAGGTATCAGGAGGCTGACACAGGTTGCTGCCTGTCATGCATTGCTGATGAGACTAAGGACAGCAAAGAAGACTGCACCTGGAAGGAACTGCAGAAGGAAAGACCAACACCTGCTCCTTACACACATATGCACACATGCAGGGTTTGTATGCAACCAGCACAATGGGAAAATTCTCAGTTAATCTACATTTTGGATCTACTTCAGACATTATAAAAAGCAGTAAGAATATTTCCATTTTGTGTGAGTGTGTGTGTGCTGCTACTAGAATACGCAAAGTTTCTCTTTTTAAAGCAGGAAGCTATTCAAACCTCATCAATACCTCTCAAGATGAGACAATGGTTCTCCTATCAGTAAGGACCATCACAGCTTGACATTTATAAAGCATGAAGGTGAGGAGCGTAATTTCTCAAATTATGCCAGATTCAGAACAAACAAAAACAACAAAATCTACTTCTTCCACCACAGGCATATTTAACCAAGACAATCCCCATGTAGTCCACATGAAGAGAAACAATTTGAGTACCAAAATCATGAAGCAGAATCAAGACACTTCTCAAAAAGACCAACATATATATTTTCTTTTTTTTTAATTCATCTACACAAAATTTATAAAGCAGAAAATTGACCTGTTATATTTTGGCATGGGAAATTTACTATGATTTTTAAATATCCCTGCCAGTGATAAAACTGGTTAGAAAAATAATTTTATTTTAAGAGTAAGCACTTCACTGTCTGAACATTTTGTTTTGAAAGGTGATGTTTACTTTTTACATGAGAGGCCAATGCAAATTACAAATCTTCTAGATCATGAAAAACAAAATAGCTAAAGAAACAACCTTTTAAATTTCTGGAAAAATGCTGAACAAAAAAAGTAACTTGTTCAGTTGTCCAGGATATTAAGAGAAGTAATCGTTGTATTTTCCCTTCAGTCTGTCTTCCAAATAAATGAATACTAGAAAAGCCACAAGCATTATTTCTGTTTCAGGTGAGTTTCAGGGATTTTGTTTCTCATCTAGTTGTCCCTGCAACCTGATTGTTTACCACATTTGGACAAGGACTTTTTGTATGACCTCATTTCCACAGTCAAAGTATTTCTGAGGGCATTCATAGGATCTATTGCTGTAATGAAATGGTGGTTAATTAAGTAAAGAAATTAATACTTTTTAAATACTCTACAATCTGACCAGGCTGAAACAAATACTACTGTACTATGCCACCTGTATTTATTCTTTCAGAGATAACACCAAAATCAGCAGTACACTGACCTGAAAACAAACTACTTAATCAATTTCTTTCCCTGGTGTAATTACTTTAAGCAAGTAAAAAAGCCTTAATAAAGAGAGAACATTAGTTTGAATTCAGAGCTCTTGACTGGAGTTCTCCAGTAAGAACACATCTTTCTTGAAACCTTTCTCCTTCTTACTGTATTTTAAGGGTAAAGAAGAAACAGAAAAATTACTGTAATATCACTAAGTACCTGTGCCTTCAATGACATTATTAAGTTTGTTTTGCTTGCTTTTCCTCAGAACTCGAAGGGCTTTGCTGGAAGGAAGCCTCTCATTCCGGCATCTGGATGCTGCACACCGCTAGTTGCTACCACTTCAAAGGGCAAAGAAAAAGCTTCCAACACACCAGAGGTAGTTTGCTAATGTTGGCAGCAACAGAGTATTATTTCTATTCATAATCCACAAAAATCATCTGCATGGGGTGGGGGGCAGAGGGATGTATTTCTTCCTCTATCATGGATTGCACAGCATCCTCTTGAGAAATGATGGTGAGAAGGCTCGACAGCAGAGTGGGCTAAGCCACAGCCAGGCTGCCAGCTGTACTGAAGGAATGCCTGTGCTCTTAGGCCCGGACAGGCAACAGGCTGCAGCTGTGAAAAAACTGCTTCCTATTTGGTGCACTCTGACAACCAGAAGAACTTTGTATGGAAATAGTTTGCAGGGTAGACTGACCCACCTAAGATGAAGGATGTCTAGCACAGCAGAAGGTGAACTAGCTAACAAAGAGAGGAAAAGAGAGCATGCTGCCGCTCATGGAGGAGAGAGCAGCACAACCTGTGAGTAATGTCTGCCCCAAAGAAGAGCAGTGCACGAGGAACAGGCAGTCTAGACAGGATGGGGGGCGGGGGGTGTGCGCCTTGTTTGCTTCAACTGTTCTACAATGCAGACTTTTCCCACATCAAAAGGAGAGGAAGGGAGGAGAAAGAGACAGGCAGCCTTGCAGGAAGACCTATCCCACTTTTTAAAAAGACAGAGAAGTGTGCCACCATTTATTTATGATACTTACTTCATGTCTTAGAAAAGGTGATTTGCTGCTTAATAACTCAAGGATTGTATTTTTCCATACATGAGTCACCAAGAACTGAATCCGATTCAGTATCTCCCAGTAAGTCTGGCTGTGTCTAGGTTGATGCCAAGAACCTTCCAGTCTATAGCTTACTTTTAGAAACTAGACAAAACCGCTGACTACTTTAATGCATCATAGTAAACAGTTACCCAACAGATTAAAAATACAAAAAGAACAGCAAGCTACCGTAAGCATCTATACCCTGCATATCTTCTTCTCTCAAGAGCAGTCCTCCAATCATACAGCAGCTAGCCAAAGGTACCAAGTCTCAACCTTCCAAGCAGGAAAATGGAACAGAGGAAAGGTGAGGAAAGGACATATTAAAAAAATTAAGTTTTCATAAACCCAGAAATTATTTAAAACATAGTATTTAACAGTTGTTTAAAATATGCATAACTAGGTTTGGAATAGTTATACTCATTTAGAGCACAAGCACATTTGTTTATGTATAAGTAAATACAGTCTGACAGCAGTCTGGATCACCTATCAGAATGAATCAACTGCAAGTTTAATAAGCATTATTTGTATTCTACAAAATAGTCTATGTGTTCTTTCAAGCCATTGCAGCAATAACACATTTAAAGTCTTTCACTGTGTACTAAATCTAAGGTACCTAGCAAAACACAGCATATTCCAGTTGGATGCTTCCCAAACCATATCACTCAACTTTTTAAATATTACTGCCATCTGGCTACTAGGCTTTGTTTACCAAAACAGTAGCTGTGCACACATTTCTGCGGCAGCTGTAGTCAAAAAAATTAAGTAATGCCATTTGGTAATTCACATTAAAAAATGGAAAACCCTAAAACTATTTTATCAAGCCAGCTACCATTGTACTCAGAAAAATTAAATACAGGTAGCTTTGCATTTTGCTGTATTTTCCATTTCAGTCCTTTAATGTTCTTCACCAACTCATTTCCCACTGGCACTCTCACAGTCCAGAAGCAACACTGACTGAAGAACATGTCAAGAGCAAATAAGTAGTATATCTTGTGTTATCTCTAACTCCATTCTGGATAAGTACCAGTGCTACAGAAATACAACATGGGAATGATGTCATAGTAGTACCTTTGCCTGTTCTTAGGGCACACAAATCATAGAGCCTTCTCAAAGAGACCCCGAAACCATGCTAAAGGCTCTGATTTATTCATGGGGCTCTTCACAGTGTCCAGGCCAGAGTAAACAAAACAAATATTTACATTATGACTAATCTGAAACAATGCACAATGAAAGCTGGGGAAATCCTGGGAGCAGTGGGAATATTTAAATTGAAAAAGCGCCTGTGGGCTTTTTAAATTACAGTACATTGTATTAGTCAGGTCTGGAAGCCACAAACCCAAGGTTCTTTGTGACAGAGTTGTCAAGGCAGCACAAAACACACTCTAGGCCAAACAGGTGAAGAAGCATTTTCAGCAGTTTACTTTGTGGATATCTTATAGGTGTGTGGCAGAATTCCATCTTTAAACAAAGGCTGTGGCCTCAGAGAGTAGATAGGTTTTGGCTGGATAAAGCCAATGATAGTGTAATTACAGCAAGGTTTTTTTCCAAGTTCTGCTTAAAACATCATCTAAAGATCCATTCACATACTTACTTCAGTACCCAAATAACCAAATATAAGAGAATCCAGAAGTTGCTTAAAGTATGCATAACTAGAACTGAAATAGCTGCACCAATTTAAAGCAAAAACACAGGGTTTGTCTGCAACAAAATACTGTCTGACAGCAATCTGGATCAAATGCAAACTTAATAAGCTATAGGATAATTAAGAAAAGTTGTTCATACGTATGTTGAGTTATGTAGTTTTGTCCCAAGTATTCTACCAGGGGCTCTGTATGGTTTGGTACATGCATTTGTGGCAGTAACAGCTTGTCCCTACATCTGAATGAACACAGCACACTGACCAAGCACTTTACAGCCAAGAACAGCTCTGCAGGCTGATCTTCCAGAGACTGTAGTAGAAGAGTCTCTTTGTTCTCCTCCAGAGAGCAGTAATTCTTGACCTATAAATTGTTTACATGTTGATGTTTTAGAAAGAATTCATGTTTTTGGAAGCAATAGCTAGACTTTTACTTTTTTTCTCCTCTCTCTCAAATCACAGGCACTGAGGTTATCTGAGAAGTGATGTGGTCCAATTCCCCTCACTGAAACAAGTACAGCATCTTGCCAAGTTTTAGCCTGTTCTGACTTGAGTACTTTACAGAAGATTTCAGGCCGTAAGTACAGACTCTCCTTGCTAGGGATCAAACCAAAAAGAGCTATGAACCATAAGCAACCAAAAAAATCCAGTATCACACAATTTTATGGTAAGATCACACAATATGCAAGGAACTCAGTGCATCTATTAAAGTTATGGATCTTTGTGAACGAATCCCGAAGTGTCAGGAAAGTTATCACTAGGAATTATATACAAACCATCTACTAGGACAAAGAGAGAAATCAAGAAGGTAAGCATTTTCCTCTCATCTTATACAAAACAGCTTTCAGAAGGTCTTAAAAAATGAAGGAACCACATTATCTTTCCTCAAATACTTTCATAACATACTGTGCTTTTCATCCCTAAGATAAAATAATATCTAACATAAAAGATTCAAGCAACCAAATATTTATGAACAGTACCAATGCGATCCTGAGATGTTATGATACTGCTCACCTGCTGAGTATTTGAAAACGACAAGTGCTGCATTCTCACATCTGTCTGTGACTCTTACAGCAGGCCTGTGCTGTAGATAAACAAGGCCAATACAGGTTATACAGCAGAGCATGCCAAGTAAATCTCTGAACAGCTAAGTAATGGGAAAAAATAGTGAACAATTAAAGGACATATTTCAATTTCTGAAGTCAGAACAAATTCAATAACTAGATACACTTTTTTTTTTGGATGCAGATCACTGCTAGCAAAGGCAAAAAATAAGGCTAAGCAAAAAGAGACAAGCTGTAAGAACTGCAATACCAGACTACTACTCTAACTCTACTTATGTCCTAGAGAAAAAGCTTGCTTCAGAAACAGGCCACTCTTCCAAGAGATTACTTTCAGTTGTTACAAACACAGCTGGCAGAGAAGAATGTTATTCAAGTACCAAATTTCGCTTACCTTCTTTTTTGATAGAGGTAGAAAAGAGAAAACATTATCTTGTATAAAGACATCTATTTTTTATATTGCCTTACATCTTCCACCTTGACCTTTTCTGTATTTCCTCTACCTGGTAAAACTGATAATGACAGAGAATCGTCATTGATGCACTAAGTGTTTTTCCTGTTTGTACAGTATACACTTAATCATAGTTCCAGTCTCAATGAAATCCCTAGAAGTAAGGAAGTCTTTATATTCAGTTTTTAAATCTGACCTCCAAGGTGTATACAGCAATCTAAAAAATGAAAGGTTTCAAGAAATGGTGGTTGTTTTATTACTCTTCTCCCCCCTTTCTTCCTCTCTCCTTAGTTCTAAAACAAGAAGAAATCCCCTTTTAATCCTTCCCTCAGCTTCTGACACACACCTAACTGCTTTTCTAGTGCTAAATAATACCAGCTGTGGTAGCTGTGGATGAAAGCATTATTCACTCGCCCAAGGTTTTAGGATGTGAAATCCATAGGCAAATTTGCACAGGTTGTCTACATTCCCTCACTGTCTCTCCAACAATGCACAAACATCTAAATTCAAATTTAGCAAAGGACAAAGTTTAATTTAATGTAGTTGAGAAGAGGGAGGCAGAATTGTTTTGGAATTCTCCCTGAGAAGCAGCCTGTTGTATTAGAACAAAGCAGCTTATTTTTACCATTTCTTTGTTTGGGCAAGTTAAAAAGGTCATTTATGCCTCAAAGCATCAAATTAACATTTGAGGACATGAATTTTAAAAATGGCTATTTGCTTCTCCTCTCTAAATTGCTAACGATTTTTTCTTTAACATGGGGAAGAAGTAAAGGGGAAAGGGGAATACAGAGCCAGACCTCCAAAGGAAAAAGAGGCTTCTCCTCAGGCAAATTAGGCATTGATTTTACAGTTATTACCAGTACAAGGTGACTATATCTTAATTAGACCTCAGAAATTAAGTAGATAGTTCAAATAGTGTCTAATGAAACTTATTTTTAATTACTGAATAATTTTTGGCATATCATATACAACTTTCTCCCTCCTGTCCACAGAGACAAGCTCCAGTACTCACAATGTGAAATCCCCACTAGCAGAAACAGCTTCCGAGCATGCTTTGCACTGACAGAATACTGCTCATCTTGCTAGTCCTGATTTTAATAAACTACATCATAACTTGTAACACAATACAATTATTTATATAATAAATTGCTGGGAGTTTAAAAAAAAATAAACAAATCCTATGTGCTTTTAAACTAGATAACTGCAAGTATTTGGGACCAGGTTGTCCAACACTAGGCTTTCCACCTCTGAAAGCACCTGTGGTTTTCATCAACTCCTCACAACTAGCATCAACAAAACGATGAACTGCACTTCTATGAAAACCTTACAAGCTAAAAAGCCATTCACAAAGCCACAAATATTCTTCACAAAAAAATCATGCTGAGCTCAAAGTATGCCCATCAGATGCAGTTTGAGCAGAAGCTCATACCTCGTCATCTGCTTCCTCCAGCTGTCCAAAACCTATCTGGCTGTCTTGCATTTATGTCCCCTTCCCAGCAGACGGAAGCAGGACAACAATCTGCAGATAGTGCTCCCTGCCACATGGAGGTCTTGCTGAAGAGACTCTAATTTTAGACAGTAATTCCCAAACAGTTAGCAGCATCAGTTCAACTCCAAGAGCTTGGACAATAGTGGCTGACAAAGTTAGTGCCAACGCAGTTGTACCAAAGAGGTGGGGAAACAGAAGAAGCTGTTGTGCACACAGTGTTTATATTGGCAACCTCTCTGGGATACCTCCCTGCTTGTCAAAAAATACCACCCAGAATTCACTGGGAACTGGGTTTTAATGCTTCCTTCAATGGGTAATTTTTTTTTATGGAGAACAAGCCAACATTCAACATTCAGAATTGTCCAAACCTTACAGCCAAAAAAGAACCACCTGTTGAACTTTTGCAGACTCGAGAACAGCTCAAATATCCATTATCAAATGTAACAATTCACTTCCAGCCAGGGTAAGACTCAGAGGAATCCAGATACTCCACGGTATCTTAAACAATGATGCTTCACCTAACAACAAGACAGTAAACACTCTGTGACAGGGTAATTTGTAGGAGTAAAAGTTGAATGCTGCTAGGCATGAGTTCACATTAAAAAATGTAAATTGGTAATATAAAACACAGCTGTTGTTTTGAAGGCAACAAAAAATTTCAGACAATAGATCTTTACACAGGCAGGTGAAGGCAAAATTTTCTTCATGTTCCCACCTGTCAGTGTGAAGCGTATCTGCCATTGCTTTTTGCCAAAACAGGGAAAAGAACAGCAAGCAATGAAAAAACTCAGCCAGCATAAAGCTGCTTATAAAATGCTTTGTCACTTTTCTTCTGTGATTGCTTTTTCTGTTATTTGTTGAAACATCAATGCATAGAAAAGAGAGTATTATCACATAGTTACCCACAGAAGTTGTTCCTGAACAGAGAGGAATTAGTCTTTTTGTGCCATTATCAGCATAAAAAAATCAGATACTGTACTTCTACATTACCCAATTTGCAGCTCATAGGTTTTTAATAGATTCTTATTAACAATACAACGTAATTCCAGACAGGCAGGAGCAACTATATCAAAACCAGTGAATATTTTTTCTTATTATTTTTAATTTCAGTTAGCTTTACAACATGTCGATTATAAGGATCTGTGCAGCAACAGTCACTTCAAAGAGTAGAATTTCAACTAGTCTCAAGAGAGTGTTTCCAAAATGTCATGAAGCCAGTTGAAATCACGTCTGTACCCTTCCAGTCTGCTGCTAGAGATACCACAAATCTCAAAGCACTATAGAAATGCAGACCATGCTGCATCTCTATGTACTATTACAGTATCTTTGTGACACAAGTACCACACTGTGTTACAAGAATTTGCCAGCTACCACCAAACAGTTCTGTGATATGTTTTAAGGCTGGAGCAAGGTTATATTTCATGGTATAACCAAATTCTTTCTAACTGAACAGGATTCAGCTTTTGCTGCCTCTGAGCCTCCTACTAGCACAGGCCAGCCACATCCAAATCACATTAACCAGTGTCTTGCTTTGCTAGGCACACAGAAGATCCACCCAGCACAATGACCTGTACCATTTACATACTAAAGGTAATAAAATGCCGCTTATATTATACAGAGTAAGGTAAAAGAGTGAAATATAGTAAAATCAAAATTCAAACTAAAAAGATACAAGATTCACAACAAGGTTTGAATCAAAAAGATAAAAGAGCTCGAAGTTAACACATTTTCTATGGGCACTGAAAAGATATTTCAACAAAAGTTTGAGAAAATGCTCCTTTTACACATTTAGCCACAGGTCCCTGGGGATAGTTATTTTACTGTTACCCAAATAATTAGAGAAAAATGCACATAATTTATGATAATCAAGCCAGTTACTTGCGTCATCTACATTGTGCAACAAAGTTCTCTGAGCCACATTTGCATTTTGTATAGGGTTTCCAGAGACATTAACATTCAGTTTCTCCTTGTTGCTCCTCAGTTGAGACTCCTTCAATCCCCCAGAATGTCCTGGCAAAGGGCACCAATAATTCTGTCCCACACAATAGCTCACATCTTGGTGTAGAGACAATATGGGACGGTGGGCAGACAGACCTGAAGAGAAAGCTGCCAACCATCCAGGGAAAGAGAAGTGGAAAAAGAAATGATATGCAGCAAATGGGATGAGAAAGAAAGTTGCTTATTTGTCACCACTACCATATCCAAATCCCATCAATGCAACTGTCAAGAGATTTTCATTCTCCTCATTCACCAAACCAGAAAGGAGACAGAAGAGGAAAAAAAAACAAACACCACCAACCAACCAACAAAAACATTCTGATATTTTAAAGCTAGAGGGGCACTTTCATCCCCACTCCATGCAAACTAAAAAACAGCTGCAAAATAAAAGCCAGTTTTCTACTATGGCGCATGAAAAAAAGGGAGAGGGACAATGGGGAGGAAACACTTGGAAAACTTTTACACTCACTTTCTGCAAAGGATTCTGCTCAGAATCATTAGAAATGCCTTTGCTGCATCTAAGAATAATCACTTTTGGCTACTTATAATACTCAGGAAACTGTTTCTGTTGGGTGTTATTTTCTTACCTAATCAAATAGCTCCCCAATTTATTATTCCTAATTTATCTGCCAGATGTGAGAGTATTCTACTGTCAGCTCTCTGGGTTCAGGACTTCACCAGCTGGGATGTCCCCAAAAACAGATATAGTGGGGGAAAAGCAGGGGAACAAGAAGTGGTGTCAATCACAGCCCTTGCACAAGTAGTTTCTGTAGAAGCTGTAAGTGAAGTTAGGTTTTGGTTAATGCCTCTGGAAAAGAAGTGAGACAAGAACATGCTGAGCTTCAAATTTCTTTAGGTATTAAAACTTAAGATAAGGATGCAAATTCACCCCAAGCACCCCTTTGCCAAAATAACCAATACAGGAAAAAAATCCAACATGGCACTTAATACACTGTCAGGGAAATAAGGATGCTGGGAACTGGTAATACTGCTCCAGTTTGGATGGGAAAAAAAACCTATACAGGACAGGATCATCAGCCAGTAGAGCAGAAAGGGACAAGTGAGCCGCCTGGGCATCAGTGCTGCAGCACCGCTCTATAATTCTGGGGTTTAGTTGGTTGGTTTTATTGGTTCATTTGTGGGTGTGGTTTTTTTGGTGTGGTGTTTGTTTGTGGGGGTTTTGTTTGCTTATTTTCTGTTTGTGGGGGAGGGTTATTTGTTTTGTTGGTTTTTTTTCCCCAAAATTACAGTAAATGCAAAGGATTTCTTAGTGGATACAGCACTGGGTTCATGTCTCTTCTTTACAGGAAAAGAGTCTCTCTCAGAACTGCTTCTAAGTTTCTTTCATTATGAGTCATGATGACAAGACACTTCGGGGAACATGAGTACTGAACATAAAAACAGACTCTGAAGAGAAGTGAAACATCAAATATGAGGAACTTACATACCATAAAACCAATGAAAACCAACTACACAACAATATTGCCTCTGCTATGTTAATTCATAGATTTAATTTTAAAAAGGCATACTTACATAGGCTTTCTAGCAAAATCCATCTCCACATATCAAATTAAACTTCTGGCAGTGAATTTCAGAAGTAATAAGTTAAGCTTTATGTTATGTGGTGCCTATTTTTTTCAGAAATGCAGAACTACAACGAGTCTCTCAGGGCTCAAACCCAGTGTAGGCAATTTCTATTAAATAGCTCACAATATTTAGAAAGCTTGAAAGATCCAAACTCGCAGTTTTATATGGTTTATGCTGCATTTAACTAGACTTAGTCATTTTATAGCTCAAGAGGAAATCCCAGATTTTGCTTGTTGGAATGAGAGGTACAAACTTGTCTGATTCACAGAGGCAACCCAGAGGCTTCCTCATAGTCACATTGTGTCACTACTGCCCTGATGCCCCAGACAGAACTTGAGGCACCACTGTGGTATGCACTGCCCAGAAACAGTCATAAAATTTAATAGTAATCTGCAACAGACAAGACAGTGGAGAAAGCAACACACGCAAAGCAGAGTGACTCACCCAGAGTCATGCAGCACCACAATAGTACAGACATTCTGAATCCTAAAACACCAACCACTAGATGGTATATCAAATTTTAAAATATGTTTTCCATACTAGTTCTTCTGGTGTTTTTTGGCTCTAGTTAAGACTTGGCCCCAATATCACTTGACAGTGAATTTCATGAGCTAGACCTGCCTTGCAAAAACAAGCTGCTCTATCAGGAACAGGTCTATACCAATGCCACCAATATCTGCAATATCCTTAACAGGACAGGAAGAATGGGAGAGGAAAAAGAAATGGGCTTCTCTTGAGTTTTTTTTTTCACCTCACCTCTCCTTCACAGAATTATTAGTTTAAAAATTCCATCATGTATTTATATTTAAACTCTGAAGGGAGTCCTGCAACCTATCTCTCTAATTTATATAGAAGCATTATACTGCTGTGACAAGCAGTATAGGCACACACACACACCTGTGATGGGAAATACTGCCCCTGAAGTTCTGCAGATTTAACAGTGAAGACTACAGGCAGCAAGACTGGTTACAGGAGAGAAAGATAAACCCCAAAAACTGAATTAAAAAAAAAAAAAAACAAAAACAAAAACAAGAGAGCCGCTTCAAAAAAGCTGCCTGGACCTGCAGCCCAGAAGTTTCTGCAATCAGCAATTCTCCTGAAATCCTTTAAATAAGAGAAACATTTAAGTAATGTTCCACTTACCTATACTGCCAGTAAGGCTGATAGTGAAACATGCTTTCTGTCACTCTTGCACAAGCCTGGATATTTTCCAGGTAGGATTTTTTTTTTTTTTTGCATTTGTTTCATCATAATAATAACCCAAAAGCATAGATCCACCCTGAAATCTGACTATAGAGCTAAAGAGAGTATCATCCAGAAGATGCATCATCCAACCAAACACAAAACCTGGGTAACTTTATTCATTTTTAACTGAAAAGTTAAACATCTTGCCACCCTCAAAATACCCTCCTACATAAGCTCTCCCCTAATTTAAGAAACAAGGGACTGTGATGGCACCACTGTGCTTTACCGCTGTTGTACCTCTCTCACCCGGCGCACAGCAGGGGCAGGGCAGCCGCGCCAACAGTGCCTCCCAAAACCCCTAAGCCCGGAACCCCGAGAGCTCAGAGCTCCTCACGTGCTCACCTGCAGCACTGAACACCAACTACAAAAAGGCCGGAGGAGGAGCGTGTGTGTGCCCCTTGTTTTGTCCCGTTAAGCAGCGCCTCGTCCTTCCCGCCGGAGGCCGGCTGCGGCGGACGGGCGGGGCGCGGCCGGGCCCGCCCGCCTGTCCCCCGGCTGAACCGCCGGCCCGCCCTGACGTCAGCCGGCGGCGGCATTCCTCAACAGCGCCGCGGGCCCGCGCCGCCAGCGAGCGCACACCGAGCCCTCAGCTGTGCCGCGGCAGGCGAGGGCTTGGCCGGGAGCCAGGCTACTGAGCTCAGCATTTTGCAATGCACTTCCTTTTTACTTCACGGCTTTGCATAATGCCGCGGCCCCGCCGACCTTAACCCCTGCGGCACCGGCGTCGCGGCCCCGCTCCGCGGGCACAGCGGGACAAGAACGGGGAGGCTGTCCCACCAGAGAATCGCCGGTCAGCCGGTCGCCCATGACTGCGAGCTGGAAAGTGAGAAGCCAGCACCGCCCAGCAGATGCAAACTGAGCAGGAACACCCACAGCCCTAATTTTCTCCAGTTCTACCCAAGTCCGCCTGCTGACAGCCAGGCACGACACTGTACTTACAGCAGTTCTGGTTTTAATCACGTTCTCATATACGATATATACGAAGCCTGAAGGTGCCACCGGTCGCATAGGCTGATTCACACGAGCATAGAACAGGCAGAGCACCATTGCCTCTGTGTGCACTGGGGCTGGGCACAGGGCAAACGCGGAAAGATGCAGCCAGGTCACACCGAGGTGGCCTGAGAGAAGG
This sequence comes from Callaeas wilsoni, assembly GCA_013398955.1. Lineage (NCBI taxonomy): Eukaryota > Metazoa > Chordata > Aves > Passeriformes > Callaeidae > Callaeas > Callaeas wilsoni. Next base: position 32,439 of record VWPU01003265.1, on the reverse strand, counting down.
CTCAGAATAAGCATGTCTAAAACCTGAGGTGGAAAGGAGGCTAAGAATAGCTGTGGTTATTACAGCCTGCTACATCTGCTGTGCAAATGTTTTCCAATTACCTCTACAATTCTGAAGAAAATGAAGGCAACTTTCTGAAGGTCACGACACTGCAGTTTTCACCTTCCATTCACACAGCCCTGCTACTTTTGAGAGGGTTCCTATTCTAGAGCTGTGAAGGCAGTATAGTAAATTCCTTCCCACCACTCCACCCACACTGTTTTGGGACTCTCTGAAGATAACAACCCATTTTTAGACTTCTCCTCCCAGACTGTAGCTCCATTACATCCATGAACTATTGCTGCCCAAACTTGCCCCCTACAAACACACACCAGTTGTTTTGCAAGTAAGACCAAGAATAATGACAAGCATAAAAGAAAGTTTCACTATCCCTGAACCTCTTTTTCAAAAGACATTTTAAGAGTGAAGTTAAACACAAGGGCTCAAGCTAGTTTAGCATTGACAAGTGCAAGTATCACTAAGAGCATGCAACAATTCCCAAATAAAGAACTCACCATCTACCATCCTGTCATGTTCTCCTATTCATATTCCTATACCACCTGATCAAGTTAAGCTCTGGTTTTCAGAGAGCATGTCATGCAAAAATACTTTTCTAGAACATACAGAGGTTTTGCCCTTTTAGGTGAACATCTATCAGGTACACACTGCCTTACACAACAAGGGGCACTCCTTTTAAAGTAGTGGTCACCCTAAGAAATATCTTATAGAAGTCTTTCCTCTGACTGTCAGCATGACCTCAGTCCCACAGTATTACAGATACTGCACACCTGAATTCAGTCAGCAAACAGATTGCTGACAATGTACAACTGTCACAAAACACTGTTTACAAAAACAGGAAACCTTTTCACAGATGTTTTTATCAGCTATTTCCAGCTCTCCACAGGTAGGATTTACCTAAGTAATCATATTCCTGTAACCATGTCAGATGTCCCTAGTTCACAGGAAAAAGAAAAAAATCTATGTACTTCCTGAAAAGGGCAAGTACAGCACTGGCAAGGACTCCTAAGCTTACAGTTAAATTTTTTTAAATTACAAACTAGATTTCCTAAAATGGATGTTCACACTCTCAATCAGAAAAAGAAGTTCTGATTTTTAAAGTTCCCCACTTTAAGAAAACAGAACAGGGAGATGGCCATCTCATCTAGCATTCCTCAGATCAAGATTGCTCAGGGACAGTTTAAAGCAAAACAAAAAAGCTTTGACTTCTGTGCCATAGTATTTTCATGCAACATTTTAATTTGAAAGATTATAGTATCAGCCTGAGCTTCTAAACTGAATGAGGAGGGTGGGTGAAAAGAAAAGGTATCTCTTCCTCACACTTCCTCCATATTATGTATGCAGTCTAAAGCAGGATTTCAAGAAGAGTGCCTTTCACAGACTTCTGTAATGACCACTTTTAGGAAGTGTAGAAGCTCCAGCCATCAAAATAGAGCATAAACCTTACAATGTTATTGGACTGCAATACATGTGGCATAGACAATTTTAACGGGTGGCATGAAGGATTTTAAATATTAACAAATACATATCTCATCTGCAATTCCTTTTACATTAAGTTTCATAAATCTTGCCCAGATTGCATGTCGTGGCAAGCTGGACAAATTGAGGAGTTAACTGACATCAGTGTCTAAATGCATGGAATAAATCAGTTCAATGCCTTCAAAGCACCAGGGCATTTATTTGAACAAAAAGTTCCCCATAGCTACTATAACTGCCACAACACACATATTTTAGGGAAACATTTTATCAGCATATACAACAACAGGAAATTCCAGCACACTAGGGGATGACTTAATACTTGCTGTTGGGGCCATGACTTTTAGGTTTTTTGATGATTACAAATTTGGTCTCTGCTTTAAACATATGGGCTCTGTACATCTTTGATATTTAATAGATAACTGAGTTGCACAGCATCTATTGTTATATCTGATCTATTCTATTATTGTAGTATACAATTCACAGATTTACTGAGACATTAATCTTCCTGAAATCGTCCTAACAATGCCAACTCCAAAAACTGACAAAAATATTCCTCTGGGTAATTGACAGCAGCACTGAAAGGATTTCCATCACCGAGCTTCCATCTTCTTAGTTTAAGGTTTTCATTTGTGGTACTTGCTTAAAAATGCCTCCTCACGAACCTCCACCCTTTCTTCTGTTACAGCAATGCCCCTAAATCATCTTTGCTGATAAAACACAGCCTGAGACACCACAGAGTGTTAAAAAATTGAAGTAACAATTACTTTTGGATGTAGTAGTGGACAGATACCATCTGTTTAGCCTTAACTTTTCACCATTTTTATAACATTTCTTCCTCATGGTGATTCCAGGTAGAGCTGTCATTGAAAACGATGTCCTTTGGGTGGTTTTTACCTTACACCATTTTAATTATCTCAGTAGCCCTCAAAAAAAGTCAGCAGCAGAGAAGCCATCATGTGCTGTTTCTGGCTGCTGTCTGGGATTTGAAAGCAGGAAAATGGCTGATTATAGCAGCATTTAGTATCACCTGGTTTGTGTTTCACTACTAGCTTATCATTTGAAAAAGCTGAACACCTTGATACTAACATGAGCAGCTGCTGCTATCTTCAGAAGTCTTCTTAAAATAATCACATTCCTAAATATCTCTTGGTTTTCAACTTGCCATTTCTCTCATTTAAAACAATGAACTTTACTTCTATCTGCTTTTTACCCCTTGGATTGTTTTAAGCTTCTATTTTTAGCTGTAGAGGACAGTTTGAAAACTGCAAACCCCTAAAGCATTACGAGAAGCAAGTAACTCTGAAATTTCAAAGTTATCTTCTAAAGCTTTTTCCAATTAGTTTTTAAGCCTTTTGATTTCAGAAGATGTTAATCATGATTTCTGAACACTTTAGTTGCCAATTACACAACACTGTAATTATGTACCTACTTAGACTCTGAAAGAAACCATGTGTTCACATCTTTGTTCTCATTCACTTATTTTTTTGCCGCCCCTTTTTGCATCATAATTTAAGAATAAACTTTTCAGAGCTAGGACTGATTGAGTTTACACAGGATCTTGCACAAAGCGGATAAAATAATAAATACTGTAGACAAGAGTACAGGTGGATAATGGCAGAGATGAATGGGAAATACTGGAGTGACAGTGTACTCAAGCACTGAAAAAATCCTTTAGTCATCTACTGGCATCTCCTCTACCATCAGCCAAAGATGATGACTAAAGTCTAAACAAATCATTCTTTTAAGACCGATAAGAATGATTATAAAAAGCTTCTAATGGAAAAGGAAATCCAGAGAGAAAAAAACCCTCTCTAACACATGAACAAGGAAGTGAAGGGAAGCAAAAGGACAATTTAGCTTAAAGATCATATAGTTAAAATCTCCAAAAACTTCAATTTAGGAGCTTCTCATCTCCAGAGAGACACACTAAAGCAGCTCTTATAATCAAGAAATATCTTCTATTTTTATTGCCATTAAATATAAATCACTGGCCTTGCAAATATTTTTAAAGACAAACTCCAGTGCTAAACTGCACCCTTTTTAAAGCCAGCAACCCTGAGCTCTGTTTAAGAACAAATGGAAGTCTTGCATTTCATTTCTGCACACTAAGACACGGTTTTCTCCTGTGAGCTCTGCACTTCCAGATCTCCTTCTTGATCATATCAACGAAACCAATTTTCATCCATAAGTGGTCTAAAAAAGAGAGTTTCAAAAAACCTTAACTTGTCCCTTTCCTACCTTTACAGGTATCCTGCAGTGGATAGTTAAGTACACAAATACTGAGTGATTTCAATCAAGTGTTACCAGCTCGCATTGTGGTGTATCAAAGCTTTTAAGCACAAGGCTATTTCATGAACTCTGCTAAGGAGTGACAGATACTACAGAGGGAACATTTTCCAGCCAACTTGAATGTATTTCAGGAAGCAAAGCAGCATACATTCCTTTTCCTTCTCTACCAGCAAGAGACAGGAATAGGAAGAAACTTGTCCACTAAGGCTTTTACATGATCTTTTTTACATGCAGAACTACATCAGCTAAATCAAATCCCTAAAGGAAATGGACGCTTGGCTGTCGGGTATTTCTATTCTTCCTTAGTTTTGGGTGGCAGGAGATGATTAGTTTTTCCTCTTTCCAGCTTGTCTTTCAGAAAAGCTTCATCAGCCAGGCCTAATGTAATTTAAGAGCCAGCTAGGAGAAACTGAGTAAGCCAGACAAAAAAGGGACTCCCCACTTCTCCTTGGACTTAGCATAAGCACAGATTAGAAGAAACAAGGTAATAAAATGTTTTATTAACAGTTTAGGATTGGGAAATCCATAGCACCTCAGGCTAACGTACCTACAGGCGTGACCTCATGCATTACTTTCAGCATTAGGAAAGAGGCAGAAGATGGTACCAGCCACTGACACTTATTTTTGTCCCTATTCTTTCTCATCAAGTTTTACCAAAACAACTCTCTGTGATCTTACATACTGATCAATGAATGGACTCAGTTAGGAGGGAAAAAAAAAACCCACTCAAATTTAAAAAAAAAATATTAAAAACCTCACCATGTTTCACTGGTTAAATTCCCTCATCCACATCACCATGCCAGGACACACACTGAAAAAACCCAAAGCAAAACACTTCTGCATAAGTAAAGGAATAGCATAAAGACAGAAGAAAGCAGCTGAGAGCAATGCCAGCTTATACTAACATTGAGAAAAACGTAAGTGAAACCACAGTCCAAATAATAAAATATATACAGAGTCCCAAAGCCCATGGTAAAATACACTTGCAAATACGTACCACATCTTGGCCATTTTAAAAGGTTTTCACTAGTTTAAAATGTAAATTTCAAAGTAAAACTGGCTAAAATAAAAATGCAACAGGTTCCGTACAAAGGCAGCAGGGTGAAAACACACACCTCACTAACATTCAGTCTCTCCCTACTGCATTTCGAAGTAAAAAGCCCAGAACCTACATGTTAGTTAAATCACTCACCTGACAAGAGAACATCTGTCCCTGAACAGTTTTTACTCTCATGACTACCTTCAGCTAACAAGACACCATCGTGTACTGATCAGGAACACTTCCACAGACTACAGACATTCTGAATACACAACTGTACTCCTTCCAGTTTCAAGTGAAAAACACCAAGTTTCAACCTCTGTATTTCATTATGACATGGTTCAGGGTATATACTGCTAGTTACTCTCTTTCAGAACAGTTCTGTAAATCTCTAACAAGGGTTAAACCCATCTTCTTGAAATGTCAAGCATCCACAAGAGACACAAACTCCACTTATGCAACCTGCTGGAGTTTACTGTGCTATCTTCTGTCCCTTACAGAAAGCTGTCCTCGTTCAAACTACAAACTTCGTTGTATTTTCTGCCTATAATGTAGTGTTCATGATAAAGAGCAATATCATGTAAGGAAGCATCATCAGCTACTCATAACTTGCAGTGAAAGAGTGTCACCATCACAGCGCTAAAAAAAAATGTAAAAATACAATGACAACATATTATGCCCCAGCAGTACAGTCCTAAAACTGTGTATTGAACAACAGAAATTGTTATACAGAAAAGGAATTTCAGATACTTAAAATAAACACAGTTCATAAGCTGCTAGACAACTACCTGTTTAAAACAGGCTCTTCTGAACAATTACCCCTTCTCAATGACATTTTAATTGTTCACAAAAAATTGGAAACATTCCTGCCTTGCACCAACATAGAAAAGCCAGTTTTTGAAACAAATGTATTGCTGAGACAAAACATAAAATAAAACAAACAAACAGTGATTCAAGTGCATTAGAACACCGAAGGGTAACTTTCATACAGCAAAATTAGGAGGCATGAGGAGACATGACTCAAAGCCCGTCCAACAAATGCCAAAAATATGGATAACATATTTACTATCCAAGAAAAGCTACAGAAAAAAAAAGAGACACTAGTAAAATCCACAACTTGCTGAATGTCATCACAGCAACACCACCATCTACAGTGGTGATACTCAGTTAATAACCAAGCATCGAAGTTCCATTTCCATTTACAGAATGCTGGGGTAGGGTATGGGGAAGAAGGGTCATTTGTATCCTGGCACACTAAAGGATTTTGTCCTAAGGATAGGATGTTAAAAACGGAAAGGACCATCAAAGCTAATGACAACAGTACCAAGGTCTCAGGGAGTTTGATTCAGACTGCCTTTGTTAAGGGGCAGTCCCACTGAGAAAATAAGGGTGAAGTTCAAAGCACACTAGCAGCCACCCATCCTCTTAGTCACCTCAAAATAGCAACTCCTGTGAAGTCTCTTGCAGCTTCCACACAGACAAAATGTCAGAAATTGGGCATGCAAAACTGAGACCTAGAAACCAACCCACCCTTGTATAAGTCATCTTCTCCAAAGATCTTTAGGGAAATAAATGGTCCCCAGGCAGCACCTGTTTCCTCAGAACAGCCAACTTCCTTGGAGAAAAGTATCCTGTATTTTAATACAAAGGATTTAGCAACAATGAAACATGAACAACATTCACACAGATTTTGTTTCTTGCTGCTCCTAAACTACCATATTTCTCAAGGATTATGACATAATCAAAATTCTCTACTTCAAATCTTCAACGTTGTTACTTCAGAGAATGCAACTTTTTAGAAGCATTTTTCAAAGACCAGTCTTTCAAGTCTTATTATGAGGTGATAGTGACCTCAAATTTTATCTAGTATACTTACATCAGTAGGTAAGGACATAAATTATAACATCTTAGCCAAAGCTATGCCAAAACTCCTACTGAGAATCCACTGCATGTCTCATGTTCCAAGCCTTTTGATTGAAGGGATGAGTTTAGTAATTACTGTAGAAGGTGAAGACATGAATGGTTTACAGGTGAAACCAAAATATTTAACTAACTGCTGTGACAGATTTGGTTGCAGGGACAATGACAGATTTGGCTGCAATAATATCTACTTTTAAGGTGGAAAATCCTTCTCTAAGTTATTTTATCTTCTCTCTCCAGGAGGATGCTGGCTAGAACAAGAGTGTCACTTCTCTGTCAAATGAAATTGTCTATGGAGAATCTACTGATGTACACAAATCAGTTTCTCCTGCTGCTTCACTGCCTGGCAAAGAATGAGAGAATTAGGAAGAAATATGTCTTCATCCTAGCTGCCTCATGAGACATGGTCTAATCTAGGGACAAAATAACAACTTCTTAACCTAAAGACACTGAAGTAAAGACAGGGACTTTGCTGTGGTTGAACAGAAACAAATCTGCTCAGGAAAGCCCGAACCTCACCAAGCCCTATGTTGTCATTCAAAAATTCTAGGAAAAAGCAAGAAGTTAGCCCATCCTGCCACTCTTACTTAGAGGAATTGATCTGAAGCATATACAGCCAAATCAACAAACTGATTGCCTGCTTACATCTGATGATGGTGATAACCCTTCTGTGACCTTGACAAAACAGATCTTTATACACAAAACTGTATAAAGTGTACCGAACTTCTAAAGATGACCTGAAACAACCCAATATTGCCTCAATTATACTGCTCTCTAGTGACAAAGATAGCATCCTGTAGAAGCACAGGACTAGAACAGAAGCAGCCAAGATTAATTTTATTAGTTGGTAATTTCCTCATCAGTGGTGGGGGAAAAAAACCAAAATGAAACAAAAACCTCTACAGACATACTTGCACAAACAGCCCTGTCAAACCAAGTTTCTTAGACCTAAGTAATTTTGCCTTTTGGATTGAAAATATCCATTTGCCTCATTTGGTTGGGTATTTAAATTCAAACCCATTAACATGCTCTTCAGTCCTTAAATTCCATTACTATTTAATTTCAGTGTGGACTTGTAGAACTCCAAACTCTTCCCTAAACAATTCTTACTTGAAAGAATCTAATTTGCTCTAGCTGCCTTGTACTCAGATATCTTCTCAACAATTTTGATGACTGAATTAAAATAATTTTAAGGAAGATGCACGACAAAATTTTATATCAATGGGATTGGTGAAATAAATACGTTCACAGCATAAAGGGAACATGAATGAACAAAGCTCACTTGTCACTAATGTAATAATTATGAGTCCTCTGCTGCACTTGAGATACTTTCCTGTGTCTGGCATGATACTAAGCATTTTACATTTTTTTACCTAATCTCACATCTTCAATGATTCATTACACAATATATGAACTTATCTTTAAATACCATGAATTCTTTGTATTACATTCAAGATCAACACAGCATCCATTTCTATTAGTATTTCTGCAGTGTATTCTAAACAAAGCACTTAGAGTCAGCCATGCCATCTCTAGCACGACCTTTTCCTTCAAGTTCATCTCCACCTGCTCAAAATGGCTTCTAGAGTATGTAGGAAGGCTACAGCTCTAGAGATTCCAAGTTAGTTCAGGTCTACCTAAATGAATACACCTCAACAAGCAACAAGTATTTGACAATTAGGTTGTGGCTATGACTTCATCCTTACACATCCAGAGGTAATGGCATAACATGCTTCAGGCTTTCCACTGAACATTCAAAGACATAAGCAGATCTTCATTGTTGGGGCAGGGAGTAGAAAATAAAGTCCAAGTTCCCCTGAAGGAAGATCATTTTAAAACATGAGGATTTGCACATATTAGAATTTTGAGACATGATCAACCATATAAACAAGTTATAAGTCCACTGCCTACTTTGATGCCTTATTTCCAGAACATGTTCTTGCTTCCTTCTTTTTGTTTTATTTAGGAGGAATTACCTGCAAACATCTGTGATGCTCTATCATTACTGCACTTCAAATCTTTTTGTGAGAGCATGGACTAAAACTTTGACTGCAAGTGGTATGGATATCTATTTTATTCCTACTTTCTGGACTTCCAACCATACACCTCTGAAACACAACCTGAATTTCTTAAGCATAATCAAAAAACAGAAAGAACAAAGTTTTATTATATTACTTTAATTTATTATTAGTTTATTATAAGAACAACAGAAACAACAGCACACCCTAAATCTGAACTTTAGGAAACTAACATTTGGTTTCATTTTTTCTCCCCCTAAACTCTATTGCACTATTTATGTTCTGTGAGCCTAAGTGACTTTTCAAACAGCAGGAAGGAAGAGCAGAAGGGAGTACAGATCAGCTGTCTGCTGCTCCATTTGAAAACAAGCTTCCAGGTTGAAGTGCAAACAGAAAATCCAATGTTTCTTTATAAAACAGAAAAAAAGTCATCAAGACACAGTTGGGATCCAGTTATCCCTTCTCCTGCATAAAATTGCTTATGCTGCAAGTCTTGCTGCACATGGAAGTCACACAAACTTTGAAAACAGAGCCTCTTGGGCCACTTTCAAGAAAAGATTTGCTGTTAAGAAAAGAAACTTTAAATAATTTCACTTTTCAAATGTAATCTTGCAGCTATTTTTCTTGCTTGTCACTTTCACTAACTGTGATAAACTGAACCTGTAAAATTAATACTTACTAAGGGCAAATAACCATTGACTTGCAAACTACTTTACTTACACAGCATTCTCTGTTCTGCACTGAAACACTTATAAGCATTTGGCCAGAAAATTGCCAGTCATGTATTTTGCAGCTGTACTTTTTGAGTTCAGGTAATATCTAGTTGTAGGAGATACCTCATAACATTTATTTACATTCTGGAATAGTCAGAGCTATCTTGACATTTGTTGGTGAAAGGGACATGAGGAGAGCAAAGAAAGGGCAAGGAACAGATCCTGACAGATAGCTTTCTCCACCTACACCGTTTCCATTTCAGCTGAGGCTAGTAATGAAAGCAGAAGGTTAAACCATTTACAGAGCTTTCTTCTTGTTCTATTAAAAGCACATAAAAAGTGAAGCAAATTTTTTTAATGCATAGAGAAGATATAAATAGCCAAAATTTCTCCAAGAGATAGCCTCAATTCCTCTCTACCCACGCTTTGCTGTACTCAAGATAATCTGAGGGAACCAGAGAAGTGGGGAAAAGAGCAATCCAGGTAAAGCTTACATGAGTACCCTCATGCCTCAAGAGAGTTGTCTGTCAGAAACAAAGCAACCAAGTTCTAGTAAGCAGAAATCCAAGCAAATCATAGGAACAGCTGTAACTAGTCGTGAGAAAACATTATGCTAACAGAAAATACGTAATTCATTAATTAATTTTGTAGCTCGTCACAAATAAAAGCAGCACCAATTCTGATCTCCATCCACTAAGAGAATGTGTGTTAATGCTGGTGTTAAAAATTCAAGCTTGAAAACTAACTCTTGTTAAGAAGGAAATTGTTCCAATTACACCTGCAGGGTAAATGCGAAGTTGTGATTGCTTTTTAAGTGTTTTTATTTCACTTTTGTTTGGGTTTAAGGGTAGTCTGAAACCAGAACCAGTTAAAACGCTCTCATTGTTATTTGAAGGAAAGACAGCTAGTGGTATCCTGGGCTGCAAGAGAAGGAGTGTTGCCAGCTGGTCGAGGAATGTGATCCTCCCCGTCTGCTTAGCACCACCGAGGCCACACCTGAAGTGCTGTGTCCAGAGCTGGGCTCCCCATTACAAGACAGACACGGACTTACTCAAGTGAGTCCAGCACAGAGCCATAAAGGTGATGTGGGAGCTGCAGCACCTCACATAGAAAAAAAAAGGCTGTGATTGCTCAGTCTGGTCAGCCTGGAGGAGAGAAGGCTCAGGGAGGTCTCATCAATTTGTACAAATACCTAAAGGGAGAGCACAAAGAAAACTGAGCCACACTCTTGTCCATGGTGCCCAGTGACAAGACAAAGTAAAACACAGGAGGTTCCACCTGAGCAGAAGGAAACACTTTTTACTGTCATAGTGACTTCCTTGCCAGTCTGCCAGGCCATGTCTTTAAACTAGACAGAAATCTTGTGAAGGAGCTGGATAAAATTACGGACCTCTTAAGATGTTGCATTTCTTGCCCTAACAGTTTCATAAACATGCTAGTCAATATTCTTCAGTCTTGACTGAGAGTTCAGAATCCCAGAAACAGAGCTAGCTTTCTTCCTGGATTAACTCTACCAAAAAATAAAATCATAAAATAGACTAAAGAGTTTCAATTCTCACCTAGTCACTTCAAAAAGAGAGGAAAAAAGACAATAAACAAACAAAAATGAACAAAAAAATCCCAAAACACAAAAAACCCCACACCACAACACAACCCAAGGAGACAACAGGATTAAGCTGTATTGATAATTGTCCAAAAAGTTTAAAGCTTAAATTCAACCGCCAGCAGACACAACGACAAGTGGTTAAAGACTGACAAAAGACTGAAAAGCTCAAAAGAAAAGGGGTAGTGTTCTTGTTTAAGAATCTTATTCTTCATGGAGCTGTAATTTCTTGAAACAAACCAGTGAGGACCTGTTTTTGTTGTGTTTTTTAAAAGACATTTTAGTGCCAATGAATACAAACATGCACAAAGTTATTAGCTGCATAACTGCTGCTGTTCTATACACTCGTCCGCAAACTTAGGTTCCAAATACTCTACAAATCTGACTTCATCCATTTTGGAAATTAGATTTCAGTTTTGCAAGCACTTAATCAGCTTTCAGCATGTTCCATATTAGTGGCATAGGCATTACAGCACATGGAATTCTTGCAAACTCAATTTAAGACCCATCAACACTGCAAGGCTTCTTGTTCTTCAACTGCAGATGCAGCCAAAGCTATGTTAGTAGCAGGAATATCCAGTGACATGCTACACAGACACGGTGTAGGTCAACCAAGCTGCAATCTTTCTACAGAAACAACCAAACTGCAAAAGCAACCTAGCTTTTATTAAGCCTTACTGCATATAGATCTTCACTGAAAGAATCACATTTCAAAACCAGTGGATTCCTCCTTTTATACAGTTTCAAAACCAATCTATAATAAATGCAGTAAGAAAAAGAACTGATCTAAACGTCAAACTAAAAAAGAACCCAAGGAAGCTTTCAAATTACATGAGTTACAAAAAACTGTAACAGTGAGGGTCATGGAAAAGAAACTTCAACCCACTATTTATTTGCAACAGATGAAGAACACAGTACAAACCAGTAATTTGGAGAGAGGGCCAGAAAAGCAGGAAAGGGAACATCATGATAACAACATCTAGCCAAAGAGAATCCAAAGTGATCCTTGAGTTCCAGAAATGCTGCTCTACTTAATCCAGAAAGTGCCTTAAGCAGCTGACATATTTTGCCACAAGCAAGATTTTAAAAAAGAAAACAAAAGAGTGTTAAGTCTACAATTAGAGATAGGTCATTTTGACTTAGTGGGGTGATCAGTGACTGCCATCCATTATCTTCCTGTGTCAAGAGTCAGCTCGGCTTTCTCATTAACACAGAGTATTTTGAATAGTACAAATCACTGTATCATTTAGTGTTGAGCCTGCTGTACTTTGATAACCCTGTACATGTCAGTGAACTGTTCTAAACAGTTTTCAAAAATGCATTACTATGCCCTTTAAGAATCCTAAATTCTTACTCGCTTTTGCCCCTTACAGACAATCTAGCTAAATAACTGCAAAGCAAAGTGATTTAAAAACAGTGTAAGAAGCTTAGAAAATGGTGGCTGTAACCAGTTTTAAATTGTTTTCTATTTTCAATGAACACACTTGTCCTCTGTAAAAGCAGCCTAAACACTCAAGTCTGCTGTAACTAAGCTCAGTGTCTATGCAAGACAGAACTTAGAACTATTATGATTTTTAAGACTTCATGACTGGAACAACGGAACAAGATAAAAAATGTAGTTTAACAAATACAGTATAATAACTTATTCTAATTAGTGAATTTGAGTAGTTTTGGTTTTAATATTAAGTATCAGTTATTTCATTTGCGATCACAACTCAGCTAAGTTTAAACCTTTTTTCTCGAGGGAGACTCCAAAAGTATTTAATAGCACATTTTAAAAGTGGTAGCATGTCATGTTAGAAATGCTCTTCAAATTAAAGAAGGAACTAGTGTCTATTTTCAGTCTTTTTCAGACTGGTAGATTCGTAACAGTTTATAAACCAAAGTACAAAAACAACTGTTTGCCAATTATGAAGGTTGTGGTAATTTTTTTGTTTTATTCTTCAAGAAATTTTGAAGGTTGTGATGATTTGTTTTGTTCTTCAAGAAATTTTGAAGGTTGTGATGATTTTTTTGTTTTGCTCATCAGGAATTTTTGAAGGTTGTGATAAAACTTCATCTTGTTCTTCAAGGCAAAGCAATTTACTCCCAGCAAACAAACAAGCTGAAAGTACAACACTACCTTGGTCTATCTGTGGAAGACATTACTTTCTATGTGTCATTTATCCTGCACAGTGCAATTGGGCAGCCTTCTTGTTACCATGCTGTTGCATTCAAATTCCTTTTCTTCATGCATGGAGAACCTGATTTGATTTCATAGCAGCTACCCTCCAAAGCAGAAGGAGCATTTCTCCCTAACAAAGTTCTCTCCAAACACTGTTGCCAAGTTAGAGGGTGAAATGGCAGAATAAACAAAACACTGGAGCTAAAGTAGTCACATACCTAGATCAAAACTTCATGGTAATGGTTTAGGTACACAGGAGAATTAAGGAGGGGGCGAGTAGCATTCCTTTAAGGTTACCTAAATAATAACACATATGCAAAATAAGTGGTATCATGTCTACAGAAGGAGATTACAAAAGCAAGCACATCAGATACTAGTTTACAAACATCAGGGGTTGCTTATTTTGAATTAATATTTCCATAACACTCTCACATAATGCTGAATTCAGGAAAACCCAAGGGCTCCAGGACCTACAGGGTTTATTTATTTAATCTAGTTTAACCCACATGACTCCCCCATTCCTCACCACAAGACAAATCACACCATGTGTGCAAGCCTGTCCATTCCTCCTTTTTAACAATTGTTCTCTGTGCATTAAAGCTTTTATTCAATCCAAAAAGCAGCATATAAAAGCATACAGTTTTATTTGCTAAATATTAAAATCCTTAAAGACAGTAAAACAAAAATAAATCTTTGCACTTCAGTAACACCACAATTGGGGGAATTAAGTTTCCAGATATGTTTCCGATCTGCACTCTTGCTGCCAGCTGCCTTTACACTTGTGCTCTGGGAGTGGGGGGAAGGTCTTTCCTACCCTGACAAAGGTCTTTGTTCTACCCAGAAGCCAGCTCACCTTACCTCTGAAAGCGTGAGCTTTTGTCAGCTGTTCATACAATAAACAGCTGCGGATATATGAAAAACCTATTACTACTGGCAAAAAACAAAAGCTGGCAAATAGTTTCTGTATTTACAATGGACAAAAGTCTCCAAAACACATAACCATTTCAATAAATTCTGGAAGATCTTCTTCCCCTTCCTCTCACAGCTAATTTTATAAGCCTTCAAAATTAGCCTGTGCAGACAGCACAATAAATGGAATTAACTTCAGAATGCCAAAAAATAGCGAGTCTCCCTGCTAACTACTAATATGAAATAAGAAAAGCAGCACAGTCATCATCAGCACATAGGGTTAATGAAGGTTTTCCTAGAGGTCTTGCTCCTGCTTTAAGTGGACTAGGTGGACCGATATAAATCTAGCAGGGTAGATGTATATCAACTCTGAACACTGTCAACAGAAGAAGTAAGTTATTCTACTTTTCAGGCATGCTCAAGAACTTAGTAACTTTCAGTGAACTTGTCAGAAGTCACATATTCCATTGACCTGCTATGTTTTTTCTCTCTTGAATAAGCTCCCAATTATAGCACAGTTCCCAGTGTGATATATCATTTCAGGTATAAATTTCAAATGATGACCAAGATACAGCACACATACTTTATCCACTCTTCTGAGGAAATACATTTTTTGCTAAACTAGGCTGAATGAAGCTACTCCAGTCTTCAGCAGAGGTTCCTCTTTGCATTCAGTTCACTCTCTCTGTACGAATCAAATTAAAACAGGCTTAACAAAGATGTGTCAAATTGTACCCATAATAACCAGAATGCAAAGAGATAAAGCTTGCAATAATAAGAAGTACACTTCAAGTTTTTAGCAATAAAGAATTGAAGGATTTCAAAATGTTCGCAACTATGGCATCTCTGGAGATCAGCGTCACATTCTGCTTACAAATAGGTGGCTTAAATCGCAGCTGTCTTTTCTTAATAAACTGCTTTGGGTCCGGGTTTATCTTTGTCTTTCCATCTCTTCATTACTACATGGGAGGGGGAAGGAAGACACAGAAATGAACTGAAACTATCATGAAGCTCAATAAGAAACACAGTGTGAACCTGTATATTCACCATAATTCATCACTCAATGTGTATTTTTCCTTCATTGAAGGATGCCAGTATTTCTAAAATTGACACTCTGCTTTTAATATCTCAATTTATGAAGCATTCACAATGGTCTAAGTCAAGAACAGACATTTCTATCTAAAATCAAGTTTCATACATGTGATTTGAATGACCTTTATGTTCTGAGGCCTCCCAACAGCAAAAGTTTCAATGATTATGCACAAAACATCCTCTATTTTCTTTATTACCCAGTGCTGCACTGCTCTTGGAAAGATAATACTAAAGGACACCTCCCAGAGACCCAGACGAATTAATTTTGTGCCTGTTGTTTCTGCCCAAGTACTGTGAGCTAGAAGAGATCCAGTACTTGCATCCTGACTTTTTGACAGATTCATCTTGATGGACGCGTATCAAATCACTGTGCACACTATGTTTTTCTGGGATGCATTTTGCAGAAATTGTGTGGTAAAAGTAATTTCATGAGTCTCAGTTCCTAGTTTGCACACAATTTTGTCTTTAAAGATGAATACATTTAAGGAGACTACTAGATGAACTAAACCTACCATCTGCACAGCATAACCAGCAGAAACTTTAGCCTGAATTCAAACAGCATCTAAGGGGACAAAACTACACAAACAATTTTAGAAATGGTAGTAATCTGAAACCAGTAGGAGCTCCTCCTCTTATGTTCAAATTTAAAAATCCAAGAGTTGTCTTAAACTTCTCTACTAGGTCAAACAGCCTCGTGTAACTTCACACCTACTGCGGCAACAAAAGAAACTATGCACAAGCACAGCTGGTGGCACATTCATCGTTCCATGGAAACTGCCCTGTGGATAGTCTCCCAACAGGACTTTAGCCCTTGGTGGAAAGTGGTCAGGTGTCTTTCAGGAAAGTGAAAGATAAAGGTCTGAAGAGAGAAAATTACAGTGAGCAGCTGAAACTCAGCAGCACCTGGCCATGTACCCACAGGCAGCATTCTCACCTCCAGTTGGTGTGAGGGTATTTAATGCTTCTGGAGGGCTTTGGCAAGGATGGCAAGTTCAAGTCAAGATTCCTGAACCAGTTCCACAAAATCCTGAACTTGAGAGCAAATCTGTATGCAAAGACCTAAGTGCATGGGATTTAGTGGTAGACTCTTTTACACTCAACCCCAGAGCTGTGATGAGAACATCCACTTGGACCTGTCTGTTCCATCAAGAAACGTCAATCTAAGTAAGTTTTACACTTAGCAGCATTACAAAAAAATCCCCAACTGCAGCACATAAAATTCACAGGTTTCTAATCCTATTTTGAGTTTCCAGTAAAACAAATGCAAAAAAAGTTTTCCCCAGATTAAAGATAAAACATACTCAATTATGAGTAAAATGAAGAAAATACTCTTTCTAGAATTATATGAATTACAATCTTGGATTTGTGCAAATATAGAAAATTAAGTACAGGAAATAATTTCAGAATTTCATGAAGGTAAAGGATGTCTACAAGCTCTGCTCCTCTCCTCTTCCCTCACCTGGGTCCCATCCTTCCTGGGATTGTGCTTCTTATGCTGAATATAACTCACCCAAGCTTCAAAATTGAACACTTTTGTTGTATTTGAGTGTGTTTAAAGAACCTCGTGCATTACTCCTGAGTTCTCATTGTTCTTTTTCCTATCTGTTAGTTTTATGTGAGCAACAGCACTGTGCATAGCTCAAAACACTGTTCTGAACAGCCTGTTTCCCCTGATTGTACTTATCTTCAAAATAGCAAAGCAGAAGAAGGAATAGAGGTGGAGGGGTCAAAAACAAGACAGCCATGAAATCACACTAATTGGTACAAAAACTGAAAGACTGATACACCTGAGTGCTCTCCATTCTCCTAAGCAGACAAGAGTTCAAGCTGGTACTTCTTTAACAAACCAGGCTTGCAGAAGTCATGGTCAGCTTCCAAAGTATCACATTAAACATCTCTGATGAGCCTAAAACAAGATATGATAGAAAGCAGACATCTAATTTTATAACCATCTAATTTTATACCATTAGCGGTGGAGCTATAGAGCAGGAAAGATATTAGACTACATAACTTCACTTTCCTCAAATAAGAAATGTTTAGCCTAGGAGCCTAGACAAACATGTACAATAAACACCACCTGCAGAGGTTTGGAAGGATCTTGACACTTCATTTAGGGCTGGAGGTCATGCTACTTCCCTTCCACCAGGAGACAACCCAGAGAGGTAAAGAACCCTGCTTATGCTTTGCACAATTTAAGGACCCCGTGTCTCACTCATGAATGCCTGTAACAGTCTGACAACCACTGTCAACTGTCTAGTCAGAACTGTAGGAAGCCTCTAGGAAGTGAGGAACCTAGATGAATCCTTCCTCACTGAAGCAGGCTACTGTTAAAAGGAAGCTTTAATCTCCCACCGTGCAAGCAATTGAGAAAGCCAAAACTCCCTCTCCCAAACAGGCAAGTCTCACAAAAATTCTCTTTATGGTAAAGGAAGCCATTTCTGCCGTAAAAACAGCCTCATCTGCACTGTGAAGTGTGCAACAAGGCTTTCATGCACTTCTTCCCTCCACCAGTTACGGGCAAATGAAGCTCTGCATTAGTTAGTTCCATCTGCAATAGATCGCACATTGACTTTGAGTCCTGAAAACAGATCATTTCAGTAAACACACCTCACTTAACAAAGCAGCTGTCATTTAGCTTCCAAGCTACAGAAGTTATACAAAAGCACCACTGTGCTCAATTACTGTTCTACTTGGGGAAGCAGTAATGATACTGGAACACCACAACGCTATTTCAGACTCTCGGTAAAGTCCATATCAAAAATACTTATTTTACAAGCAGTAAGGCTTTTTTTCACCTACAAGCCAGCCCTACAAACTCAGCTTGAAATCTCGACACTGTGCTCCATCAGTTCTTTCTCAAGCATTACTACCAGTAAAAAAAGACCATGCCAGACACCTAAAGTATCTGCTACACTACCACAACCCTGCAACCTCCAGTGACTCTTGAGCAGCAACAGATCAAAGCTCAAGAAGGAAAGAAGAGACTTCTCATTCTTAGCTATGCTGGCTCAGTAGGTTTAGCCATGTAAAAAGCTGTGAACACTTACTTTAGCAAGAGCTATGATGAAAATAAACAGGTCAACAGTTATGATGAAAAGAAACACAAAACACAATTTGGTCACCAAAAAACAGCATAATAAGGAGAAAAATTACTTCAAGAGTCTGTGTTACAAGTATGCTGAAGTTCAGCACTGCCACAAAAGAAGAGGAAATGTATGAACTACAAAGGCAAAAAATACCTTTTGTAACAGCTATGCAAATATAGACAGATATGAATTTGCACAATTGGACTAAATGGTTAGGTATTTCCTTCCCCTTTCCTGTACTCTTAAAGTAAACATTTGTCTGGCTTTCTTTTAACCACTGATGGAGTGTGGGAGGGGTCCTCATGGCTTCACCAAGGTTTTCTGCCACAAAAAAAAAACCCACTGTGGATGAAGTGACATGGAAAATGGCTCACCCATATATGTCTAACACAGAATCTGGGCTCAGGAAAGACCTGTGCTGGTAGCTCTGAAACAAACAGGCGGCCTTCCACCACAGGTGAACTCCCAAGCACAGCAGCTATCTCCTTTCCTCAGGCAGCAGTTAGGGCTTCATGTCCACTTTAGGCCAGTCTAAGTGTGAATGACACAGAAAGGAGCCCTGCCCTTCCCAGTGTCCCCTCTTCTCTGCAATCCTCTCTCTTGCATCAAGAGTAGCATTTTCTTGGCCAATAAACCACGTAAAACTCACCAAGCAAGATCTGAATTTGTAAGCAGGCCAGTCTTCTGGCTCACCATGCACCTCTACAAGCCCTGGCACAAGCTGAAAGCCTGAGAACTGCAGTGTTCCTTTGACAGCAGCCTGCATGTAAGCCAGCCTAAAGCAATCACGTAACTTCAGGGTGAATAACATAGTGGTCATCACAATGGGTGAAGTTTGCAAATGGCAATCACAGAAAACCTTTCTAAAATACAAGTTTATAAGCACAGCAATGTGCATTTTCTGTTTGAAGAGTTACACAATGAGGCACAGAGAAGTAAATGAGTCATGGCTCAGCAAATGAGTCAGTTCTTTCATTTACCATATTCATGACAAGTATTTCACCATGGAAAACAATTATTTTGATAGGCCTGTTTTGTAGTCTGTCCTTGGAGGAGTTCAGTAAGTGACAAGAGAGTGCAAGTCTGCTGGAACAGGCTCTTGAGAGAATTCCCGTGCACACAGCCACACTGTGCTTCCATATCAGCAGCCTTCCTTAGGGCAGCAGGCTTGGTCAACCAGGAATGTGCCCCCTCGCTAAGAAAAGGGAAGGGCAAGAGTGATAACTCTGATATATTATAACTGGAAATATAGTTACAACTTCTGTCAGAGTTTAAGGCCTTTGTCACTTATAATCTTTGTCAGGCAACCTAAGGTTGCCATTCTTAAGAAGAAGACAGACATCAGGCCTGTAGTTGCACTCAAAATCCATATTTACAAAGACAGAGAACACCAATTGTAGCCTTTGTTCAGCACACCACATTTACATAGGTTTTGCAGGCTAGTGCAAGAGCCTCCGAACAGCTGACATGCATCGCTCCACTCACTGGAGGCTCTGTGTTGCTGCACCACATCAGGGCCTGCGAGCTGTCACCACCACACTGGACACCACTCTTAGATATCTACAGTACATATTGCCCACAAACATCATAAGAGCCCCCTGCTTGCAAATATATCTATTCCTGAGAGAAGGTAGCTGACCAAAGGTGCTTTTACTTGTGCAAGAGGAGCTGGTCAGTGCAGAAAGTATGGTGTGAGGGCAGCGTGCTCTGCAGAGAATATGCTCATCAAAGGTCTCTCCAGCCTGCACTGAACACGCTGCTGCTGACTCATGTTTATAGCCAAAGATTAAATTGCAGGCTCCTTCTGCACCAGTCCCACCTCCAGTCCACTGTACAAATACAGCATTCCCACTCTGCTTCTGATACTTCAAACCAGCATCAACTGCAATACAGGTGATCTCCTCTGACTCTGTCATATTAAAACACCACACACCCCAATCCCCGTGCTCCCAATACTTACTGCCTCACCAAGGCTGCATGACATGCTATACCTCCTGGGCTCCTGGAGCAAAACATAGCTATACAAAACCCCCCATGACTACCAATCAAGCTACACTTATGCCAGACTAATATACAGACACTCCTTGCACTTTAATGCTGCTCATTCTCCCACCTCACTCACCCATTAACTTTTGCCTGAGGTGCTTTCATTATATCACACCACCATCTTGTCCCACATCACCCTCTCGCTCCCACAGCGAAGTCATTGAGCACACCAAGGCCCTTGCCTGGAATGTGGTTCTGCCATTGGGCCCTTGCTAGTTCCAGAGCAGTGCATTGCACTGGGATGGCTTTCACCATGGTCCCCAGTGGTGATGTCTTCTGGATTCAGGTTCCTGCACCTTTCAGCACTTCCAGAAAATGTTGATTCCCCTCCTAGAACTTTAGACTTTTACAGATTTTTGTGCTTCTCATTTTATTTCCTAAAATCACAGTCTAGTGTCTCATTGCTCAGTCATCTTCCTCTGCTTCTGCCTTTCATATGTTTCTCAACACTTGATCTCTACTTCTTAACTTCCTTTTGTTATTCAATGAGGGAGGGGAAGATGGACCTCATAACAGGCAAGATTCACTGAAGTGCATGCCCGTGATTCACATCTCTTTCCACTCATCCATTCTAACATTTCACTAGCTATCATTTCACACTTTGAGTATCAGGAAAGAGCAGCTTTGATCTTACTGACATCTTGCTCCCTTAAGCTTATTCTTCATACTGGGAATATTCAGCTTTCTGACAACATCAGCACACTTCCTTGTCCTACTGAGCAGATACAAGTCCTTCCTTTTAAGTAGAACAAGACATCGGATCTCTTAGGTGCTGAGATTACAATGCTCACATCTGTCCTATGTTTTCAGTCTTTACCACTTATACCCCTACCAATGTTAAGTTTGTCTTCCATATGGCCACTTATTAGCAGGAAAAACTTCTCTAATCCTTCTGATCATCACTGCAGCAACTCTTACAGTTGTCTTCCTCTTCCCCCTTCCTACTTTTGTCTGAAGAACTGTCCAATGAAGCTGTGTAGCACTCTTCATCAGATTCTTGTCTGCACTCCCCATCCCAGGTCAGGACAATGTATAGGTTCTGGGAAAAAAAAAATCTGTTGTTCACAAGTCTGTGTACCATAAATATTCACTATAGCGAAAGGGGACCAAAATAAGAAAACAAGTCTTTTTGCAATATACAATGCTTTAAAACTAAGCCATTTAATGTCTGTCCAGGAGACTTAAACTACAATTTGGCAACAGCCTATACTGAACGAATTCAGTTAGAGTCTACAATTTTATCAATGAAAAATTAATGCTATGAAAAAATCTCTTTCAAACAGCTGTACAAGATGAAGTCAATGGTTTTGTTATACCACCAGTCAAGCTTGCATCATTACTTAACAGAAATAGCTTCTGCTTAAGTAAAATCTGACAAACACCCTTCAAATCCACGGAAAGTCAGCATTATCTGAAAAATCAGAGCATTACCTTTGTGCATCAGATACATCTTATTTATAAAATTTAAATTGGAACAAAAGGTTGAAATAGTGAGAGGACACCCACTTCATAACTTAAAACCATTTTACAACTTCAAAACCTACAGAACAGCTAAGTTACTGTTTGCTAACCTATTTACCATCTTGAAAGCTGTGTTTCATTTTGTAGGAAAAAAGTCTATCAGTTGGCTTCCATGCTTCTGCTAATATCCATTAGAAGTAGAGCATGTAGAGAAAACAGTCATTCAGACTACATCCTCCTTAAATATACCTCATCAGGGATCTACTGAGGTCTTTGACCTCTACCTTATCTCAGGCAGTACCACTTCCCCACTTGTCTTCTTAGCCTCTCATCTATAAAGCATTTTACTCAGCATGTAACCACCTCTCTTCTCTTCAAGCATATATTATTCCATAAGACAAACTCTTGTTTACTCCTGAACACATCTTTGCTCCCTGCTACCAAACAGTCACTTACATTTATCCTCCACAAAATTACCTAGAAATCAAACCTGTAAACTACTGCCAGGATACATGACAATTTAAAAACTCATCACTCTAAACTATCAGTAAAACTAAGTGGTATGCTGCTTCTAAAATTTATACATAGGACTAATACATTTATTCTCAGCTTCCTTATCCCATCAGACTTTCAGGGCATCTGTTACATCATGTCCCAGTCCTAGTCACTGCCTGGCATTCATGCATTAGCACACTGAGTTGAAGTCACCTCTATTAATTAATGCATTCATATTTGATCAGAAAAGCTGCATGATGGTGCTGTGACGTATCATGGCTTGCAATAGCAGAAAGATAAAGAACAGCTGTGCATTTTATGTCATCCTCATCCCCCTGCTGTGGAGGAAGCAAAATTGAAGTTTTGGGCTTCTGTACAATATAGCTAGACTAAATCCAGAAACAGAATATAATGGACTAGATATTTTATCCCCAATATACTAATTGTAGACAGTTTGCAAGGTTTCAGTTTACGATCTAAATCAGTGGAAGAACTGAGACTCATTTAGCATGGACCACAGCAGCAGCACAGCCAGTTGCCCCAGCTGTCATTGGTAATAACAGTATTTCAGAATAAAAGTGTTCCAGTTTTTCTCTTTCTTTAGCTAATATATTAAACAATTCATTTAGACTATTGATTTTTCCCTGTTCTTGAACTTTTAAAATTAGCAGACTTTGCAAAATTGTCCTAAAGAAGAACAATCCATGCTTAAACATGGTCACTATTCCAGCTTTGTAAATATGCAAATGAGTGTTTTACTAAGACTACTTTCTACCCTCCCCAAACACTGCATCGTATTCCACCAACAGCAGAAGCAAAGTCTGATGCAACTGCTGTGGAAGCAACCAACAGCTTACAGTACAGTTCTCCACTCAACTGATTTCCTCACATTTTCCAGACGATCCCAGAAAAATTTTCTGTAGGTATATCTGGTAGTGAATTCTTAACACAGATTTCATCTGCTACCCTTTCATAGCCACAGCTGCACATAAGTGGAAGAAAGACCAACAGTCAAGCACATGAAACTGAAGACCACACTACCTGTATTTATTTATACCATTTATAAACATACTATCAATCCCATCATTAATCACTAATATGGATCAGTGCTCCATGCACTTCAGCCTAGTCAAAAGATCAAAACTGAATGTAGAAATTAAAAACTAGTAATAAAGCTCAGAAGTCGTTTTTGACAAGGGTAAGCTGGAAGCTAAGGTGTTTGAGTTTAAAAAGTTTGTGCTGCCACTAGGCCTTGCACACAAAATGGAACATTAATATGCAGAAAGACGGAAGGCCACTAGCATAAGAGAAGAAAGAGTCAAACTTTAAGCATGCAGAAACAAATCTGAGAGCCACTGCTGAAGCCTTTAACCCAAAGCCAAGCTTTTAACACAAGCTTAAAAACACTTAAATAATTAGAATACTTGATCCTCTACTCTGTTACAGACTGTACATTTGTCTCACAGTCTGTACGTTTACCCAGTTTTAAGTGCCTTGATGGTCTCATGTTTTTTATTTCATTAGCCAGTGTAAATTAAACATTGTAGTCAGCTGCACAATTCCTGCATAGTTCCTGCACTGTCACTGCATTACTACCGGCTGTCACCAACCGGTTAGCAGTTAAACTTGGCACACATACAACAAAGTGTCTCATTTCTTAGAAGTCATACAGCTATGCAACAGTTGATTTTTCAGGCCTTTAAAATAATCATTTGAATGCAATTAACTTTTGTGAAAAAATACAGTAAAAAAGGGCACAATAAAGATATACATTAACACATACTTCCGTGAAATGGCTCACTATGACATTTCCCCTGTTATTTTTCCAACAATGCCAAAATGCATTAAAGGTCTGACATCAATTAACAATGAAAGATGACTTATGTAAACAGGTGGATTGTTAGTTAAACTACAATAAAAGGTAAATAACCTGAATTTTTAGAACATTAATTCAGTAAATGAGCTTCCTCTATATCTGATCAGCTAGCTCTACTAGTGCAAATTTAAACTTACTGACAGGTTTTACTGCATCCTTCCAATTAGCGTCAGACTTTCTCAGCCATTGTCCATGCATTTCCAAAGCAAAATTTCCAGATATTTCAAGACTGTCAAATACACTCACTTGCAAAGAGGAATGAAGGCTTAGAGTAAAAAATAATAATAAATAAATAATCTTTAAAGCCACAAATAAAAAATCATATTCTCCTTTTTAAAGCATGTGATGGTGTGCATCACAATTAATTTAAAATATACTTTAAATACTGCTGAAATCTGCCCTCTTTGACAATTTGTTTTTCACTTTTCGGAAGTGTTTAATAAAGTGTTGGTAAAAGTTCCACATTAGGAGACTCTTCAATCTATACTGAATTGTGTCACATCAGTAAAAGTCCTTTGTATGCCCACTCAGCTCCTACAGCAGGCCTTTTATCAGTTCTGACTTAATGACAAAGGAATTCTGTACACTGTAGTTACTATTAGAAGGCTCAAGTCCTCCGGTCTGTTTGCACATTTGCAGAATTCAGTCAGAAAACAACTATTTTAAGATGGTGATTTGTATCTCAGGTTCCCCAGACTTTCTGGCCCTCCACAGCAGGCCAAGGCAACAAAGGCTGGATGCATGTTACTGCTCCAGAGGACAGCAGGGTAATTTGCCACAAGGCCATCACATAAATCATGGTAATTGGCATGTAGCTAGAAAGAGAATGCAAAGCAGTGTACAGTACCAGCCAACATCACTAGTGATCCAGGTCACAGAAGGTTATGAAGCCAGGTCAAGGGTTGCACACATAGCCAGATGAGAACTTTTTACATACATAGTCTTAGACAGTAAACCAAGAGGAAAAACTGGAAGTTCAGGGAGACAGATCTCTCAGAACAAGTGCAGTTGTTGGACAGCACTCAAGTATTCACGTGCTGTCAGGCTGACTGCATTCCAGGCAATCAGAATTCACATTAAATCTGTATCATTGCTGCACATGAAAGCTTTTTAAGATTTCAAATTAGTTCATGTCACAGAGAGCATATTCATAAATTAGGATAGCTTTTGTCCGTTAAAATAGTGTGGTTCTTTTTTGACTTGGCTTTTGGGTTTTTTTAAACACGCCGTGAATTCTCCTACCTAACTCCCCAAGAAAATAAGCTAAAGAGAAAGCAAGTTAAGGGATGTCAGCTGCTTTCCTATACTACTGTAACTTTACACTCATATTTAACACTACTACAAAAATTCACACTTATCTTGACTTTGCTAGATTACCTAGATAGCAGGTGACACTTAAATTGAACTCATGCAGACATATCTTAGAGCATGCCATCTACTACGCTTCATCCTTCAACAGTAAGAACTGCACATGACAGTTTAGCACGTTTTTTCACAAGAATTTTTTAAATTTGAACTTGACCAGAGTCTTAAGTAATGGTTTGATTTTAACTGGTTCATTTATTAAAGCAAATGATACAGCAAAATGCAGCAACTAGCAACTGATTTTTACAGAAACCAGTTTGTCTGATGCTGAATTTAAATAGCCCCAGCCTACCCTCACATACAGATTTTGCTTTTAATTAATTGTTCACCTCTGAAAGTTAGCGTACAGGGAGAGAGAGCAAATGCAGGGATCAACTGCTGGCATGACAAGTGTCTCAAACTCAAACATTGCTACATACCGAAACATCGGATCATATACAAAGATGGAATCACTTTCTAAAAGGAATGGCACCTCTGAAAATGAAAATTGTTTTCTTGGAAGTGAGGAAAGCCTTGAAATTAAGGGGAAAATTGAACATAAGAAAGATGAAAACTGACCTAAAACAAACAACAAAAAATTTTGTTACTTGACTCAAATACAACACTCCTGTATAAAAGAAGATTTCTTGTTTTAAAAATTGTGATGGCAAGTGATTAGCAATTATTTTCCTCAAAAAATAAATGAGTTCTTCAGCAGCACTGACATTGCCCAGTTACATTTATCCTACAATTCACAATTACATAGGAAGATGGCATATGTAAGTTTTATTTTCATATCTTGAAATCACTCTAAAATACTTACATTCTCTTGAAATCCAAATTACGTATTTTTAGAAAGCCTGAATTAAAGGCAGGAGCTGATTTACAAAGCTTTTCCACCTTCAGCGATCTGGTCTTGAAAGACAGCTTTTTTACTTCTTTAGCTCTATCCTTTTTTTCAGGGTTTCCAAAGAAATTATTCAAGGTCAAGGATAGTGTACTAGAGCACACACAAAGAAAACAGCTTACATATTCCCCAATTAACGCATTGCATTCCAAATCTAACAAAGAAACTGGAATGCATTAGATGTCTCCCTTTCAGGAAGAAATATTTAAAAATTAGCTTAATAGTTTCTGTTCTGGAACTTGGAAATATCAGTAGTTATTTCTAAGAGTAAACTGAAACTAGAATCGATGAAGGCATTTTCAAAAGACTCTACTAGTCTTGGAACTAAGTCAAAAAAGTCCAGCAAAAAGTCAAACATCATTTGTTTACACCTACACCACTATATTGTATTAACAAATTCTGGATTACTTGTTTTACTCATACATTCCTAACCAAACCTCAACTTGGGCTGACTGCAGAAGAACACGATTGTTCTTTCAGCACGTCAGCACACAAAACGGTCCTCTTCAAATAGGCAGCATTTAATACAACCTTTTCCCCTTGGAAAAAGGTCACTACACATACCAGAACAATTTGGTATCACAGGTCAAAAAAAGTTAACACTAAACATAGTGCCTGCATTGCCACTAATGACAGCCTCAGTTTTGTCACACAACTCAGTATTACTTTTATTAAGTAAATCCTTTTACTAAATACATCTGTCCCACAGGTTTCATCAACAATTACATATATATTGCATGCATCAGTGAGGATCACCATATCTGCTAAAAGTCATAGTTCAACTCATAGCACAGTGCAACATTTGTACCAGCTTTGCTAATAGAATACTTGGTATGGTTTTATCAACAGAAAAAAACAGTGTTTCATGTTATACCACTGACACTCAAACAACTGAGTCCTGAAAGAAGAGAAATTACTTTTGTTTTACTTGCTCTGCAATTTCAGAAAGCTTTGGGGCTTTTTTTCTGTAAAGATGGCTAAGAAGAATCAAAGTTTAACTTGAATCATTGTCTACTAAAAGGATCTGAAATCTGCTGACTACAATACATATTCGACCAGAATTACATGCAGCCACCAATATGGTCTTCCAAAGCCTACTCTTGGTCCTGCTGAAAAAAATGGCTTGTCCTAGTTTTGAAAGAAAAAAAATCTCCAGTCTTTAACTTAAAAACAAGTGAAAGAAACATCAGTGACCTTCAACCACTATTTAACAAAGGAGAAATTTACTTTTCTCTAAGAAGCATTTTGGTTGCATCCCCCAAGCAGGTACCTCTGAGGGGCTTCCAAAACACGAGCCTGCAGCTCCATGTTAATGATGCTCTTCAGCTGAACCTCCTTCCACAGACAAGGCAGCTTTCTATCTTATAATATTAACATCATATTCTAGAGCTGCGGCAAGTGCCAGTCAATGAATTCTTTATATTTTCCTTCCCTAGGAGTCCCTTTCCTCCAGCTCACTCCCCTACCTTTCATACCTAAAAGGCAAGACTTACCACAGTCACAGAGCCTTATGCTACCTTGGAAGGGGCTGTAACTCTTTTAAGAACGACCTGTATGAGCAAGAAGGGTCTATGCAACAAAGACAAACCTACCGCAAATTACCAACAAACAGGGATATTGTAGGAGTACTTGTATGACATATCAAAAAATTTTTAAGTACTTCTAATGCAGCTGCAGCAGTGAAGCTGAGTTTTACAGCACTACAGCCAAGGCAACCTCTGTCTTTCCCCAAGCAAGAGTCATACCAGCAGAGGCACAGGGGTTTATTTCTTCTCCTAGAATTGCCGCATTAAGGCCTCTCCTCAGGTCAGCTGTGCTATTGAGGGATCACACCTCTTCCTAACCTTGACAGCCACAGCTGTGACGACAATACAGTACTGTGTACTAATTCAGGACTAACCTCAGAAACCAAATATACACTTCACCATCTAAAACTGTCTGCTTGCTCCTGGCATCTTCACAAATTTGGCCAAATGAAACACAGTCAATTTCTAATTTTCCTTCCAGATTGTTGTATTTACTCACAAAGTGCTTTCTTGTTTAGACTGTAATTTTTACTAAAAATACTTGGTTTGAAATAAGTTAAAAACATGCATGGTAAAAGAGTTGTTTTATGCAGTTGGGAAGGTTTGCTTTGGGAGCTTGCATTTTCTGGCTTTTTAAAAATAAGCTAAAAAAGAAAAACCTTCATGTCCAGTTGAAGCATATCAAAAAGCTATAAATACATCAATAAATTAGATGCAAATTTAATTCTGAAGCCATCTTCTTTAAAGAAAAATCTTTCAAAATTAAGTGATGCTAATTATTATCCTAGGACAGCACCAATAAACTACAAAATAGGCTAGTAGACAACCTTACTGTCTGATTACCAAGAAAATTATTTGTGTGTATCAGTAATACATCATCTTCATTTTACTTTGGATTTTCTTGACAACAAGACAAGGCACAAGAGATTAAGTTGGTAGGTAGGAAGCAGGATCACATGAAGAATTTTAGCAAACCTTAGATACAAGGTTTGTAAGTCCTCCTGCTTAAAATGATTTACCATGATAAAATTGCCAGGATGGTTATTCAGGGCTAGACCGAAAAATTTGAAATGTAAAATTCAGAAGCAAATGGTGCCATTTAACTACCACTGAACCGAAATTTATGCATCTCTTGAATCAAGTCCCACATTACCAGTTTACAGTAACACTTTAGGTTACAAGTAAGGCTGTTAGAACTGATATGTAATAAAATGTATTTTGTCCACTAACTGCACTTTTCCATAGTTCAACAGCAAACATTTACAGAGTTTCCATTACTCATACTGCAAAGAACATAAGTTCACATTTATATGGTCACTAAACATGCACTTACATAAACTTAATTCTAAGTTTTCATCAATGCTACATATTCAGCTGTATTATATGAAACCAATTCCATTCTCTGCCCAACATAACTTACTCTAGAGCTGAATTGCCTTTAACAGTTGCACCTTTCTGCTTCACAAGGAATATCCTGTCGGCAAGACCCGGTCTTAATGACACAGCTACCTACCCAAATTACACAAGAACTTTCCTACAGCAGGACCCAGCCTACTCAAGTCCTCCACAACTCCCTCGCCAAAGGCCTCTGTCAAAACAACTGACATCTTTCATATCACCAGTTTCCACTACTATTTTTGCACAGAATGTCAAAGGAAGCTCACATAAGGTTGAGGGGGAGAAAATACACCAAAGCAAATGTACTTTCAGCAGTAGGTACAGTATTTGTTTGAAATGCATTTAAGGGTTCCAGAAGAAGCAGTCAACACTTCAGTCATATTTATGCATATTTTCTTTCTTCATATTGACCCTTGCCAACATTACTCAATGCCCCTCCTTTGAAGACACACAAAAAGTTACTTTTTTTCTTTCACAATTACTCACTGAGGCCTATTCCACTGCTGAAAGCAAGCAAAGCAAAGTCCACGCTGGGTGTCTGCCTCCTAGAGAAGATTGCATCTTTTATTTATTGCCCCTTGGCTTTATTTTCACAATGAATTCCTGGCTTAAATGCAATCAGCCAAGAAACCCTCCCTATGTGCACTCCTGTCATTCCTAATCGCTTGCAAACAGAATCGAGTGCAAGCAAAAGAGAAAAAAAAATCTCAGCACTGCTAACCAAACTGAAACAGCCCTACTTCTGGTTTTGCCAGTCCTGAGGAACCACAGATGCACCTCAGACCCTTGGAAAGAGAAAGTCAAAAGACTAAATTTTTAAGAAAGTTAATGAAATTTAAAAAAAAAAAAAAAAGTCCCCCTAGGCAGAAGAGAAGAGCACTGAGCCTAGGAGCAGAGACACATCTTCCCTTCGGGAAAAAAACTGATGGCACATTTGCAAGGTGCCCGCCAAGTCAAATCCGCAGCAGGCAGCACCGAGGTTTTCGGGGAGGGTGAGGGGGGGATTCCCGGCGCACCACACACACACAAACACACACACACACCGAGCCGCCGCCGTCAACAAAAGGCGAGCAGCAGCCTCTTTTGTCTTCCCCTTTTCACGGGAGGAGGAGGGGAAAAGACAGAAAATTGAGAGGGGAAAAAAAAGAAAGAAGAACAAAAAAAGACGCAAATAAACATGAAAATGACAACAAAGTGGCCGGGTCGCACAAAGAGCATCACCACCGGCAGACAGTCCCTCAAAAGTGGGGGAATACCCACCTCTGCAGCCCTTTAAACACTGGCAGGGAGGAGTTAACCAAGGGAGCCCGCAGAGGGTGAAGAACAGCGGCAGGCGGCTGGGCTGGGAGTGAGGTAGAGGAGGGGGGTATTGTTCCAGTAGAAGAGCTGCTCTTTCCTCCCCCCCCTTATCGCGAAGCCGCTCATCCTAAAGCAACCCCCCCAGCCATACCACCCCCGGCGGGGCGAATCGCGCCCACTCCCTCCGGCTCGTCGCCGCTGCCCTAGAAATGCCTTTGTTCGTGGTTGCCCCCCGCACTCCCGCTGCCGGGGTCTCGCACCGCTTTTATGTCTTTATTTTGGACGGCGGCGCATCCCGCCCGCCCCCCCGCCGGCCGCCCTTCTGCTGATTCATTTCCACCGGCGGTCCCCCTCGGGATGGGGGGGCGGCATCTCTTCGCTATTGTGGCTCGGGGTAAAGCGATGACCCGGATTACCGGGGGTGGATGCTGGTAGGGGGCAGAGCCAAACGGGGATTACACAGGCTGGATTACCGGGAGCGGGCACGGCGCGGTGCGGGGCTGCGAGTTAAAGGGACAGGCGGGAGCCGTGTCCGTGTCACGGACGCAAGGAGCCACTGCGCGTCCCGGGCACGAGGGGGAGGAGACCGGCGGAGGAAGTTGCCCGGCCCACGGTACAGCCGGGGAGTGAAGGGTTCGCATGGGCCAGGCCGCAGGCGGGGAGCTGCGGCGGAGAACAGAGAGGGACGGCAAGCGGGTGACACGCAGGGAGACACCCGCGGCCCCGAGCAGCGGCGGCCTGGCCCCGGAGCGGAACCGGCCAGTGACTCACCGACTTGCAGGACGTTGTCGACGCAGCCGCCATCGAGCAGAGCGATGCCCCTGCGGAAGGGCAGCCGGTTCTCGTCGGCGGCGGCGGCGTCCATGGCCCCGCCAGGCGCGGCGGCGCCCCCGGGGCCGGCGGCGGGATCCTCGGCGCCGGTGTTGAACGAGGAGTACATACAAATCTCCCTCTCGCTGCGGGGGAAGGACCAGTAGACGATCCTGCGCTGTACCGGCTCCGGGATCCGTTCGAACCGCTCCTCCACCCGCTGGAAGGGCCACTTCTCCGCCACCTTGCGAGCCGCAATGTCCAGCAGGGACTCGGGGCTCTGGGTCTTGCCGAGCGGCAGCAGCCCCAAGGCGGCGGCGGCAGCTGCGGAGGAGGGTCCGGCACACAGCGCGCCGCCGCCGGGCCCGGAGCCGCCCGCCCGCTGCCCCAGCCTACAGCCCGAGCCATAGCCGGGTCTGCAGCAGAGGCGCTTGGCGGGGTGAGGGAGCTGACCGCGCTCCGCCATGATCGCGCCGCTTCTAAGCCGACAGCGGAAGTGGCTGTACCCTATAAACGGCTCCAGGAAGGCAGCGAGCGCCCGCGAGCCCCCGGGGACACGCCCCCCCCCTGCCCTTATGTGGTGAAGAGGGCGGGGCCGCGGGGCCTCGCCGGCTGCGGAGTGGGCGGGGCCTTATGCAAATCGACATCACAAACGTAAATAGAACGGCGGGGGGGGAGGGGGAGGGGGAAGAGCGAAGGGGTGGTGCACGCTCCCCCCCCACCGCCTTCCCAAGCTCTTCTCCCGTTGATGTCACGCGCGCAAGCCCGGGCGCGCCCTCGCGAGCGTGGTGGGAAAAGAGGGCGTGGCCGGCGGCGCCCCCCGCTCTGCCGCCATATAGGGAATGGAATGCGGGGGCGGGGCTGCCGCCGCAGCCTGAACCCGGTCACCTCTGCCGGGAAAGCCGGAG